>VDFB02000017.1:21884532-21902773 GCA_007258455.2 Sequoia sempervirens
GTCGAACCCATTTAACAGGGTTTTTTTAATTGCATGTAATGGTGGTTCGGTCGAACTAGGGTTCGACCGAACCTTTCCAAGATGTTCGACCGAACACATATTCGGTCGAACCCCTCTTTTTTCACCCTTGATTCCTAAGGCACCAGGATTGTTGAAAATTTTATTGTTTGAAGCTTGATTCCAGGAATGAAATGGAGATCTCAAAAACCCAACTAGTATTGGGTTCCCCTCAAAATGAGCTATCCAACGAATATAATTTTAGTATCTTTTGATTATATTATCTATTTGTTTTTTAAGTTTTATTAAATATAGGTTTTTCACTAAAAACAAAACTCTCTATTCTGCACAAGTGGAAAAATAGAAGATTATCAAAAAAAAAAATTTAAAAATATGAGTGCACCAGATATTGGAGTCCTTGATCCAACAAAAAACAAAAAAAAAATTCGATACATACAGTAAAAGTTATGCATTATACGGTCGCGCTATGTCTAAATTGTCATTTGATTGACTTTGAAACTTGATTAAAGAAAAACTATTCAATAAAAAACTATCTAACCAAGTGGAAGCACTAGATATTGGAGTTAGAAATCTAAATTTGAAAGAATTGGAATTTTATCCTGCATGGAAAAAAAGTTATGCGTTATATAGTGTGCGTCACTTTTTAAAAATGTTGTTTTTTGAAAAAACCAATTTTTGTGGGAGATGGAAAAAGAAGTGCAATCTGATTCAAAAAAAATTGAAAAAAAATATTTTTAGAATCTACAGACAAAATATGACAAGACTCTAGTTTGCATCATCTTCAAATTCTTTACCGTTTAATCGCTATAGGTGCCTGAATATGGAGATTGTGTTAAAAAAAAAATATCAGTGTCTAGTTAGGCCAAAAATTGTAAACCACTATTGTGGGATCACCCAACAGCCATGAAAAAAATTTGCCAAGAGTATAGGAAAGTTATATTTTATATTTTATTATTATTATTATTATTATTTTATGCACTTCAAGTTTAAAAGTTGCAGTTGAGGAAAGTCTGTAGCTGAAATAAGTTACCAATAATATCAGGGAGATTAAAATATGATACATCAGTTAGAAGAAAATCCCAACGCTACTGGTAAAAGTAATAAAGGGTTTGCAGCCATAAAAAAGAAATCTAAATTAAAATGGTGTCTAAAGTGTAAAAGAAAGAAATCTTCTTCACCCTTGTGATGTTTCTTTCAATTAACTTGTAAGATAACAAAAAAATAGAAATGCCTAAAAGGATATACATTGACCACATTTTATTCTCAAGTGCTGCTACTGCGATGGTTTGTCAATGAATCAAGGAGGTTATTTAAACTAAATTCCTATGTGTTTAAGTGTTACAGATGAAACTAGTTGTGGGTGGAATAAGAGAGATTGTTTATTTACCCTGGAGTAATCTCCATGAATTTTTAACCTAAACAAGACCATTTATATTAAATATTGTACAAAGATTGGAGAAATACAAGGATAAATTCATCAAATGCAGCCAAGTCAAAAGTAACAATTTATCTTACACAGTGAAAGAAGGAAACCCTGTGAAATCTAGGCAGGTAAATAATTGCATTAAGAAGTTAAACTTTTATTGTTTGGATTTTAAAATATGGAATTCAATGATTAAAGGAAAAGAAACTCAAATTCACTAACCTAGATTTGGCAATTCATGATTGAAGCTTCTTTCTCTATGACTTCTTTTCACCCTTTTCCAGTAATTCCTTCTTGCTTTCTTCCGTATCTTTTTCCTTACTGAAGATTTTTTTTCTTTTTTTTACTGTCTTTCCTCAAATTCTATTAATAAAACTTAATAGTGCTCGAAATGAAGCAGACATGTGGCTAATTCCCAAATTTCATTCTCACCAACTGTCACTTTATCTTTCTCCCTTTTTCCACCTGGAGGAAATTCCTTAGCTCAAAAAGAAAAATAAACCTACCGCCACTAAGGCTTTAAAATATAATAATTTTCAATGGCTTATATTAATTTTTTTTTTTTTACCTTCAGTTATATATCGCGATAGGTGAAAAATAATTTCATCCTTAGTCTAAAATTTTACCCACTACTGAATTAAATTAAATTAACTTAAACTTACCATCCAATGCATTCAAGCATTCTTTTTTTAAATAAATCATGCATATAAATATATGTTTTATTTTCCTTTAAACTTTAGTGAATGTAATATTGACAAACTATTTATTTTGTATAATTCCTTAACTATAATTAAATAAATAATATTACTTAATTAAATAAATAATATTATTTAATTAAACAATAATATTATTTAATAGATATTGGACATTTACACAATTGTAATTAAAATCAATTTTAAATAGCATTTTATTAAACATTAAAATTCGTAACTAATTTAATATTTAATTAAATCTTGGTGTTTCTCCCACAACTGAATAAAATGATAAACACATCAAAATTTATGACTAGAATCAAATGACATAAAATGGAACAATAACATAACAAAATGAAATACTGATGAACGACAAACACAGACGGGGACCATTCCTTGTCAAATCCTTAAACCACGTCATAACCATTGGGTATATTGGGCACGCTTAGACCTGGCGATGTAGGTGGAGTTGGTCCCCGGTACCTATAGTCTTGCATAAAAACAAGTGTTGGAACAACATATATATATATATATATATATATATATATATATATATATATATATATATATATATATATATATATATATATATATATATATATATATATATATATATATATATATATATATATATATATATATATATATATATATATATATAATGTCAAACACATTGTGAGAGAGAATTGTGGTGTGGCAGGGCGCTCACGTATGAGAGATGCAACACCTTCCCCCTCACCCAAAACTCAAACATCAACACAACATCATACATAGCAAGAAATGAGTATTAAACAATTTACATAGTCACACAATATAGCATAATCAGGAAAGATGGTACCATGCATCATTATATTATCAACATCATAGAACACTATCATGTGTATCCAAGCAAGACACATAAACTCAAATAGGAAAAATAATCACCAATGTAATCTCGAGTCTATAACAAACGTAAACAGTATCCACATAGTAACAAAAAGGATAGTATCATGAGGGGCACTACATCCTCCCCCCTAGAACTAGGCTTACTCTAGGAAGCCAGAAAACAAAAAAGGAAAAGACTCTTGGATGCGAGGGGCATCCTCCCATGATGCTGATGACTCATCATTTGGGTCCCATTGGACCCTCACCTACTCAATCTCTCTGCCCCTGAGAACGAGTCTCCTATGCTACAAAATGGCAATGGGATTGAGCACTAGCTACCCATCCTCGACCTACAATGCATTCCAATCAAGCACATGAGAAACATCTAGATGATAGGGCCTGAGTACATAAACATAATACACATTGTGAATGCACGATAAACTGGGCAGCAATGCTAGGCAATAAGCAATGGGGCCAATCCTCTCTAACACCTCGAATGGTCCAACAAAATGAGGTGCAAGCTTAGAGCCTTTTCCATAATGGATTGGACTCTTTCGTGGACACACTCGCAAGAAAACCCGATCTCCAACCAGAAATTGACAGTTGACCTTATGAGCATCAACATACTTCTTTTGTCTATCTTGACGTGCTACTAAGTGCTTTCTGATGTGAGCGACCTGTTGCTCCATATCCTGAAGCATTTCGGGTCCCAATAGGACTCGGTCGTCAAGCCAATCCCAACTCAATGGGGTCTGACAAGGACGACCATATAATGCTTGAAAGGGAGCGATGCCAACCGAGTTGTGATAACCATTATTATAAGAAAACTCTACCAAATGCAAATAATCCTCCCAATGAGATTGCTGATCCATTACGTACATACGGAGCATGTCCTCAAGAACCTGGTTGACTCTCTTAGTCTGACCATCTATTTCAGGATGGTAGGCAGAATTGAAGTTTAGTTGGGGCCCTAAGGAATGTTGCAATGATGTCCACAATGCAGAAGTGAACACTGGATCTCAATTAGAAATGATCTTTCATGGAATCCCATGCACTTGAACAATATCCTCCATGAAAATTCTGGCTACAAAGGAAGCAGTATAGGAGGACCAAATAGAAGAAAAGTGTGCCACCTTGGCCAACCTATCAACTATGACCATGATAGCATCGTGCCAACAAGAAGACATTGGTAAACCAACAATAAATTCCACTAAGATGATATCCCATTTCCATTCAAGAACAAGATGAGGCTATAAAAGACCTGCGGGATGATGGTGTTTTGCCTTAACTCTTTGACATTCAAGACATCTTGCCACAAAGTCTGCAATATCTCTCTTCATTCCAACCCAAAAGTACAATGGATGAAGATCTGCATACATCTTCTTGACTCCCGGATGAGCATGGTAGGGAGCCCGATATGCTTCAGTCATGATTAGGGTACGAAGACCCTCTACACGAGGTACATACATACGACCCAAAAATCACAAAAGCCCGTCAGAATCCAAAGCATAACCAGAAAAATTTCCCTCTAGAACCCTATCTGCCTCAATTTCTACCTTCACTTCTTGATACCAACTATCTATGGGAAGTGATGTGAGAATCTGGGTCCTCAAATCCACACCAAGAGTTATTGTAGATATCTCATGTCTCTACCGACTCAAAGCATCTGCCAGTATGTTTTCCTTGTCCTAGATGTACTTAACCTCAAAATCATATTCACAAAGAAACTCCATCCATCTCCTCTATCTAGCATTCAGGCTGGGTTGCGTAAAGATATACTGCAAGCTGCGATGATCACTATGAAGTTCAAAATGATGCCCTAATAAAAAGTACCTCCATCGCACAAGGGCATGGACAACCGCGGCTAACTCTAAATCATGTGTAGGGTAATTTAGCTCATGGTCCTTGAGCTTGCGGGACTCAAAAGAAATCACACGACCTTCTTGCATTAAAACGGCTCCCAATCCTTCCAAAGAAGCATCTGTACATACTACAAATTCCTTAGAAGGATCAGGAACTACTAGGATCAGAGCATTGGTCAACTTATCCTTTAGGATCTGAAAAGCTAATTGACATTGTTCAAACCAAACAAACTTCTTTCCTTTTCTCTGAAGGATCGTGATGGGATGTGTAATCCTTGAAAAACCCTCCACAAATCACCTATAGTAGCTTTCCAAACCCATAAACCTGTGAATCTCTGGAACATTTGTTGGTGTAGGCCAATCAACAATGGCTAGGATCTTTGAAGGATCCACAGAAATTCCTTCACTAGAGATGATGTGACCCAAGTATTTCACTTCATTCTTATAAAACTCACACTTAGACAAATTAGCATACAATTGATTGTCTCTTAAGCACTACAACACTTGCCTCAAGTGTACTTTGTGCTCCTCCATAGTTTTTGAGTATATCAAAATGTCATCAAGGAACACTAGAACAAATATGTCCAAGTAGGTATGAAAGACTCCATTCATTAGGCACATGAAAATTGATGGCGCATTCATCAACCCGAACAACATAACAGTCAATTCATAATGCTCGTACCGAGTGTGAAATGTTGTTTTGTGAATATCAGCTTCAGTTATCCGTAATTGGTGGTATCCTGACTTAAGATCTATCTTTGAAAATTCTTGAACCCCTTTTATCTTCATCAAGATCAGCTTCCTTGACAACAATTAGATTTCATTATCTAACTATTTAGAAACAACGTACAATATGCATGTTCATTCTGTCATATAATCTAACGTTTCAAGGATTGGTTTCTTCACCTATGCTTCTATAAAATTTCCTTCTACATATCTCCATTCGATGAAAATAATAAGTGTAAGATTACACCATTCAAGACAAAACATGAGTGTCTTAAAATTTGGAGCAAAAGTTTTCGTCCCTCAATTTATTAGGAGTATCATCGAATATGGTTGTGGCTAGATGCCACTTTTCTATTATATTTTCTAAGAAATATTCAAATGTGTAAGGAATAGGTTCATTTCATCTATCATGTAGCACAAGCATGAGATCACAGTTTTTATCACTTTTCATGCACCGCAAACTCTACAGATCATTTAGCCTATACTCAAATATTGATTGCCAAAACATCACTCCATTTTTTGTTGAATCTTTGATACCAAATATGGATGAAATATGCTTGAATGACTATATTTATTCAAAGTATAGAAGCAGTTTTATACAATGGAGAAACTATGAAGAATCGTTGAGATACAATTATCAATTAAACTACCAACTACATAATTGCAACCACCTTAACTAAATAATGTAATAAACAAATCTATCCTACCAAGCATAGTGTTCAATGGTATGGCAATTTTAATGAAGTCATACAAGAGCTAATACATGAAATTAATTTTTCTAAACAAGAACTTGGGCTCCTTTTTACTTCTTGGTAATAGAATTTTTGACCTTTCAAGATCTATAGCAATTCCTCTTTTAGAGATGATATCTCCAATGATTTTTAATTTAATCACTCCAAATTTTAATTTTCTTGGGTTCAAAAATATTATATTGCACTCTTAGTTTTTCTATGTCAATACTACATTCTTTGAATAGACAAAGATCATATAGGTGGATGATTCTGTATTTTCCAATCAATTTTTTTAAGGAAATATTTATGATACTTTAAAAATTATCACCCACATTTAAAAGTACAAATGAAAATTTCAAATAAGTAAATTTTCTTCATTTAGTTGGAAACGTATCATTATGTCTATTGTGATGGTCCACCAATATAAGATTTTAATCCAAACAACCCTCATAGGGAGGTAAAAACTAATAACTATTCATGATTTGTGGGATAGCATCCATAGATGGCATATGATAATTTTCATTATCAAAGGGTTTATTAAGTTTCCTAAATTATATGAAAATTATAATTTTTCCATTCTTCTTGCACATAGGAACTAGGTTGGAACTAGGTTTTCTATATACATTGAATGCTTGGCAAGAAAGATAAAGCAACAACCTCACTCTTGATTAGCATAGATCATCTAGTTTTGTATAAAGTTGACCTAACATTCTTTGGGATGTGTGGCCATTATCTTATATTTCTCCCTAAAAATTCTCTCTAACTATATAGCTTTTAGATTCATAAATCCTATGCGGCATCCACAAGCCATCTCATAGTTGCTAAACACATTTGGTGGGACTAGTCACTTATAACTTGAAATTATCAATAAGAGATGATCTAGCATACAAGGCTAGTGGAATTCTATCTTAAATGATATATTGTGATGCTATTTCACCCATGTAAAGAATTTTTAGTCATTGTACGTGTCAAAAATTATTGATTATTATACTATGACTTATTAATTTATTTACTCTAGTCATGAGGACAAATCTATTTGGTATATGTCATTAATATTTATTATTTAATTTTTAAAACATTTCTGCCATTTTCTTGCATTACTTTAGGATTAACATAGGATTGATAGGTATCTATCCTTATGATCATAGATGTTCAATTTATAGTCACAAACCACACAAATGGTTATTCCAATTATTGGTGGTAATGTGTGATGCATTGATCCCAAAAATAACCAGATACTATACCAATAGGATATTTTCATGCCTAATGGGAGTTAAACCATTTAAAATTTTTAGCACCATTATAAGGCTTGAAACATAGAAAAAAAGGTTCATATATTAAAATGAGGATTTCACCAATAATTTACAAAAAAATAGAATGAGAAAAATAGGATGTAATGAACCTATCTTTCATCTATTTCATGAGGAAATGAGATATTCCAATCATAGAATTGAATTTCAACCTTTAGGTGAGTCAATTCTATGAAAGATCTTGCAATCTCCTTTATGATACAAAAAGTGTAAGATATGCTTGAACAACACTCTTGGGCCATTAAAATAAAATAATAAGTGAACTCAAATATGCAATTTAATACCAAAATCATGTAGAGGAAGCATAATACAAACAAAATCAACAACTTTCTAATAAATTTGAAGAATGCGAGATGCTAAAAACATGTCAGCAAAATTGTCGGAAAGCGTCTTGAAATGCTGAATGGGTCTTTGTACAAAGTTTTTCATCAATATTTGGGAGCCTCTAGTGATGGACATGAGATTCCTTTTCTTTTAGGTTCCATTGCAAAAATTTCATAAAATAATTTAGTATTTGAGTTTTATGGCCTTGACAAATTGTTATGACAACTTTGCAACTTTGACATTTTTCACAAATTTTCTCCTTTGATAGATTTTCAATCCTTCTTCAACATAAGATCTGTAAAACACATAAGAGGGAAAAACTATTTTCTTTCAATGAATATGGATTTGCATTGGTCAAACCTTGTTTTGGTAATTAAACCTTGGAATGAAATAATGAAACATGAAAGGAATGATGAATGAACACTTGCTATGTTGTAACTCACCAAAACCTTGAAAGAAACCCTTAAAGGACTAAAACATAACACATCTCTCAAAGGTCTTGATCTTGGATGAATGACTTGATTGGATGTCGATCTTGATGCTTGAGATTTGACTTGAATTCTTGAAAGCTACATCATAATGTTATCTTTGAAAGCATGTATGAATGATGATAACATTGAGAAGATGCTTTACATCTTTAATGTTGTAACAAATACTTGAGAAATATTCTAGTGAACACCTTTGACAATAATCTTAGCTTTAAAAATGCTTGCAAAAAATTCTAGGATTTGAATTGATAAAAAGACCTAGTATTTATAGGTAATTTTCTAATTTCCTTAAAATTAAACATTACAAGTCAACATTTGAAATTGGAATTTGAATCATAAAAAGGCCACCAAGAACATATTAAATATTTGAATTTAGCAACTAAAGGGGACCCATTTGCCCAAGGGAAAATGGGTCGTAACCTAAATTTCCAGGCCACATTCATTTTGGTGTGTTAAAATTGATAATTGCATTAACTAAATCATAATTCCCCTTTTGGAAATTGCAATTAATTAGGCTTGTAGATGCATAATTTATAAAATTTGAGGCTTAATTAGGTCCAATTTATTAAGGCACCCACATAGTGTGAAAAATTAAAGGAGTAATTTTCTAACACTACAAGGCTCAAGATCACAATTAGCTAATTTTTGTTTAGTTCTTGACCATTAATTTTGTATTGTAACCTAACAACTATATATTTATTGACTCCATTGAGAAAAACTAGAATTTTAATGAAATATGGTACTAACACAATACATACAACTAGAGATAACTTACACATCCTAGTGTGTCTCCTTTTTGAATTCCAAGAAGATGAATTCAAACTACACATTACACATAATCTCAATCTTAGCAATCCAAATCTATTATGACTACCTAACAACTAATAAGATTAATTCTAGCATGTAATAGAGGAGCTCCATATTCTGGACACCTACACCTCATGTGATGCAATGCTAGAGGAAGAAACACAACTATCTCAATTTCATTAGATAAAACACAAAAATCATCTTTAATTGGTTATTCATTTCCAATTCAAATTTCCCTTCACAAGACTTAACTCAAGTACTCAAATATACAAATCAGAGATCCACTGATTAATAATGTCACTTTTAACATCATGCCAATGACTGATTATAATCAACTTAGTCCCCAAACATCAGTTTATGATTGTCCCTTTCCAAACTTTCCATCAACCATTCACCATGGCAATCAATGTCCACATGCACAAACCTTAACATTTAAGCACAACCAGTTAATCCAATGCGTGAAACACCTCCATTAGGTTTACCTCATCATACCTAAACTCACTCAAAGGCTCAAAGCATAGATTCCTGGATCTAATGTACAAACCATCTTTAACTGTCCTCCAATGAACCCCCAATAACACTTTTTCTTACAAATGCAAAATTGAGACTACAAGATACAAATCACCAAATCCTAACCTAAGATTTCTTTATCAACATAACCAACCTATTTCAAGGCCCCATGAACATGGATTATTTGTTTTGATGAATCAAGCTTCTATGACTACCTACATTCCTTATAGCCATGCTTTCCAAGATTGTCAGAGATAAATTTTGCTACAAACTCACATTAGGACTGGGTTACACTTTTTTAGATACCCTTTAATTCTTGATTGTTGCACTACCTAACCAGGCCTACTTAGGTATTTACAAGGTAGGGATTATTGGTATTATTATCTCCACCAGTTATTTTCCTTAAAAAATTCTTGGAGCACATCAATTTCAACCTGATAAAGCTTAAGTATTAACTAGGAGTCCATTTACATGTATATTTTTGTAAACCCTAGATCAAGTTCCTTAGACTCTATATTTAATAGACTATAACAGATTTACAAACATAATTTTCTATCTTTCACCATAAAATCCTTGTCCTTCAATATTCCCACCTTAATAATATGAGAGCATACACAAAATAGGGTAATTTCACCAAGTTACAGAAATTTCCACTAGATATTCAAGGAGAAACACAATTTCTAAAACACATTGATACCCTAATGAGGGTTTTTAACAAGTCAACACTAAATTCTCAATAACTTGCATTAAAAAAATCCAATTTACATGAAACCAATTGTGATTGGAAGATGATTCAAGTGATTAAAACTTACAACCATTTTCACAAACATTTAAGCTTGTACAAATCCATACATAAGCTTGGAAGCATTGATTTTATGAAGAAAATGAATAAAAACAAAGCATTGCATTTATCTAATTATTGTATTCAATCACTGACGAACTTCTAAATGTACAAAGGCCTCTTTAAAGGCATTTTCAACTAACTCTACACCTTCTAACTTCTTCTAAATGACCTAAAAGCCTAAATGACCCTTCAACTTCCTAATGTTGCTTTTTGGCAACTTTACAATTTTGCATATTTTGTGACAACCTTTTGCATATTTTGGACAATTTTACATTTTGACACAAATTTAGCCTTGACACCTCTAAATGACTCAAATATATGGAAAAATGGTCCAAATGACCTTGATACATTGTAAATCAATATGATCTTAATCAACCTTCATAATGGAAACATGATGTTGATAAGATGCTCTTGCATCATTCTCCTGACCAAATAGATTTCAAGTCCACTTGAATTTGATGTTGTCAACAGAGTACATCTTTGGTATGCTCTACCACTGACTCTCCTTGAAATTGCTCTAAATCACCTTCATTTTTACCTTAGGCTTGAATTTTTCCATGCAAATTAGCTTCCTATCTTGCTCAACAATTGAAATCAGACTCTTCACTTCTTAATGCATCTCAATGTCTTGTTTCTGCCTTTTCCCTTTGACTTTCAAATTATTTCTTGTCCACAAGATTAACACAACAAAGAAATAATACATTGATTCTAACACAACACCTCCATCATTCTTCAATTCTTTGCAAACCTCCAAGATCAACTCATTCATGATCACCTCTTCATCCAATTTTGAAACTAATTCAATATCTTCAAGCTCTAAAATTAGTTCCTTTATCTATACTACTCCTTCATTACCATGCTTGAAATTAACTGCCATGTCTTTGTCTCCTTCAAATTTTTCTTCCACATCTTCAAATGCTTCTTCTTCCTCTTTTACCTTCATTTGACTTCTTCTTTTTTCTGTCTCTTGATGGGCCATGTAACTCTTTTCTTGATCTTCAAGTTCCAACTTGTCAATTGCTTAATCATCTGCTCCATCTTCATCATGGACTTTGCATAAAAATCAGTGAACTTTGCATCCAATCTTCTCATCTCTTGCTTCAACTCATCTATCTCTTTGTCAATCATCTCTTGTCTCTTTTTCTTCTCCCTTTCTTCCTCTACCTACAAATGTCTTCTAAATATCTCCATCTATCCTAAATTGTCTTAGCAAGTCTCTCCTTGCTCCACAACTCAATTTTCTCTCAACTTTCTCCTGCCTTTTCTTAGTAGCAATTAGGTTCTTCTTAACCTACACACAACCAAAAACACACAAAACCAACTTACCAGCCCAGACCTTTTGAGTTCTAATACCACTTTGATTCAATGCAAGAAGAAGAAACACAGCTATCTCAATTTCACTAGACAAAACACCAAAACCATCTTTATTTGGTTACTCATTTCCAATTCACATTTCCCTTCACAAGACTTAACTAAAACACTCAAATCTAAAAATGAGAATACCACTGATCATCAACACACTTTTAACATTATTTCAATGACTGATTATAATCAACTAAGTCCCCAAACATTAGTTTATGACTCGTCCCTTTCCAAACTATCCATCAACCATTCATCATGGCAATCAATGTCCACATGCACAAAACTTAGCATTTAAGCACAACCAATCAATCCAATGCATGAAACACCTTCATTAGGGTTACCTCATCATACTTAAACTAAATCAAAGGCTCAAAACATAGATTCCAAGATATAATGTACAAACCCTCTTTGACTGTCCTCCAATGAACCCCTAATAGCAATTTTTCTTACAAATGCAAACTTGAGACTACAAGACACAAATCACCAACTCCTAACCTGAGATGTGTTTAATAGGATTAAATTAACATAACCAACCTCATTCAAGGCCCCATGATCATGAATTATTTTTTTTGGTGAATCAAGCTTAGATATGGCTGTCTACATTCCTTGTAGCCATGCTTTCCAAGACTGATAGAGATAACTTTTGCTAAAAACCCCACATCATAACTAGGATGCACTTTTTAGATAGACTTTAGGGGTTCTCAAAACATAACTAAATTCAATATTAAGATTTTTTCATAAACAAGTTTATTCTTGACTATTACGCTACCTAACCAAGCCTAATTAGGTCTTTACATGGTAGGGATTATTGATTATATTATATCCACCAGTTATTTTCCTTAAAAAATTCTTGGAGCACATCAATTTCAACCTAATAAAGCTTAAATATTTACTAGGATTCCAATACCATGTATATTTTTGTAGACCCTAGACCAAGTTCCTTAGACTATATTTAACATGCTGTAATAGATTTATAGATAAAAATTTCTATCTTTCACCATAAAATCCTTTTCCTTTAGTATTATCATCTTAATAATATTAGAGCATACAAAAAATAGGGTAATTTCACCAAGTTAGAGGAATTTCCACCGAATATTCAAGGAGAAACACAAATTCTAAAACACATTGTTACCCTAATGAGGGGTTTTTACTGATCAGCACTAAATTCTCAATAACTTGCATAAAACAAAGAAAATTTATGTGAAACTACTTGTGATTAGAAGGTGATTGAAGTGATAAAAACTTACAACCAATTTCACAAACATTTAAGCCTGTACAAATCTGTACATAATCCTAGAAACACTGATTTTATGAGGAAATTGAATAAAAACAGAACATTACATTAATCTAATTCTTTTATTCAATCACCCATGAACTTATAAACATACAATGGCCTCATTAAGGGAATTTCCAACTAACTCTACACCTTCTAATTTGTTCTAAATGACCTAAAATCCTAAATGACCCTTCAACTTCCTAATGCTACTTTTTGGCAATATTACAATTTTGCATATTTTGTGACAACCTTTTGCATATTTTGGACAACTTTACATTTTGATACAAATTTAGCCTTGACACCTCTCAATGACTCAAATATATGGAAAATGGTCCAAATGACCTTGATACACTGTAAATCAATATGATCTTAATCAACCTTCATAATGGAAATATGATGTTGATAAGATGCTCCTGCATCATCATGCTATGTGGGGAGCTATAAAAAATGATACATTAAAATCCTTCCCTAATTTACAATAAAATAATTAACCACTCCTACAAATAAATTGCATGATGTGGGGAGCTATAAAAAATGATACATTAAAAGCCTTCCCTAATTTACAATAAAATAATTAACCACTCCTACAAATAAATTGCATGATATTATGAATTATTGTACAAACTAACAATTTTCGAAAAGAAATTATTACACTTTCTTTACTTACTCCTTTATTCAAAGGTAAATCTCTTGATTGATACCAATCCTTGAAAGCTTTTTCAATAGATGATTGGGATTAATTGAGCCAAGCACTAATCAAAAAGTTCAAATAGAGAAGTAGTGCAAATTCACTACTAGAACAACTTATTAACATAAAGAGAACTCTATTGGAGATTCTACATGAATTATATATATATATATATATATATATATATATATATATATATATATATATATATATATATTATATTGTAGTGGATATATATACAAATCGTAACCTCCATTATGTATAAGAGATAAAGAAAAAGAATATGAAGATCAACATTGTAAGAAAAAAATACTTTAAGAATATACATTCTATGTTAGTTCATCTCTTTTGTATATAGACTACACACATTATATCCTTATAGTGAATAAGATTGAATGTAATACCCATGATTTTGTTTCATAAGGTGATAAAACCTACTACAAATCATTGTACACCTAATAATTATATACTATTTTCATTCTAGTTTGTTATTTTAGAGTTAACATATGTCATATCTCTTGAGATAGAGTTATTTCACTCCATAATTTATGCTTGTGAGAGCATAATGAAAGTTGCTAAAAAGGACATGTCAATTAAAAATTAACAAAATGTACTTGGAAAGAAATAATATGTTTATTCTCTATATAAATTTAATCTTATAATTAATATTAATTTTATTCATAATATTTTTAGTGAAAATTAATTTTATATATGAATTAATATTATATAAATATAATAAATAATTTTACATATTTATATTTTTATTTACAGTTCTTTTTTCATTTAAAAAAAATAATTTTATTTATCTTTTATGTATCTCATTCTCATGTCGCTACAAATACTACTTATATTATGTTAAAATCAAAATATTGTTAAGAGAATACAACTTTTATGCCCTCCCAATTTTTTACATATATTACATACTCTTGTACTGTTTTAAAGCAATTTATATTTTAGTATTCTGAAATATGTGGTAATTCAGTTCAAATTTGGGCATTTTAAATTTGCAATCACTTTCTTTAGAATCACTTCCAAAAATTATTAGAGGATGACAAGTACCTAGTGGATTGTAGATAATAGTTTGGTGTTGTTTTAAAGTCATGGATAGTTTAGTCCTATGAAATATGTGGTAATCTGGTTCAAATTTGAACATTTTAAAAGCTTTTTAATTGCAACCACTCTCATTAGAAGAAGTAAATAAATCTTGAATTAAGTGGAATTATATTATCACTCTCTTTAGAATCACTTCCAAAAAATTATTAGAGGATGACAACAAGTACATGGATTGTAGATAATAGTTTGGTGTTGTTTTCAAGTCATGGATATTTTAGTCCTATGAAATATGTAATATTTTGATTTAAATTTGAGCATTTTAAAAACTTTTAATTGAAACCAATCTCATTAGAAGAAATAAATAGATCTTCAATTAAGTGGAACTATATTACATTATAATTGTTGGTATTTGGTTACTCAACCATTTCGTTCACCGACTTCATTTGTACCACTCTATAAAATGCAAATGTAATCATCAAATAATACGATAAAGTTTTATGCATTTTACTCACATATGGTATCAGAGCTGCTCTGGCTTGGCCTATGCGATGGCATGATTTGTGTGACGGCGTAATGCTGCTATGTGATGGCGTAATGTTCTCTTTTCACAAATCAGCCTGGCCTTTGTAGTGGTCAAGGAAGTGCAGATTGGTCTACCTCTACACTCTATAGAATGAAACTCATGAAGCAACGTAATTGATTTGTATTGCCCATCTGCCACTACCCAAGAATCTAGAACACTTGCCGTGTAATCAGATTTGGCGTGGTGCGATCAGATTTGAATCCAGAACACTTATTGTGCGATCATATTGGCGTGGTGCAGTCAGATTTGATATAGAGTTTTGATTGGCATGTGTCAACTTGGCATAGAAGGTGTTCCTTTTGATGTCATAAGCATGTTTGAAGTTTCATTGGAATGAGCTAAGTCATGGTGTTGAAGTTGCAGAAGTCACATTTTGCCTAGGAATTTGGATGGAGTTCTCCATGTCTTGTAATCTCTTGAGAAGTGCGACCAAGCTGTAATTTTCCACAAGATTTATTCTTTTCATCTGCTTCAAATCAAAGTCGTCACCTTTTGCACTTGAGAATTACATGTGAATTTAAGCAAGATTTACTTGAAATCTCTCAAGTTTTGTTTGAGAATTAATCCTAATTTTCTTGTTTGCAAAGAAAATTCCAATGCGAAAGAGAATGATGCATTTCAATCTACAAAACCCTCCAACACGCTATTAGGGTGATCTTGATCTTGCAGATAAGGTCTTTGTTGGATATAAGTTGAATAATTTTAGGTAAATATTTGCAAGAGGGATCGACGCAGAGGGAGAGATTATAAGCATAACTGTGTCGTACAGTTTGGGAACCCTTTTGATGTAATTTGTGAGGAGAAATATTCTCGATGTCTCAACAAAATATTAGCATTTAATCTTGAAGTACTTCTATAGTTAACTTGTTATTATTATAAGGTTAGAGTGAATTTAGCTTTTATGTGATAAATGATGCAATCAAGAGTGGCACAGTCATTTGTTTGAAATATATGGAGATTCATGGTCATTTGCCTGCATTACTTATTAGTTGTAACATGGAGGTAAGTTTTTTTGCAAGAGAAGATGCAATTCAAATTAGTTTTATGAACATTGTAAAGCATCAAGAAATTGATATATATTCTTTCAGTTATGCCAATCAAATAATCTATAGTTGAGCATATATATCTATATGCACCTCATCTCTTGATCAGATAGGAATGATGGCTGATTGTTTAGCTATCTCTTCCCCCAGATTGGGTGGGGGTTATAGTTGCCAATCTCCTCCAATGAGCTATTCGCTACATCAAATTGATGGGTCATTTCCTCTAAGCCTACTGGGTCCACGGTTCATTGATCCCATCTTTAACAACTATTGTCGCAAAGGGAGGGTGAATGTCGTTGATAGAATTTGCATTATATTTATTTCAGTAACTAAATCATGGAAACATAATAAGTATTTTTTTGATATATACAATTAAAAAATGAACTCAAAAATCTCATCAAAGGAAATAGGTAGAGAGGCAGAGTATACATCTGGCTGTATATTAAAGTTGCAAATTGACAAGGGAGCAAACCCGAGACACAGAAATACACTCACAAAACAGAGAATAATATTTTATTCATAAATATTGAACTTCTTACATGCAGAGGATCTCAAATCCCCAAGCTCTGTATTACATGCAAATTACAGACTTACAGAAAATTACCCAGATCCCCTTTCACAGCATGCAACTTCTTTCCCCAAAAAGTTACCCAAAAATCAGAAACAAGCCCCTAAATAGACCCATTTCGGTTTGGAACCAAAACAACCTTCGAGATAAGATTTTTGACGGTTTGGCGCCAAAATTACAATTTGAAATTCAAGTTTAAATTCACAGTTGAAAATTAGCACATTTCTAAAATATGCACCAACTTCCGGCAGCCATAACTTTTAATCCGACCGTCGGATCTTCAATGATAATACCTTTTCGGAAAGCTCTCGAAAAGACAATTTTCCTGTAGGCCTTTGGTGAACAACTTTGGCGTTTCCGCAAATTTTCAGGCCCATCCGGGATCGTTTGGTGCCTCAAACTGAGCTTGGAAGGTTTTTCAGGGCAAAAAGCAGAAATTGGAACTTGAATAACTTTCAAGTCGTGAATGATCTTGACCTGATTCTTTCACCAGACTGTGTATTTTTCCATCCTAAACCTTCCCATAAATTTATGTCTTCCCACGACTTCAAATGCAAACCTGCTAAAAATAGCAGTTGAGCAGAAAAAGCAGAAAAGTAGTTCTGAAAGTTGGAAATTCTTATTCGACGAAAAGGGTATCCAGAAATACAAAAACATCTATAAAAAGAAAACAACAGGAACAAAAATGGAAATCATCCTTTGGGTGATGCAAGATTGCCCTCACACCACTGGATGCTCCTGCATCAGACACCCAGGGTAATTTGAGAAGTGACCCCGTCACATCTCAGATGGTTGAGGAAAACCCAAACGGTCAACCTACGCGCTTAGACAGCAGAAGAATCTTCCATAGGCCTTCCTTTCCATTTTACCAGATACTCTTCATACTGCCTGTTTCCGGTACTCCTTCCCACATGGCTATCTAGGATTTCTTCAATCTCCTCCTTCTCTGAAGTAGGTGCTGGAATGCCAAACTGTTCCATTGTAGGTGTTTCCTCTGCGCCACCTTCATGATACTCTGTCAAATCTGAAATATTAAACACAGGGGAAATGTTGAATCCATCTGGCAACT
>VDFB02000017.1:21902873-21928178 GCA_007258455.2 Sequoia sempervirens
AAAAAATAATGGTCCACAAGAAAAGAACCCATGCCCCACTATGCATTGGAACATGTACACAAAATATAAACAAACTAATGATATAGGACCTTAAATCCCATAACCTTGATAGTAACCACTCCCAATACTAGTGCTTTATGATGAAGATGTCAACTACAATAAGTCTCATCTATTATGAAAATATGCTCCACTCTTCCCAATGTAACTCCTAATACAATAATCATCACGATCTCCTTATTTAATTTTATTATAATAATATCTTGAGCCCATTGCTTACCTTTTCATTTTTTCTCACATATCACACTATAAAATTTTGGAGCTCATTTTCACTTTGCGAGAGTCTCTCGAGGGTTTTAATGGTGTCCAAATTGATATTTTTTAGTTTAATGCATCAAGCTCATTAATATTTTTAATTTTAAGAAAATATTAAAATCAAAGCTCTAGACTGTAATTTATACCCTTTAGAAAGAATTTAGAAAAAAGCAACATTAAAGATAAGATTTTAAGTGAATGGAACACTAATCCCAACTTACACCAACCAAGTACAAATGGGTATTTAGCTTCATGGAGATTCATTCATGGTTGGTGATGGTGCATGAGTAGGCTAATAGAGGAAGAAAGACCATATGTTCATTAAGAAGAAATTGGGAGAAAAAATAAGCTAAGTTTAAATTTGTAATGATAAGAGGATCTTGATTGAATTATATATATATATAGTTCATATGAGAACCAAGGATAACATACTAGAGTAAATAAGCTTTGATAATAAAGGAATCTTGTAAGTATGGGGAAGAAAAATATATCAAACTAAATGCACTACCAAAAGATAGATCAATTGGATTTTTTTTATAGGAAAGTGTGATATTTAATGAGTACTTGGATGCCTATGTTGTCAAAAGATATTATTATTTTACTATTAGTTCTCCTCATGTTGAAATTTCCATGAACTAGTTAGGATGCAAATCTCCACCACTAAGCTACCCACCCACTTTATGACAAGTCAATTTGCGATTTAGGTATGCTAATTTTTTTGACACCTTCTTCACATTGTGAGATATTACCAAATAATTATAATGGTCATTTGGTTTTGTGTGGATCATGAACCATGTAAGGGTGTGTTTATTGATCTTACTCACCAATAAAATGTATGCATTGAATGATTTTTGTTTTATCATCATTTTATAAACAAGCATATACATATTTGAGGGTTTATTTAAAATTGACTAATGATATGTTGATTGAAACTATAGGATACATTATTTTACCTTAATTTTTTGGTCTAAAAGATGAGGGAAGTTCTTATTCTATGTCATATTATTTCTTCTTTAGATGTATCTCATATTTTATTTGGGTATCCATGGATAAAGCAATATCAAGCAACATCATCTATGTCATGCCATTAAGGTATCAAATATGTTTGAACACTAGTAAAGAGGTTACAATTGCAAGAGATCCGTATATGCCTTTATTTTAGATTAAGTCATTTAACCTTAAATAATTTTAAGAACATACATAAGGATCCTCTATATAAGTGCAAGGATTATTTGCCTAATTTGTAAAATTTTCAAAAGGAATAACAATGGTGGGAAAATCAAGACAAGATGCAACAATTTAGAATTCCTAAAGGGTTTACAATTATTAGAGCCAAAGTAGGTTATATTTTGGTTTTATAGTATAAAATGATTCAAGAATCTATAAGGCCAAAAGAACCATAAGCATTGCAAAATTTAGTTTAGAAGCATAAGGGATTGGATATTTTCATTCCTAAACATGGTTTTCATTAAAAAAATTACTCATGTACTATACATACATATTCATGTATATGTGAATATATCTACATATGTATACATACACATGCACGTATCTAAATATGTATATATGTATATATGTATATGTAGATATGTAGACACATTCATGTATACATACATATGTATATATGCATGTATATATGTATATACATAAATTTATTTTCTATATGTATATATATACATACATATATATGTATACATAAATACACACACATATGTATGTATGTATGTATGTATGTGTATGTATATTTATGTATACGTATATACATGTATGTATATGTATATGTGTATGCATACATGTATATATATGTATATATGGATACACACACATTTTGGTTTTGTTTTGTAAGCATCCTCTTTTGAGGACAACCCTTTGTTGATGATGTTGAGTATTAGTTTGTTGTAAGTGTGTTTATTATTTTAATATCTTTTTAAAACAATATTTTATTTATTTATAAATTTTGGTATAATCTCTAATTTTATAATATGTTTGTGTGTGTAGGTTGAGTTGCATAATTGTTAGGGGCACACACAATCAACACAATGCAAGATAATAACTAATTCAAGGGATCAAAGTTCAGTTTCTAGTCAAGCAAAGAGAGGCATAATGTTTCATTAATAGCATTTGCTACACATACATAAACACTTTTATATCTTTATGACACATTCATAACTATTTTCATGAATATATATTGGTGATATTTTGTAGTCTAAGAGACAATGTTGGCCTCATGTCACTGTATATGATATTTTCATGATGTATTATGTATGTCTTCATGACCTTATCAAGATCAATATATAAATATTTTGTGCATATTCATAGCAAATGGTTTGTGCTTATTCTATCTATCTATATTACCCTTTATCTCTATCTCTCTTTATCACTATCTCTCTCACATATATATGATGTGCATGAATGTTGAATGGCATACATGTAATGAACCCATACTAGTTCTAACTCTATTTAACCTATCAACAAATAAAGATTCAACATTGGTCTTCTAGATTTACATACATCTTAAGAATTTACTACCATAATCCATAAGACAAAGCAACAATAACCCATATGGGTGTTTAGACTCACAAGTGAAAGTCAAAATGTTATAGCTAGCTATCCCTTCACTAAAAAATAGTAGGGTTTTTAGTTCAAACAAGGAATTACCCCATTTTATTGTATGGTTCTATATACTAAAACCCTATCTCCAATAACACACATAAAGTAAAAAAAATATCTACTATGTTTGGCTTCATGAATGCAACACAAGCTTCTAAATGTCCTAGGTAGAGCAATAGATTTCCATTCACATAGTAGAAATTACAAGCTAATGCTTTTTAACATGATTTCTAGAATTTCATACAAGAATAGTTTTTTCTCTTACATTACATATAAAAATACTAAAAAGAACCTTCATAAAAAATCATACCTCATTACCACCAAGTAAAAACAATAAGGTTTACATACTCGAATTTCACAAGCTTCAAAAATGTATAATTTGCACTACCTTCTTCCTCCTTTTGCCTCTATCCTCCCCTTTTCCCTCTTTCTTTTCCTTTTAATCCTTCCTTGATTTCCACCATTTTTGCCATATTCTCTACATGTTTCCCATTTCCACTTCCTTTGCTTTTATTTCTTCCCACTTTGTGAACAATAAAGTCCCACTCTCTCTTCACTTACTCATCATTCAAGTTTCCTCGAATAGCGTACCTCAACATTAATGCTTGATACTTAATATGATGGGGCCAAAAGGTGGGGTGGCCACTTTTTGGCCCCACATCTTTTTGCACTCGCTCTAATAAGGTTTGTCCTTTTGATAATAGTAATGTCCAAAGGTGGCTCTTGTTTGCATGTGGATACATTTATACCAAACATCAACTTTTAGTGATATGTGTGAAGATTTTGTAGTGGTTCTATATATTGTTCTTATTCTCTAAATATAAAGGAGGATGAATAATCAAGTCATGATGGACTAATGAAAGAAGATGAATTGAATAGTGATAGAAACTAGTCTACTATAGTTAGTGATGATGAAAATACATTATATAAAATTATGCAGGCATTCTCATATTACTTAGAATCTCTAGTGTTACAATATGAATAGTATTTTAAACACATGATAGACCTTTTTCTAGAGTGTCTCTACAAACTTGTGACCATTGAATTTGCTTGGGAGTATAGAAAATTGCATTATAATACATCAAATAATAGGGTAGAGAATGTAATTGTTAATTTTATGGTTTCCAAGACCAAACTTTGTAAATGATATTAATTGAGGGCATGAAGACACAATCAAGTCTTTGTTCTTGATGGTTTGATTTATATTTTCAATCAATGGTTCCATTTATACACACTACATGAGGAAATTGTTCAATAAGAGTAACTTATAGTTTTAGTCAATTATATTTCAATTTGTACACACTACATGAAGACAATGTTCAATAAGTGTAACATATATTTTTAGTTAGTAATGGTTCCATTTTTACACAATCCACAAAGACAATGATAAGGCAAACAACTTTCCCACTAAAAAAAAGAAACTAAAGTTAATAGAATGTATAGTTTTAGTTGTAAATTAGTCTATCTTATGTAAAAAATATGCATGCTCTATTTTGAAAAAATATCTCATTAAATATTTTTATTATATGATATGTTTTAGATTGTAATATTTAATACATGACAAATGAAATGTGCACCTATCTATTTTATGTGAGATATATATTACTTAATTTAAAATAATTAAAGCTCAATATACATACTTATAATAGGATAAAAATGACAATTTATAAAATAATGTATATTGATCCTATAATAAAAATACAAGAGAATAAAATTAGACATGAATAGACTAAAAAAAGAAGAAAAATTTGTATGTAAACAAACTCTAGCGTATTGATAATTGTGTATATTTTATCATTAAGAATTCTTTATATTATGAACAAGCAAACACACTATATAATTCACAAAGAAGATTAGGGTTTTTAGCTTCATTTGTTATATGGAGATATTTTATTGTAATGTACATAATCAATGATATGATTCTTGATTTTTTATAAGATTTAATATTATAACACCTTAACAAATCAAGTTATGAATTTCATGGTTCACTCCTACATGTATGAAATTTGCATTTTCATCTACAAGTTTGACCCTAAATTTGTAGTTTTAAAATTATTTTGTGAGCTTAACCTTACATTTCTAGTCTTTAGGAATGTATTTATCTCCATTTTTTAGACTATGTTGAGAGCTATTATAATGTTTTTTTGCACTAAATTTTGGAGGAAACTCATTTTTCCTTACTCGAACCCTTGGATTATGCAAAAAGGGGAAGAAAAATACTATATTAAAAATGATTTAAAAACTTTCAAACAATCAAACAAGTGTAATTTGAATTCAACAAATTTTAAAAAATTTGCATATAGGGTTTCGAAATTAAATAAATACATGCATTTTGAACTCAAAAAAAAAGGAATTTTAAATACCTCATGCTCAATAGTGGTCGATATGCAAATTGGAATGATGAAGTTTGAAGAGGGGACACGAAATTTGCTTTAGTCGGTGAGAAATTTTGTTGGGTCACCATTCGGATTATGTTCGCCGCGCGCAGGGACAGTGACTGACTGGTAATTCACAGTGAAAGTGTGAAAGTGAAAGCACTTTTTTTGGTTATGTCATATTCAAGGGGTTCGGCCGAACCACCTTAAATATGATTTTTTATTAGGCTCAGTGACTGATTCGGCTGAACCAGTAAAATGGTTCGGTCGAGCCATATGGTTCGGCCGAACCAGTTTGCTATGAAGAGTGTGGAAATTTTGAAATTTCCTTCCTCCACAAAAGTGTAAACCACTTATGTGGCTTCACCCTGCTCCATTTAGATAAATCATTTATTTTATTGTCTATTAAATATCTAATTTATTTATTTACTATACAACAAATGATCTGAAAACTTTAACTAATAACTAAATTTTATTTATGATATAAGAGGTTTATAAATTTATAAATTTTAGTTTATTTTCTAGGCATTATTTTGTTTACGAAATCTAGAAGATATTAGCCAAGAAGAGGCATTTTAAAATTTATCTAACCCAAAGAAATGCATTTTTTATTGCCAGCAAAATGTAATTGTAGATTTAGATATGATTAGATATGATTAGGAATGTTCTTAATACAAAATATTAATTGGAAGGTTTATATATAGAATAGCTTTATTTATCACTTTGATGTTTTATTCAAATTAAAAATTACCTATTATTATTATTGCTAACATTTCAAGTTTAACCCTAGATAAAACGGATACTAAGTAAGAAGATATGAAGGAAAAATAGATAAGTAAATAATTTTATTAGATTTTAAAGATATTTACATAAATTTTATATGAGTTAGTTATATACATATTTTATATGAGTTAATCATGTGATTATTTTTTTAAAATTTATGGATTTATG
Source organism: Sequoia sempervirens (assembly GCA_007258455.2). Taxonomy (NCBI): domain Eukaryota; kingdom Viridiplantae; phylum Streptophyta; class Pinopsida; order Cupressales; family Cupressaceae; genus Sequoia; species Sequoia sempervirens. The sequence goes on from VDFB02000017.1 coordinate 21,909,122, forward strand.
GAAAAACAATTTAATGTATTATTTCTCATAGATTAAAACTTACTTACATTATTATAGTGTCTTATAGTAAAAGTGAGTGTCGGGAATTATGTACAAGTGCATATAATATTAGTTTTTTTTTTTTAATTACAAGTTTAATTAAAGTTAAATGAGTTAAAAATTCTTTTACTAATGATCTGTGTGATTTGCATGTATGCAAATAAATAAACAAACATGCTATATTGGAAGTAAATTTGCCATTTTAAGTAACAAATATAATTATATAGGTTGTATTTTAAAATTTAATTATTTTGAAGTAATGTTATTTTTTATGTATTTAAAGTTGCTAACACTTTTTAGTTAGATCTGTTTACAGGTGCATTTAAAAAAATTTGTTTTAAATCCAAATTATTAAAAGTTAAATTTAATTGCAATTTCTTTTATTAGATTGTGTTTGTGATAAAAATGCTCAGGTTGGAAGATTGGATTATGTTCACGTATAAGTGAAGGGATATTATTTAGTAATCTGAGTACTCTTTGGAATTGATTCTTTATGCATACTAGTGATTCTTTTTTGTTCATATCTCCCTCTTGTTTTTATTTCACTTTTTGGGTAATTTTATGTCTAGATATATATTGTATATGATGGGAACCTAAATGTTTAAGTTACTTCCTTTTTGATAGCCATGGGTGATAGGTTGATAGACTTCCAGATGGAATGGGAACATTTTGTGTATTGAATATTCTCATAAATGGACCTTTGGGTTCCATTGATTGCAATTCTATTTTGAACTCGTGGGGGTACCTTGTTCCATGATTTCTTTGCATTTTGGTTGTGATTATGAGTGAGATGGTACATGCCTCACATGTGTTTTTAGTTATATATTTTATGTTTGGTACACCCCTTATGGTTGTGAGATTTTTTATGGAACTATTGGGGAGGGTGGCTCTTCATGGGGGTTGGTACAGAAAGGGGTGGTTAGGGTAACCCATGGAAGAGTTTCCTAAACAAGTGATAATATAATTAATAAACTAGTGGGTTTGAGTAGCTAAAACATTAAACAAGATTAATGATGTGCCTCACCCATACCGTTAGTGCTTTCACAAACTAAGGATGGGATGAGAAGACTTGGTTGGTAAGATCATTGCCTTGTCCTCATGAAAGGTAAGTGGTCCTGCATGAGTCACCCTATGGAGCGGTGCCTTGAGATAGTTTGCCTGGATAACTATAGATGGAGGCAGTACCTTGTGATAGGTTGCCTAGATAATCTATGTAAGGCCATGCGATGACACTCTCCCACAGTATCCGTTTACCCTTCCTTGCTTGATAGCCTCTGGAAGTGTTGATGTACTTGTTGATGTACTTATCAATGTACTTGTTGATGTACTTGTCAATTTACTTATTGATGTACTTGTTGATGTACTTGTCGATATACTACTTGATTTACTTCTTGATGTACTTGTCGATGTACTTTTTGATGTACTTTGGGATCTTCTATGTTAGTGTTGATGTTAGTCTTAATTACTTAATCTTGTTGGATGTGGACCCTTTCTTGTCATTTCCTAGCACGGGGGGTGGACCTTCGGGTCCACATGGTCGGGTGGAACATGCTATGCACCCATTGGGTTCCCAAGCGGGAACTATAGTAGAGGCATCAATGCTTAAACAGTGATTAATCTCTCTTCCAACAGCCAATTAGCGTTCAGAATTATTTTTGAATTCCTCTGTAAATTGCTATTTCTATAGTTAAGTTGCATATTTTTTATGCAAAATATTGATTGCAAGATTTTTGGTGCTCTTGATTGGCGTGGGAAATGGTTCTATAGATTTTGAGAGGCCCTGCATTTGTTACAAGGCAAGAGAGCACACGAATACCTGAGGCTCCTGCAGATTGTCAAAAGGCTGGAGACGTGGAAATCATTCTTGCAATAGTGTCGGCAATTTTTCCATGCAAAGGAGACGTATTGCTGCTGCTTGTTACCACTATCTTTGCATGAAACGAGGAGTCCCTATATACAGAGAATTTCATGGACAATCCCGTGATGAAAAACCAGGGTTTGTGTGACTGGGAGCTATGAGAACAATTTCTATTTAGGGAGATACATCTTTCTATGCAAACACATGCAATGTATATCTCAATCGCACAACAGAAGATTTATTACACACCACACATGACCTTCAGCCCCAAATAGTATTCACCAGTCTAAAGGTAGGGCAATATATAATTTCTTTCATATCCATACCGACGACTGCTAAGTTGCACAATCTTGGATGGAATTGAGCTGGGAACCCTTCATGCCAGAGATTGGCCATGGCTTAGAGCGCATATGGTATAGGTTTCAGTGGACCAATGGGATCAGCTTCTGAGGCTACGCTACCCCTAAACCGTAAGTGCACCTGCCAGCTCCATTTTAGCTATTGTTTCTTCTCCCTACTTTCAAAGCTTTGCAGCTGTATGACTTTTTCTCCCATTTTTACTAAAATGCAAAATCTACCCAAATTTCCAGTGTATGCAAATAGTAGATTGTAGAAAAGGCCCTGTAGATCATTTTGGCCTGTAAGATGTTGAAAGTCCTCTCATCTACTACACATAGTGTGTCAAAAAGCTTCTATGCCAAGAAAAGAATGAAAACATGCACAACGGAAGTGTATGGAAGGAAATGAGACAGACATAAATGGAGACAAAAATATTTGAAATATTCTATTTACTCAAAAAAAGATTACATTCATAAACTGTTTACATATAAAAATATTCAGAGCAAAAGCTCTGTACACATATACTACAGAAGCTATGCGTTTTCCAGCACACTGACACTTCTGTACTACTGCTCCATGTGGGATAGCTTATGGCGCATGGGCGCAAAGCTTACTGACTTTCTTCTACTGTGGCAGATGCTCCTGAACTTCACTGTTCAGTTGCTCCTAAACATTTCTTCAGTTCTCTATGTTCTGCTGAACATTCCCTTCTGTTCTCACACTGAAAACTTTGTCTATCACTTACCCATAATATGCATTCAATTCTACTTTTGGTTTTTAAACCAATACATAAAAACTGCCGCTCAAAATTTGAACTCACCTAACAAAATAAATTACTGCCAGAATGTAATTACTGGACAGCAAGAATGTCAGACACGGCAGGGGGGAAAATGATCTGAGTTGATTTCATCTGATAGTGCATTTAATGCATCTGTCTATTGGCTACTCAAGATTAGTATTTCCAAAACTCCCCCTTAATCTTGAGTCTTTTTGCTCTTCATCATTATTTGGAAACTTCCAGTGCAATACTTCCAGAGCAAAGTTTCTGGTGCAAAAGTTTCTGCTCTTCAACAGTCTGCGAAACTTCCGACGCATCGCTATAAAAGTTTTGGAGCACCGGTGAAAAGTTTTTTCCACAAAACTGTTCTTCAACATTCTGTGAAACTTCTTGCACATTGCCATAAAAGTTTCAGAGCACCAGTGAAAAGTTTCTGGCGCAAACCTATTCTTCAACATTTTGCAAAACTTTCGGCGCATTGCAATAAAAGTTTCGGAGCACTGGTGAAAATTTTTTGGTGCAAACCTGCTTGCCTTTGTTCTACATTCTGGAACTATCTGCTAAAGTTTTGGCACACCTGCGCTTCTCTGTGTTTTCCAGAACTAAAGTTCTCGTGCATTCCTGCACACCCAGCCTATATCTTAGGCATTCAAAAGGTTTTTTTGACAAAGCCTTTGTAAAAATATCTAAGAGCTGTTGCTTTGACCTGAGGTGCCATAGCTTGGAGATATCTTGAACGGTTGCTTTGAAGGCTGAATGTTGCAGGCCTTTTGACTGTGCAAAGATTTGCATCTTGAGAGGAAACATTAGGTTCTGTGTCATTTGAACCACTGCCATAACTCTTTTTCTTCCATCTTTATCATAGATGATGCATTCCCCTTTTTCCAGCAACACTCTATACCCATTTTGGACCATCTGTCTAATGCTCAAGAGGTTATGTTTCAATCCTGGGGCATAGAAGACATCATATATTTGTCTTTCATCACCATGCTTGGTTTGTAGGAATACCATGTCTTTTCCCATGACTGGAACCATCTCATTGTTCCCCATTTTTATTTCAGACTTCACACTGCTATCAATGAAGGCAAACAAGTCTTTTTTACCACTCATGTGGTTGCTACAGCTACTATCCAAGTACCAAACTTCAGCACTGCTCTGTTATGCAAGGTTACATGCAATGAATAGTTGTGACTGTCTTTCATTTCCAGCCACATTTGAGTCAGCAACATGTGCATTCTAACTCCCTTGGTCATGTTTTTGCCTGCAATCACTTGTATAGTGACCATACCTTTGACTGTTGTAGCACTGCACATTTCTTTTATCCTTTTTCTGATAAGAACTGCTGTTCTTTTTTTCCTCCTTGGGAGCTGGTCGCCCCCTCATGACTGCTTGCTCGGGCTAAGCTTTCATCACCATCATTTCCACGTCTAGAGTTTCCTCTACCACGTTTGGAGCCTTTTCTACCTCTCCCCTTCCTCTTGCATTCGACTGAGCATTAAAAAATTGCTCTTGGGAGGAGGTTGCAGACCTATTTAGGCATTGCTCATGGGTTTGCAGAGAACCCATCAGCTCATCAACAGACAAATTTGTGAGATCTTTTTCCTCTTCAATGGCAATCACCACCAGATCAAACTTTGTGGGAAGGCTTCTCAATATCTTCTCCACAATCTTTTGTTCTTCCGAAGTTTCACCACTTATCCTCAGCTGGTTAATCAAAGTGGCTGCCCTTGTATGAAAATCTATAATAGACTCGCTGTCCTTCATCTGCATGATCTCAAATTCTCTCTATCGTAGCTGGAGTTTGACTGATCTGACTTTCTCAGATCCTTTGTAGGTGGTTTGAAGTGTTTCCCATGCTTCTTTTGCATAAGTAGCTGCTGCTATTCGGGGAAAAATAGCCTCTATCAAGGCTACCTCAATCAAACTAAGGGCTTTTGCATCATTCTTCCGTGTCTCCTTCAACTGGTTCTTTTGAGCATTGCTCAATGCTATAAATGCAGTTGGGTCAGTCACATCTATGAACCCATTTGCAACAAGTTCCCATAAATCATTTGCAATAAAAATGGTTTTCATTTTCTTTGCCGAAACATCATAATTTCTACCATAAAAAATAGGTGGCTGTTGCCAACTCCTATTGTCTCCTCCAGCCATTTTTGCTAAATGGGGGAAACTAAAAAAATACCCATATAAGATCTAAGGCTTTCACAAATACCCAGAAACAAAGATTCTATTTTTGCACGCCTAGGACAAAGCTAAAGCTTTAAAAATTGACTGCCCAGTAAACCTATGGGGGCTCTGATACCATGTCAAAAAAAATTTATGCCAGGAAAAGAATGAAAACATGCACAACGGAAGTGTATGGAAGGAAAGGAGATAGACATAAATGGAGACAAAAATATTTGAAATATTCTATTTACTCAGAAAAAAATTACATTCATAAACTGTTTACATATAAAATATTCAGAGCAAAAGCTCTATACACATATACTATAGAAGTTGTGTGTTTTCTAGCACACTGACGCTTCTGCGCTACTGCTCCATGTGGGATAGCTTCCGGCACACGGGCGCAAAGCTTACTGACTTTCTTCTGCTGCAACAGATGCTTCTGAACTTCACTGTTCAATTGCTCCTGAACATTCCTTCTGTTCTCTATGTTCTGCTGAATATTCCCTTCTGTTCTCACATTGAAAACTCTGTCTATCACTTACCCAGAATATGCATTAAATTCTACTTTTGGCTTTTCAACCAATACACAGAAACTGCCACTCAAAATTTGAACTCACCTAACAAAATAAATTACTGCCAGAATGTAATTATTGGACAGCAAGAATGTCAGACACGGCAGTGGGGAAAATGATCTGACTTGATTTCATCTGACAGTGCATTTAATGCATCTGTCCATTGGCTGCTCAAGATTAATATTTCCAACATGGTGATGGTTGGCTTGGGACCATCATTGAAATTTTTACACATCTATCAAGTGAACTGGAATCTTGTCCATAATGTGGGATTTGGGTGTCATTTTGTTTGTGTGCCCTACATTGCTGGGGATTAATGGTATGCCCTGGCTTGAAGGCTTATTGTGTGCTAGAGAATCGCCATACGATATGTTTCAAACAATAAGATTGTGCCAATTGACAACATAATGTCAAAGATAGTTGTGGGAATGATAGATGGCATACTGGTTTTTACTACCGTTCATACCTACTGTGAGCTAATGGCATTCTAAATTGAAAGCGGTCACTCATATACAAAGCCTTGTTACATTCTAATAGTAAAAGGGAACTCGTTTACTACGTTTGCTTCATAAAAATTTTCTTAGCCACATGGTCATGCAAAAGAACTTAAAGCAATAATAATACAATTAGAGCTTCATAGTTTACACAGGTACCAACAATAATAATGCAAGTAATGGTCTTAAGGCTCTGCCCTTTTGTATGTCACTGAAGAAAATGGTAGGCTAACAACCCTTATTGATACTCTCCAGACAACATCTCCACAACTTGAGAATGCTCTAATACTAAAGATTCAAAGGGATCTTATGATGAATTCTCTTTTGGAAACATGTCAATTAAGCTTTTGTGGCATTTAGCATTCATTCAATAATTTTAAGACTGCACATTGCCAAGACCAAGGTGTAGCACAACACATGTTTGTTTAGTCTTCTAATCAATTTTTCTTATGAAAGAGATTCTATGGTAATCCATACGAGTTTGAAATGAAGTCAACGGACCAATCATGTAAAAGAAACTAAAGCACAATCCACCTCCTCACATGAAGCCTCCACCACCACAAACACTAGTGGCTACTGCTAAAGGTTCTGCTTCATCAACATGGACAAATCGTAATTGTTCTAGCCACGGTTTCTTCTATAATTTCTAACAATTCACGTACAGAATTTTTTAGCATCTCTATTTTAAACATTGATATTACTCTAGAGCTAAAAAATAGAGCATGTCTAGTAATTAGCACCCCTTTGATATGTCTAACAGGTCTAGTGAACAATTTTATTTAGCATTGCAGTTATTGATTATGTAGCTCAAGCATAGCTCTTTAGACTTCACTGTCAACATTGCCAGATTCAGAATCTATATGAACATACCATATATGGTCAATCACATCCATTAAGATTATGGATGGGGCATGTTCTCTTCCAAGGTTATGCAAAAAGATTGAGATTGTACCATGTCAAATCCTTTCATTATAATCTTCAGAAATCAAGCAAAAATCATATAATTCAGGAGTCATGCACAGTTCTTCAAGCATCTTCATTCCTATTGTACCCAAGTTGCAAGGAGGTCCATTGTAGTAAACAATACAACCACGATGTTGTTCTTTACCCTGGATAACTGTGAATCAACAACTATACATTTTATTTCTAAAAAATGGTATACTAGTCATGTATACGTGTATAAAGCACAAATAGCAATTTGATTTAAATAACCAGAGTTTATCAGGGTTGTGAACAACAAGAAAAGATATAAAACAACTAAAATATGATATAAATCACTTAAACAGGGATGCCATACTTCTAATGCACATTACAAAAGTTATCTTGCTATTGGGATTCCGATCAGCTCCCCTGCTTTCATCATAAAAGATACATAAAAGAAGTGGAAGTGAATAATAGAGATCCCGTATTTTAGTTGCCTAAGAATCATAGTAGAAAATGGTTGACAAAGACTCTATTTTGCATTATAAAGTATGCATCTGAATGAACTCTACTTAGGCTTGTCTAATAGTTCGAACCTATTACATCATCCTAGTTGCCCAAGAGTTAATTAAGATATCCTACATCAAAGAAACAAAATCAATTGAAGATAATTATAGTGTAGACCCCTGAATTTTAAACATTACATGTTCTAAAATAAGAAAGAAGAAGATATTGAAAAGAATGCTGATACAATAGATGCTTTCTCTTGTAATAGTGAACTTTTGAGAAGTATTATATAGCATCCAACATATCACTGAACAAAACATTGAGAGGGACAACATGCCTGGTTATTTACCACCATATTTGTTTTCAACATTGCAACTTATGCTGACAACACAGTGAATTCTTTATTGCATGTTAACTTGTTCAATTAATTTGGTTGGAGAATGTCAGAGTTTTATAGCTCACACCATAGTTCCATTTTTTATGATGCCTACCCCACCAGAATGAGCTTGGGTGCAAGTCTGGGGCTGTTTTTAAGAATAATTATGCCTTATTCCTGACATCTAAACCCTAAGGAAGTCTGTGTCATGCAGTCTATGTTGCTACCCTAGAACACAAGATATAGTTGAGATATTTGCTTCTTGTTACCAATTTTAAAGGAATTGAGCAATAATTAGGCCCTAACCCCTAACCATGTTTGCTGGTTTTTGTTTGAATGGATTGTATTTTTAGCTTCTATTCTCTTTTCTTATCCTTGCTTGTACTTGCAAACGAAATGAATATCATTTGAAGTGCTACAAATCATTTTACATGTTTTAGGTTTTAAGAGTTTTGATTTACTTTTGTTTCTTTTCTAGTTTTCCCACCTAACGGTCGTCACCAAGTTTTGCAGATGAGATTCATCAGGTCTGGTGAGACTGTTACGCAGTGAGTCTCTGAAACTCAATTTGTGCCACCGGCCTTGAGACTCACCTTGTGTGAGTCCTAGTGACTCTTGACACTATGGTAGGTCAAAGGGAATTAATGGCAATCTTCCAAGATTTTCTCTTTTCTATGGGCTAAACTCATCATAGTGATCATAAGGAATTAATTGTAAGAACAAATGTATATACAACCCTTGATGTTAGTGTCATATTGACCAAAAGGATGCTCCATTCAATTACGGAAACCTTGCTTTGCACTAAACTGCATTTTGTTGCACACTAAATGGTTTCCTAACCGTATGTCCACAGTCCATGATAGTGGACATAAGAGTGCTTCTAATTTTAGCTGTGTAATAGTTTTTAGCATAATCCACAGTTCATCAAATGGAAATTTAAAGTAGAATCATTAGTGAATTCTGGGCCATGAGAAAATGGTCATTGAGAGCTTTCCACATTACATGTCATGCATGTGAGCACAAGGAATTACAGCTATTTTTAATCTTTCTTGAATATTTGACATGTTGATGCCAACTGAGTTGCATGCCTAGTGATGGACCCAAAATGCTCAAATACAATTAATATGATCCTAGTTAAGTAAAAGTTATGTTATTTGTATAAAAAAATTCAATCAAAATATGAGTCATAGGTTAAGGACAGCTATGTTTCATTTTAAAGTCAATAGGAATTATAAATAATATTGTCATAGAAATTTTAACAAAGGAGTTGCAACGAATCTCGTCTTAAGGGAGCCCTAGTGTTTTTAAAATAGGCTTATGAAGTTGTTACAACCAAGTTAGAACGAAGTTACTAATGTTCTTCAACAAACCTTTACAATTGTAATCACCACAAATTCTACGTTATAGCATTTCGCCTTATGAATGCACCAATAGCAAACTTGTAGGATATGCTGTGGTAAAACCCCTGATATGTGTACTACTGTACCGGGTACAAGTATGATATGATTCAAGTATGGCCTGAGTACTGTATCTGATTGTATCCATGATCTACTCCAATACCACAATTCACATTTGGAGCCCAACTCTCAATATATCAAAATCCTCTATGCTATTCATAGAACAATACATTACCAATCAATAGATAAATAATAAAGTCTGGCATAATAGAATCCTGTATTTTGGTTAAAAAATGAAAACAACCCAAACTTCTAAGGCTTGGATACAGCATAAACTATTAAATGTTAAAAATGCCTTTAGCCCAATTACACACTATGAAATAAAAATAGAGGCTTGGGAATTTGTAGATTATATGGTAGTATAATTGCATTATATACATCATAATACATGCATAGAATGGAACCTGTCCCAATGTTCTGCTCAAATAAGGAATTGAATCGGGAATCTAAGAGGAAAATCCTCAGAACCCCTTCCCATGTATAACCAATGTACAAAGCAATTAGGCGATGGCATGGGCTCTAAGTTTCTTTTTACTTCACAGAACTTGCTTTTCACCTCAAGCCTTCTCGAATTCCTGATATGAACTTCTGCTTCCAGGTCCATGCCAAAACAAACATTTTTGGAAGCATTTTTCATCTCCACCCATAACAATTCAAATCAAGTTCTCTTTCCTTAGAAGATACAGCATTTGTGAACAAAGCATAGTAAAAATCTGTCGAAACCCTTACCTCTATGTTTTGAAATTGTTTTCATTAAAAGAATTCAGAAATTTTCGGTTGCTTTAGTATAAGCTTGATTACATTTTAATCTTGTCTTTTCTATAAATCAATTCATAAAAAGATCACATAAAAATGATTTGTTCTTCACAGGTACTTTTTCAATATTTTCCATAATACGATTGAAGTAGAATGTTGGGATTCATGATATGAACTTATGCTGCCAGGTCCATGCCAAAAAAATTCAAATCAAGTTCTCTTTCCTTAGAAGATATAACATTTGTCAACACAACATAGTAAAAATCTGTCAAAACCCTTATCTCTATGTTTTGAAATTTTTTTCATTGAAAGAATTCAGAAATTTTACTGTTGCTTTAGTTTAAGGTTGCTTGCATTTTAATCTTGTCTTTGCTATAAATCAATTAGAAAAAAGATCACATAAAAATTATTTGTTCTTCATAGGTACTTTTCAATATTAAAAAGAATATGATTGATGCAGAACGTTGGTAGAGAATTTCAAGTTTATTTAATATTGTAATGTCCTATAAGATTTCTTTCTGACAAACATTATCTTTTTTTTACCACGTATTTATAATTGTAAAGCTTGGCCTTGATATGTGTATTCAATTTGCAGCAATGGCTATTTCTAATTTTACACAACATTGCTTTACTTTTACCTTTTAATGTGAATCTATGTTTATCGTTGGATATGGTGTGTAACATGGTGTAGTTTATGATATGTTTTTGTTAGAATTTGACTCACGGCCATTAGTAAGTTTTCCATTCCATCAGAATTTTCATTATTACATATTTCCAAATGTAGAATGAGTATATAATTTGACTGCTAACAATTCTAGAATTTGATAATGAGGTTTGTTTACAAACTAAAGGGATTTCTTGTATAGAATTTAGAACTATTCTCATAATTATTCTTTCCTTGTCCATGATCATCTCCTATTAAATTAAGTACTTATTATAGTCTACAACTATAGTATTGTTCATTGCTGAAGGTGTTTGCACAAGAAGTTGCCTTTCATCATTTCAGTCTTCCAATGATGTGCTTTAGGGTTTGGTAGGTTCTAGGTTACAATTCCCATAGTATAAGAAACATCTGAACATGAGGATGCTAATAGCATTCTGATATGGAGTGACTTCTTTTTCAGCTCTCTTCTGCATTTTCTAAGTACACATTGCCAAACAATTTGATGCTTGTATCTATAGGGGCTTCAATTGGTTCACATTTCTATATTGCAAAATTCTTTGGCATATCTATTAAGTATATTTGTTATTTAATTTGAATATCGAATATATTTGTTGCATTGTAGACTTACAGCATACAACTAAGTAATACTGAATTTTACCTTTTTGATTCATATCAATTTCAAACACAAAGTTCTTTCTTTAATGTGTAAAGACAGATTGTTGCTAGGTATCATTGCATTAGGAGATATTTAGAGGTTAACTTAGTTAATCATAATTCTCTCATGTTAAAGTGGTAGAATCTTAGATAAGTATGACAGGCTTACAGTTCATATATCTGAATGTACAGTAAAGAGAAAATATTCAAGATTGTATTTCATTATAAAATTTGTTGCCAATGTGCTCCTCCCTTTTTTATTTTTTGGCATGGAGATCTTGCAAAATGATATAGCGCCTTGCTGAGAGTTTGGGTCAATTGTCTAACAGTTGATCGACCTCTTTGTTTTCACCAAAATATCCCAAATAGAATGTACAAGTGATTGGTTTTGCATACATTGAATAGGAAGACTAACTACTGAAGGAGAAACCACACGTGGGAGCTATGTCCTGGTATCAGTCACCTGATCCTACTGAAACCTAAACTTAACCAGCTCAGTTTATATAGCTCAGGATACAAAACATTCTGAAGGAAGAATGATTTGTAACTAAAGAATTAAATGTTCAGGAATACCCTCAAGTCATATGCGTACATATTAATAATTAGACAATGACAATTTGGCTTTAGTATCTTTCTCAAGTGTTCTGCAAAGGCTGTTGGTTCACAACAGAGTTGTAATAGTAGAACCTATTTGCAAAGCTTCATTTTGGAAATTAGAAAGAGTAAGTCATACATGCAAAGTAGATTTTCTACCTATAACTAATTAAAACCAGTGCTAGATAAAGTATTTAATGAATGAATTTTTCATGACTTATGCAAACAAAATTTTCTTCCCATAGAAACCTTTAGAAATCAACCCACTTATTAATATGAATGTACAGCTGTGCATGGTATAAGCATAATCAAAGATTCTACAATATTTGGCTAGTTCTGGGAGGTCATCGATTAGGTTAATAGCATCCTGTTGCCAGCATGAAAAGTTACTAGGTTTTAGCTCTTGCTATCATGTAATCCCAGTATTTATATTTAAGGTGCTACTGTTAAATCTCTTTAATAAGTTTAAATTTATTTTGTCTACAATATTAAGTTTATATGAGGGGATATTTTAAGATTAAATGGTTAATCTATTTGTTTTTTCCTTTCAGGCTCCTGCTCTTTTTTGAGGCATTTCTCATTCATTGAATGCTTCTAACAGTTTGGTGTGCTTTCTCAACTAATGTGCCAAATAGCATTAATTTTTGAGTAGCCGTCTAATGTTGATTTAGTGAAAGACAAAAAAGTTGAGTATTTGCAATGTTTGGGCACATCTTTTCTATTCAAAGACATCCTCAGAATCATGTGTGCTGCTTTTTGTCAGGTGCTGAAAGATTTATCTACTTCACCTTCTGGATATTATGCAAATTATAAAGTTGAATTGTCTAGTCCTCCAGTTCTCATAGGCTCTTCCATTTCATTGGTCTTAGTTGTGCAGGTTTGAAAAGATTTATTCACTCTGAGGCAAGAACACATCTAGTGTTTTGCATTTATTAGTTGTTTGGTGTTCTAATTAAAAGTCAAATACTATTTCATTTGTCCTTGTTTTATTTTATTTACTGATGTCAGAATTTATATTCACTGTTTCTTGCAGGCAAGAAATAATGCTCGGATTCTCATTTTCGGTTCCTTAGATTTTTTTAGCAATAAGTATGTGTTCACGTGTATTTTTATCAATCATTCTATTGTTTTTGGAAAAGTTTCACAACGCCAAAGGGTTTGAGTTTAATTTGTTAAAAAAATGAATTTTTAATGTGGAGATTTGAGTTCAAATCTTGAAATGGACATCTAAGATGAATTTTAAGTTTTGACTGTTGGTCTTCAATAGTTGGCTTCAAATGTGGAAGTGGTTTCTAAATAAGTAGATTTCTAAGGTGCGATTCTTGGTCTTTCATTGGTTATTTCTAGTGTGGTTGTTTAAAAGTAGCTAGTACAAGTTTCATGGTTGTACTCACAATGAGCTTGTGTTGATCTCATGTTGATGTTCAAATGAGCAAAACATAATTGTAAAAGATTATCCATATTAAAAAAAAAAACAGAATAGATTTGAAGTGTGTGCGACATTGATTATGTTTGATTGATATTTTTTTAAATATGATATGGTTGGTATTAGTTTGTATTTTTGAATGGAGATTCCATTAGACAAGTGTTCTAGATTCAATTTTCATTCAAAGTAAATGAAAATTTAGTATGAAAATTCAAATGTAGCTAATGAATACAAATTTATGAGAAACAGTAAGTAAAAATGAAAAATCTTCTACATATGCAAATAAGTTATTGGAGTGGAATAGTATAGATGATAAAGCCAAAGCTATTATTGGTCTTTCTCTTTCTCACTCTAAATTACATTACATAGATTTGGATAAATTGTCAATGAAAATTAGGGATAATTTGAATAAATTGTTTGGAGCAAAATTACTTAATGCAAATTTTTCGCTCAAAATTTAATTATTTAGGTTCAAAATGAAAGGTGAAATTAGAATGTAAAATTATATAAGTAGTTTTAATTCTCTCATTAGGATGATGCTCAAACTATCTTGTTAAAAAACTTATATTCAAAATATAGTAATGTTATTTTCACAATTAGACTAACTTCTAAGATCTTAGAAGATATTATGACATCCTATCTAGTAGAATAAAAGAGAGAAAATTTAGAAGATAGAGAAGTTGGTTCTCAGGGGGAGAATGCAATATATTCTCAAATAAATATTAAAAGGTTACATAAGAAAATCCTTAAAAATAAGGGAATGAAGGTGGTGCAGAGATGGGTTTGAACATGAGGGTTTCATACTAAGCCTTGTGGTGTTTGTGTGTTGACATGGCAACCCTCGGTGGGGGAAACAACGTGCTCCACCATGCAGTTTTGTTGTAAGTGCCTTCTTTCTCCCATTAATTTTTTTGTTTCCACCTTCCTTGTTTTCTTTTCTCATGCGTGTGCTTCTATTGTTGTGTTATTCTATAGCCTGGCCTTGGATTGGTGTTGTTCTCGAAGGGGATGTATGGGTAACCTCGACCCTGACCCTAATTTTTCTAATTCTAATTGCTTGGCGGACCCTCACATTAATGCAAAAAAATTGTTCAAGGAGGCTTTGTCTGTAAATGGTGTTATCATTTTGGTAGAAGCAAGGTATGAGGTTGAAGATTTTGAATCTGATGGAGTGTTGGAAGGTAAGTTACCCTTTGCAACTCCCATAGATCTTGTCATTTCTTTGAATCCTATGCTTAAGTTGTTATTTTCAAATGAAAGATGTAGGTTAAAAGATACAACAATATATTTTGTCACCATTGACTCCAACAAAGTCTTGGTGAGAAAATTTATAGACAACTACTTAATTTTAAAACTTAGGCTAACAAATTTGGGTTTTTGGTTAAATTTTGTATAATGATACAACATGGTTTATTTGTCATTTTTTTAACAAATAACTCATGCAAAGGAAAGTATTGGAAAAACCCTACTAGAGTCTTGGTGGGTGCACATTTAGGGTACTCCCCTGGATGCCAACAACCATTGTTGAAGAGGTTGTAGCCTTCTCTTGTCCTAGGTGGGTGGTTTTGAAAAACCTCCAACTAGAATTTTGGAAAATAATTCCACAAATCTTGGCCCCCATTAGCATGGTTGTGTGTATTGATGAGGCAAAAGTCACCTTGCCTCATCTCGATGCTCAAGCATGGGTTTCTTTCACTCCATGCATGGAAATCCATGCAAATATAATTATCAAGGAAGATAACAACTATTTTGTTTGTCCTCTTGAAATCTTGGGAGGGATGAGTTCTTGTTTTCTCTACCACAAAGAGGGCCACATCTATAAAGACTACCTTATCATTAAGAAAAGAAGTGTTAACTCAAGAAATTGAGATCCCCTACAGATGTTCCTGAATCCCCTCATTTGGCTCCTGATTCTCAACCTGTGTTGGGTGAATCTCTAAAGAATGTGGTACTAGGTGGGAAGGGATACCCTTTGCCTATTCTAGCCTCAAACCTTTCACCTTCGTTAGAGGGTGGTGAAGAGCGAGTTCTCCTGAAACCCTCCTCTTCAAAGATCCTTGGAAGATTTGCCTCTTTATAATGCTTTTGTATCCCTTTCTCAAGATGATGGAGGGAGGGACTGTGCCTCAATTGACGGAGGTGAATTGGAAGCCTCCTCACTAGCTCACTACATAGCCAAAAACCCTAACCTTGTTGAGAAATTAAACACACAATAGCTGGCTATGAAGGGAATCAAGCAAAGAATTCAAGAAAATTTGGAAAAATCCTATGATTCTAGTGTGGAGCCCAAAACCTCCCTCTTCTAGTTCAATAAAGAAGATAATCAATTTAAGCTAAAGTTGGTCAAAAATGCTAGGAATGAGGTCTAGGCTGATAGTTTTCCTGTGAAAGATGAAGGGCCCGCATTGAGTGTGATCGAAAACTTGTTAAGAGAGGATGTTAATGTTGTATCCACTAATGCCCCTTAAATTTTAGAAACGCAAGATTGTGAAAATGCAACTAGTTTTCTCTCCAAAATCTTGACAAAAAATATAATAGAGGGGACACAAAGCAACACATCTGATGAGATGGCTCTCCCCAAGCAAGTTGAGACCCCACTAAGTGAGGACCCTTGCTCACCTCATGAGCAAACTACCAACCTAGATTTGACTCCTAGCATCAAATAGGATTTTAATCCCCAAGTCCCTTGCTGCAATAAAGAGATTGTAAAAGAAAAAGAAAATGATAAAAATCAATCACACTGTAAATCAAATGAAAAGGTTGTGGAAGAAACCCTCAGTTCAAAAGGGTGCAAAGTTGAGGAGGGTGGCTCTGAGAGATAGGATTCCTAGCTTGTGAAACATAAGCAAGGCCTAGGGTGGCCAAGGAAATATAGTGTTCCTATCGGTAGTGCTAAGAAACTAGGACTAACCGAGACAAAGAGGAAAAAAATTAGTATTGTTCTTTAGTCTTTTATGACAAAGAACTTGAGACTGAGGATAAATTGCCTAAATGTTTTGAACAATTCAAGGGAGACTAAGGGGATATAAACATGGCTTTTGAAAATGAACCTTAAATGCATCTCTTGGAATATTAGGGGCTTGGAGTCCCCAGATAGGAAATTCATAGTAAGAAGGTTCTGAACCACGAGAAAGTAAAAGATTTTGTGTTGCTACAAGAAACTAAAGTAGTTGGTTTCACTTTGGAAATGAACCTTAGGTTCATTTGGAATTGCTCAAAGGATTTCTCCACTTCACATGGAAAAGGTGGGTGGGGGGGCTGCCATTCTATTGGCCAATCATTAGACTCAATCTATTACTGGATACGGTTCCTCACTATGTAACAAAGTTGTTTGGATAAAGATCAAAATGGAGGATACAAATTTTGGGATTTTCTCTGTTTACACCCCCAAGAATCATAGGGAGAGATGCAACCTATGGCAATGGCTTGCAAGATTGGAATACATCCCTTGAATTGTTGGAGGGGACTTCAATATGGTTGAGCAAGAGGAAGACAAATGGGGAGGGGCCATATAGATCTAGAAAGGAAATGAAAAAAACTTCTAGCAAAGATGCAAAAACAAGCTGAGGCTAGCAAACCCTATGGAAGGTTGCAAAAATTGGTGCAATGGAGTTTGGTTGCCTTGGTGTAATGCCTAGAATAGGGAAAGTGGGATTTATTGTTGGCTAGATAGATTCTATGCCAACAAATATTTTTTCATTTTTCGCCCAAATGACAAAGGGGTAAAGGTATAGGTTTATCCTTACACCCTCTTTGATCACCACCCCATCATCACCAACAATACTAGCTACATCAACTCCTCCTTGGGAGTTAAAAACAAAAAAATCTTCCTACTTAACACTCAACTTTTGAGAGATAATGATTGCATGGAAGCAATTACTTCCCTAAGGGAGATAAACAAGTGGATGCTGAAAGTGGCCACAAAAATTGAATGGTGGAATGCTAATTTGAAAGGTTGGAGGTCCCTCTTCCAAATAATTGGGAAGAAATGATCCATGGATGGAAGAAAAGAAGAAAAATACCTGCAGGACAGCCTCCTTGAGGCAAAGATCAAGCTGCAAGATAACCCAAGGGATGGGGTCCAACTTTGTGAACAACTTACCCTTGCTAAAGATAGCCTAAGGAAAATCTGTGCTCACAAGGTGAGAGGTAAAAGGGTTAGAGAAAAATTAAATTGGCTAAGTTGTGGAGACAAGGGATTGAAGTTCTTCTTCAATTATTGAAAGGAAAAGGAAGAAAAGGAGCAAGTGGGTCCAATTTGGGATGGGAATCAACTCTGCGCCACCGAAGATGAAATTCTAGACCAATTCCATTCTTCAAAGATCTTTCCTCTTCAGGATGTGGAGATGAGCAAAGTATAAGGTCTAGGCCAATCATAAGCTACCAAAGTTGACAGGTGAAGAAGATCATCTTAGGCTTGAAGGTGACATCACCAAAATTGAGATTGTTAAATCATTACTTCTAAGAGCAACCATAAGTCTCTAGGATGGAACAGTCTGCTTGTGGAGTTCTACAAAGAATTCTAGGATTGGGTGTGTGATGACCTCCTCCAAGTATATAGGGAGGCCCTGGAAAAAGGATCTTTGGAGGAAGACATCAATAGAGGAATCATCAATCTTCTCCCAAAGGGAGGAGATAAGACATTGGTGAAAAACTAGAGACCTATAACTCTGTTGAATGTCTCGTATATAATTCTGGCCAAGCTAATTATAGCCTGGTTGATCAACATTCTTCCAAAGTTTATAAACAACACCCAAACAAGTTTTATAAAAGGTAGGCACATTCTTGAAAACCTCATTACAAGTTGGGAAGCCCTGGAATGGGCCAAGGTCTCCAACCAAAATGTTGCAATGCTCCTCCTAGACTTTGAAAATGCTTATGATAAGGTGGAGTGGTCTTTTTTGAAGATCGTGCTTCAGGCTTTTGGGTTCCTTGCCAAATTCTACAAAATGGTAGATACTCTCCTAAAAGACATGTTAGCACAAGTGGATGTGAATGGTAAGCCTACTAAAAAAATCTCTCTTGAGAGATCCATCCAACAAGGCTGCCCATTGGCTCCTACCCTTTTTGTCATTTCCTCGGATGCACTTCACTATCTCTTAAGGGACAACACTTGCTCCCTCAGGATAAAGGGAATCTATCTTCCTGACCAGAATTAGCTAATAAATGTGTAGTTTGTAGATGATACCTCCATCTTCATTGATCTTAAACAAAGTAACTTGGATTCTTTAATGAAAAAAATTGATCTCTTCCATCTTTCCTTTGGTGCTAGGCTTTGCAGGGCCAAATCCACCTTTCTAGGGTGGAAAGAAGAACCACTTAATTGGCTGGAGAGTTACGGTTTTCAGTGGGGTGGACACAAAAAGATAGTGAGGTACCTAGGAATCCCTTTTGCTATAAGCCCGGACCTCAAGGAAATGTGGAACTGGGTCAACTCTAAGATTGAGAAAAAGCTA
>VDFB02000017.1:21928278-22031366 GCA_007258455.2 Sequoia sempervirens
ATTTCAAACCCTCAAGGAGCATCTCACAAGTGTTCCCATTCTAGCAGTTCCTGACCCAGCATTAGTCTTTGTGGTTTGCACAAATGCATCATTGGATGGTAGTGGAGCAATGCTCATGTAAAAGGTTCAACTGATCACATATGAGTCACGAAAACTCAAGACCCATGAGATGAATTATCCCACGCATGATTTAGAGTTGGTAGCAATATTACATGCTCTCATGAGATCGAAACATTTTCTCCTTGGCCACAACTTTGAACTTCATTCTGACCATAGAAATTTGTAGTACATCTTCACACAATCAAATTTGAATGCTCAACAAAGATGATGGATGGAGTTCTTGTGTGAGTACGACTTTGATGTACACTACATCAAAGGGAAGGAGAATATAGTGGAAGATGCTCTAAGTAGATGGTGACATGAGATGATGGCTATGATAGTGAGTACAAACTTGAGGACTCACATTTTATAGCAATTGCCAGAGGATGATTGGTATTGTTAGGTTCAAAGGGAGTTACAGTCTTAGCAGGCCCTTAAGGGAAAGTATATAGGATACATGATGGATTCATATGGGATAGTATGTCATAGAGGATGTATATGTTCCACAAGTTGGGGATCCATAGATAGTGATTTTGTCAAAGGAACATAGGGCCCCTTATGCAGCACACCCAGGGGTGAAGAAGATACATGCAGATATTTTCTAGTTGTATCATTGGGTAGGGATGCCTAGTGATCTCATAGAGTTTGTAAGTCGATGCCTTGAGTGTCAGAGAGTCAAGTCCAAGCACCAACACTCGACAAGACTCCTTTACCCTCATGAGATTTTGAAGTGGAAATGGAACACCATTTCCATGGATTTTATTGTTGGTCTGCCTTTTTCATCATGTCACCACAATGCCATTATGGTGATGATTGACAAGTTGAACAAAGTGTCTCACTTCTCCCCGGTACAGACTACCTACATAGCACCAACAATAATGAGGGTATTCTTGGATAACATTGTTACATTGAATGGGATTCCTCGTAGGATTATATCAGATAGGGATTCAGTATTTACCTCAACCTTTTGGAAAGCACTATAGCAGGCTTTAGGCACTCAACTTGACTTCAATACTATGTATCATCATACAATAGATGGAAAGACAGAGAGGGTTAATTAGGTACTAGAGTATATGCTAGGTATGTATGTGATGGATCATCAAACTAGATGGGAGGAGTACCTTTACCTAGTAGAGGTTTCCTACAACAATAGTCATCACAGTTCTTTACGTATGGAACCTTATCAGGCATTGTACAACAAACCTTGTAGGAAACCATTGAGTTATGATAGGATCAAGGATAGGGTGACTATTCAACTCAAGTTGTTATAGGATATGGAGTGAGAAATGGTTCTAATCAGACAGTGGTTACAGAAGGCTCAGGATTGATAGAAGATGCATGCAAATGCTAAGAGGACAAATCAGAGTTTTACAATAGGTGATCGAGTATTTCTGAGAGTGTAGCCTCATAAGAGTCCAATCCATTATGAAAAGGGCTCTAATCTAGCACCCTAGTTTGTGGGCCCATTTGAGATTTTGGAGAGGATAGTACCAACCACTTATCATCTATCCTTTCCACTAATCCTATCATGTATCTACAATGTTTTTCATGTTTCTATTTTGTGACATTATGTGAATGATTCGTCTCATGTTCTAGATTGGTATGCCTTATAGGTGGAATCAAACGACCAGTTGGCATTGGATCCCATTCACATATTGGGTCGTCAAACATTGGCCCTTCGAGGACAAGAGTTGGACCAAGTCAGGGTCTAGTGGGACAGATACGATGAGGTTCTTGCTACCTAGGAGGATGCATCATGGATGAGGAAATGATACCCTTACCTCTTTGAGGAATTCCAACCCTAGGGGAGGAGGCTGTGAGATCCACCTTTTCTTTACTAGGGATTATGTGATCTATGTTATGATCTATATAGACAATTTTGGATTCGATTATTTTGATATTATGGATTATAGCTTGGCATACAAATGTTATCATAGATATAATATACCTATATATGTAAATTGATCTTTTCTGATATTAGTTTTGTGATGCTATGAAAATAATGGAATTAATCTAATGATTTTGTTATTATTATCCTATGAACTTTTGTTAATTTGTTTAGATAGATCTGTGGGTATCAGATGAAGTGCAATTGTGATTTATTATGTTGGAATTGATTTTTGTTAATAATATGTTGATTATACCATGAGGTGAAAATATGTGATGAATTGTTTAGTCCATTAAAATGTTTTCTTTACATAGATATCATGTTGCAATCTAGTGCTTTTTTTTCATTATGATGGTGGATTAACATTATAGTTGAGTGTGTAGGCTAGTCGTGACCAGTGGACCTAGGGAACACAAAGGTGACATATGTCATGATGATCTGTGATGTTTAGTTATGTGTTATGTTGGTAAATGTATCTCCTTAGTGTCCAGTGCCATGATTAGTACAAATGGTGGTAGTAACATTTTAGACCCAAATCTTAGAGTAATTTAAAGTGTTTCAATTTTTTTTGTGGTATTTTCTTGACCTTAGGTCATAAGGTTAAGTCTAGGGGCAATTTTATGGGGTTAAATATTAATTTCAAAATCATTACAATTTTTTATTAGTGACAAAATTCAAAAAAATTGTTATGTTTCAAAGGTCCCTATCACCAAAATAGTGAGGGCTGTCAAAAATAAGAAGCAACACGTCACTCACAAAATTGGCGATGGGTGACTAAGGTTCTCAAATGAATTTTTGGTTTAAAAGAAATAGTTTAGCCTAGGTGGGGAAGAAATTTCATGCTGTTGATTTTTGTTGAAAGGAAAAAAAATAGGAAAGGCTGAAAAAGGAGGATTTGTAGGAGGATTCTGCTATTTGAGATTACCATATCCAATTGAAGGGTTCTCAGGTTGGCTCCATGTCCCTCTTGTATTAGTTTTGTGAATTGTGTGTTTATTTGCTAAAAGAATTTGTTATTTGTATTGTTGTGGCTGTTTGAAAGAGGTTGTCTATATTGTTAAATGGATCTTCATGTTTCTTTGGGGGTCCATTTTGTGTGGGGTTTAGAGTGGGTGAGATGTCTAGGGGAGGGGAGCTAACATATGGATACGAGTACCCCTGGTAAAATGTTTGGGCTGTGATAAATTGGTTGCCAATGTGTGTGTAATGAGGGGTGAAGGTGAATGGAATGAATGGAGTTTGGAAAAGGGGAATATGGAAGTTTTCTAGTGAAGTGTATTAAGTATTTTGTTGGCTGTAAATGCTCTAATTTTGTGCTCCCTTCACTCTGTAGATTTCTCCACTCCCCCTATTTTGGGCTCATGAAGGTGAGTCCTAAGTTTTTTGTGTAGTTTTATGTTGAACCTTTATTGTAAGCTATTGTGTGTAGTTTATAATATGTGCTTGCTAGTCTGTGTTAATGTGGTTGTAATTTTTATAAAGAACTATGAAATTGTGTAACCTGGTCAACTTGATTTCCCCTAGCTTGGGGGTGGGTTGTATTCATCCCTATGGATGGGAGGTGAGCTCCCCCTAGTTAGAAAATGGTGTGGTGTGTTTTGTGCAGAAAGAATGCTTGCAAAGAAGTGTTGTCTAGGTGGAGAAATTGGCTTTCCTCATCCTTTCCACTGTCATTCTTTCCTAGAAATTGGACCCGGTTGCATTGCAATTGGTCCTGAGTACTTCTGTATTTGAAGTAGAAAGTTGATGTGTTATAAAGGATGTAAATTGTGCAAGTTGAGTCCTAGGAACTATAGTAACAAGTAAGTATGCAAAGGAGGAGGAAACTATAAGTATGAGGTAGTTGCAATATTGTTCTTTCAACAAAACTTGTTTTGTAATCACCTACAAACCATGAATGAAATGTGTTAGTAAAAGACTGTTAAGATGCTTGAATCTAGTTATTTCTTTCTTCTGAATAATATGCCATATATTGTAATAGAGGTAGTAACCCAAGAGAAAACACATGGAATGGGAATTTATTTAATCATGTGGCTTGGAATAGGAATTCAGAGAAAGAAAATATAATAAGGAAATTTTATGTGCTTTTGTTTGATTTTAGGAACTTACTTTCTTTCCTTTTTTTATTAATATCATTATTTCACTACTAGAAAATTAAGGATATCTTATGTGTTTGTGAATTTATTTTTGAAAACATTACTTACTTACTTTCCTTATGAATTTAATATTATTATTTCACTATTGGAAGATTAAGAAAATTATATGTGCTTTATGTTTAAATTTGGGAAACATTACTTTCTTCCCTTCTGTATTCAAAATGACTTTCACTATTGGAAGATAATCTCAGAAAGCAAATAGAATAAAAGAAAAATATTTGATATGGATTATATTAATCCAAATGGGAAGTAGATTCCTAGAACCCCTTCACCCATACAGTGAAATTGGGTCTTGGGCCCATTCCCTCTATGAAACGTCATTCTGGAATTTGCCTGAGAACTAGTAGTTAAGGAAAAAAGGAAAAAGAGAAAAAAAAATTAGAGAGCCTATAGAGAGTAAGGAATTACACATAGATGGAAAAACTTAAGGCATCGATATACACATAGATATGTTGTTGTAATTCCTATGTTTGGCACCATTATTCTTTTACATTATCAAATCAAATTCCTAGACCACTTAGACCTTACCCAATAAAATTTAAGGGAAAAAAAAAAGAGAATCAATAATAATAAGAAAATGAGGTAAAAAGGGAGATTAATAATGTTGCGAGTGTGAGCTATCACCTCTCCTTCTAGTGAGTTGCAGCCTGAGAATAGGATTTCAACAAAGGCATTAGAGTTTTCTAGGAAAAATGAAAAATAAGGTCAAGGTTTTGTTAACAAGCATTTAAAATTCTAACATTGTAGACCCTCTACTAGCCATGGCCAAGATCATAATAATGAGCACATTTGTGTTTTGAAATGATGCCTTCCTTACCTTTTCAAACTAGTCGCCCTTACCAGAGCCTTACATCTTGAACAAGAGGAGAAAACAAAATAATATAAGGGAACAAAAAAAGACAAGAGAAGTTAGACAAATTCTTCATGCTTCAATTCACCTGGCTTAATGCCCCCTAAATTTGTGTAGCTTGGGAGAAGTCTCAAACCTACAGTGAAAGAATTATTAATCTCCTCATCTCCTCAGCATTGTACCTCTAACCTTTCCCTCCCTGTTAAACCTAGATACACAAAAAAGTAATGACTAGGGTTGTATGTTGAATGCATGACACTAGGGCACAACAAATATTATATTTTATGATCATTAAAAGAAGAAAAAAAAAGAAAAATCCTCATTGACTTAGTGTGTTAGGCACCACTCCAATGGACCTCAACCTGGTTACAACTTAGTTAATTGTTGTTTCCAAAATAAGCACTTCAATGCTACACATACTTTGGAAGTAATGTGCCTGTCACCGAATAAATTTTAATATTAAAATAATGTTTTACTATGAATTATATATCTATATATGTTTTAAGCAAAATGGGATTATAAATTTTAATATTAAAATAATGTTTTACTATGAATTATATATATGTGTGTGTGTGTGTGTGTTTTAAGCAAAATGGGATTAGATGGGATGCAATGTTGATGCCTGAAAAATAAAACCAACATTAACTGTAATTAATAAATATTGATATTAATTTTGTCGATACTTAAGACTCTACCAAATAATGATAATTTTCACAAATAAATTATCTTGTATCGACCCCTACTATGGATTAATATGTGCATCTTGATAACAGATTTTAACAAAAAATTCATAGCAATATTATCAAGAGAATTCAATGTGAAATTAACAAGGACATCAATTTGAATATTCTAATAAGAGAGGATAAGTAAATATCAGTGATATTAAATTTCTTACTAAAATTGGTGAATCTACATTTCATGTTGATAAAAATATCATGGATGAATTAGTATTAGTAGTGTTAACTTTAATATTATCGTGAATCCTTACATTTCATGTTAAACAAAAGTATTGTGGAAAAATTAATAATAGAATCCAATTGATGGCTCTACAATAGTAAAAGTTCCAATGGCCTCCCAATGGTCGATATGCAAAAAATGATAGGTCTCTAGGAAAACAATGATATAGAAGTTATGTCAGAGGGCCTACTCATCAACATGGTCACGTGCAGAATCAAGGACAATATCATACCAGATCAAGGAATACATTGAAAAGTCATCAACATTGGAGGGATTAGGATGCATAAATTAACAAGTCTTGTTAGTATCAGCCTCCACACCAACCTCAAAGCTTTTCCAGACAATCTAATCAACAACAAGGGCCCACGGGAAGAACAAGTCATTATCATGTGAAACCACAGAACCCCCAAGTTAGGTATAGGTTTTCAAGACCTAACTAGAAGCCATTCAAGTATCCAAGACACCTGGATAGATCTAAGCAACCAATTTTTGATATCTATGAATATAGCATTTTACCATTAGAAGATAGGAGATATTTAGAGTGCAAATATGAAGATAGTGAAAAGGATTTGAAGGCAGCCCAGTTGCAAAATAAGCTATATTTAGATAAGGCTTCTCATCCTTCAGGAGATCCCTTCAATCCAAAGATTTCTTATAAAGATTGCTTATTGCAAGCTCCTGATATTGGGGTTGAAATTGATAACCCTAACAAAGAAAAGGGTACAGAGAAGGGCTCCAACCAAATCCTGCAGAAAGGAAAATATCAAAAAGAGGAAAATATTGCAACTTAGACCCACAGCAACAAGAGATGAGGTCATCAAAATGCGGAAGTACTTAAGACAAGCTTTGCAAAAGCTCAGCACACAAAGCAACAGAAGAAGAGAGGCATTGAAGGTGATAAGGGCTATCAAGGGAATAGGAAAAAAAGGCATAAGTCAATATCGTCATTGAAACAAAGAAAGTATAGAGGACGAAAGAAACTCAACAAGGGGTTGCAAAGCAAATTGAAGGGGTGGGATCTGGAAAAACTGTGATTGATTTTCCACCTATAGAAGCTCATGAAATCATTAAGTTAACCTTCCTAGATCACATGATTCAACCACAAATTACAGACCTCAGGGAAAAAGTTCTCATCTGTAAGTTTTGGAATCTCATCTTGGATCTAGAAACTTTAAAAAATATAATTTTTGAAGAATGGGAAGGGGCCATTAAAGTTTCCTACTTGGATGAGGGTAAAGGAATTTTGGTTGTTTTATTTTCAAATAAGTCATTTAAATATGAGGTTTTCATAATCAAATCCTAGAATTATCAAGGATCTAGATTATGCATGCAAAACTGGACTCCTAAATTTAAGTCTAAAGAATTTGTGGTTCATTTTTCCCCTTTTTGGTTTCAACTCCATGCCCTCCCTTTGGAATATAGGGAACTAGATCTATTGGAAATCATGGCTAATCAGATAGGCATTCTTCAAAAGCATGATCTCTTATTTTTTAATAATCCTGCTAAACCGGTTGGGATGCTAGTATTACAAGATGCAACTAAAAATCATCCAACACTTATTGAGCTAAAAACCAAGTTTGGTACTTGGCTACAAGAAATAAGATGGGAGACTTGGAAAGATACATATGCTCAATGCCACACATTTGGTCAATCTACTTCAAATTGTTCAATGCAATCTCTTAAGCCGAATCACAATCCAACCAAGCTAAACAGGGAGCAAGATATCCTTTATTCCCAAGTTTCATAGAGCACAAGGAAACTAGTAGAGGTTAACCAAGGGGATAAGCACAATATACCTAATGATGGGGGTCAGTTACAAATATACGAGAGTAAGCAAGGCCCTAAGATCAGTGAGGTTACGCAAGGGAATAGAAATCAGATTGTCAGGATTCCTGGATATCAAGGCTTAAATGGGAAAAAATATCCATGAGAAAAGCAACAATTTTCAATTCCTATGAATTTTTCTTTGTTTTATGAGTGGCCATGGAAAAGACATACTAGATAAAGCCTAAATTTGTATTCCCCACATCTTAAAATTAATGAGAATCAACTAGACAAAATAGTAAGAAAACTAATGTTCCAAGGGTCAGATATGCTCACCTAGTCTGGATATTTGATGACGCATGATAGAAGCATACCTTTATTAACTGGCCACTCAGCTAATGCACAATGTTTGTTACATTTTCGAAAGGAAAAAAAATTGAAGAGGAAGATTTAGAGCTATTGGCAGAAAAGATATTGGTTTCAGTGGCTTAAAAAATTGTTGAAGAAATAGTAGATGAAGTTTCGGAGGAAGGTTCCTTTTGGGATTGGGAGAGTAATGCAGTTAAAGGGGAAATTACTTGCTTCAAACAAAAGGCTTAGAAAATTCAAGGGGTAGTTATAAGTGATACTGATATATCTAATACATAGCCTTTGGTTATGTCTCAAAATCTAATGGTATCACAAGAGTAAAATATATTAAGAGACTCACAATCACAAGATGTGAGGGAAGTTGTAGGCGAAGAAATAAGAGACTCTTCATAATTTGACTACTCACAATCTCTTTCCATATCTCAGACTCCTTATCAGCCTCCTCTGAAGAAGTCTCTAGGAAAGAGAGGCCGCAAGTCAAAATTCACAAAATTGCAAGAGGAAATAGAAGTAGGGTGGTAGACTACTTTACATGATTCTATGGTAACCTCGACAAACAAGTGTTTGAGGAGAGCATGCTACTCTCCTTGGGTCCAATGAAGATTCTATCATGGAACATCAGGGGCATTAACACCCCTGACAAGTGAGCCTGCATCAAGTGTCAAATTGATGGATGTGGAGCTAACATTGTCCTTCTCCAGGAAATTAAAACCTCAGAAGATACATACAAATTGACAATATATTCAAAAATGGAATATGTGGAATTCAAAGCATTCCCCTACTCAAGGGGCCTCAAGGGGCTTAGTAGCATTATGGAATCCAAAACAAATTTCTATGGTTTTTCTTAGAAATGAAAATAATTGGCAATTGTTGGAAGTGACTAAATTCGATATCAAGTTTTGGCTTTTCAACATTTATGGAACATCATCCACATTGGATAAGAAGCATCTTTGGGATCACCTCACTTAAACTATTTTAAATTTGGGAAATGCAAAAGTTATTTTAGTAGGATATTTTAATGCCATAACATCACTCCAAGACAAGATTGGGGGTATCAGTCCTCTGCCTAAAGTAATGACCGAATTCAGCTCTTTCATCAATATGAATGCTTTGAGGGACATTATGCCAGTTAAGGGAAAATTCACTTAGACTAATTGAAGAAAAGGTTTCCTTTAGATTGCAGTAAGATTGGATAGATACCTCCTCTCTTCAAATTGGTTTAATTTGATCTACCAATTTACATCTAAGATATTTCCTTTTCCTGACTTCGATCATTATGCAATTTCCCTTTTTGTATCAAATATATCCTCCCCTCCTTTCAAATCATCATTTAGTTTGAAAGAATGTGGCTCAGACATCCTAATTTTGTAGAGTTGATTTGTCAATGGTGGATTTTTTCCCCTTATGAGCCTGGAACAATGATGTTCCAGTTGTGTAAAAATTTGATGTATATCAAACAACAACTCATTAAATGGAACAAGGAGACTTTAAAAACATCTTTCAACAAAAAGAGTTGATTCATAAAGAATTGGAAGATGTGCATGCACAAATTATCCAACAGGGTTTAGATGAATCACTATACAAGAAACAAAAGAAGTTGCAAGTGGATTAGGAGGAGCAGTGTGCAAGAGAGGAAGCCTATTGGAGACATAAATCATGGGAATTATGGTTAAGAGAGGGTGATAGAAATACTAAGAATTTTCATGCATCTACCCAGATAAAAAGAGCTGTGAAGGTTTTCCAAGCTGTTAAGGAGATTCCCATGGGTAATTGGATTTCCAAAGACGAAGATATAAGAAGAGAATGTGTCATATTTTTTTTCTGATCTCTTATCTTCCCCGCAAGATAGAACCGAGCAAAATGAAAAGGATGAGGAGGAACTACTAGATTCAATTCCAACACTTATATCTGCAAAGGAGAATGAAGAGTTATTAAAGCCATTCACAATAGAGGAACTTAAAAAGGTAATATTTTCCTTACCACAAAATAAATATCCTAGGCCAGATAGATTTACTGCTCTTTTTTTCCAAAAATGTTGGGAAATTGTGTGTTATGATCTCTTATGGGCAATTGAAGAATCAAAAAGAATTGGGTATTTGCTTAAACAATTTAATGTAACCAATATAGTCATTATTCCCAAAGTGAGTGACCCCTCTTCCTTTGTAGAATATAGACCAATATCCTTATGTAACACAATCTATAAGATCTTTTCCAAGGCAATATACTTGAGGTTACAACCTATTATCCTAAAATTAATTTCCCAAGAATAGGGGGTTTTTTTCCAGGAAAAGAAACATATGAAGGGGCTATTGTGGCTCATGAGACCTTGCATTCAATAATAGCTAATAAAATCCCTTCAATCATCATCAAACTAGATATGATGAAGGTGTATGATAAGGTTAATTGGAGCTTTTTGAGAAAAGTAATGCTAAAATTTGGATTTTCTAGGAGATGGTGTAGATGGATAATTGCATACCTCTCAAGGGATAAATTTCTAGTAATTCTTAATGGCTCCCCCATAGGTTTTTTCAGTGCTTCTCAAGGTGTAAGGCAAGGGGATCCTCTCTCCCCTTTCCTGTTTATCACTATGGCAGAGGCATTGAGAAGATTTATTATCAATAAACATACTCTTGGTTTATGGAAAGGGATACAGATTGAAAACACAGATTTAGCAGTTACTCACTCTCTTTTTGCAGATGACACAAATTTATTTGGGGAAGCAACACTAGAAGAAGAAAATAAAATAAAAGAAGTTTTAAATAAGTACTCTTCAGCTTCAAGTCAACGGATAAATGTTTCAAAATCCAAAATCCACGTCCTCAATACAAGTGAGGCCAATGAGAAGAAATTACTCAATGATTTGGGCTTTCACAAAGCATCTTTATCATGTTCATACTTGGGGTTACCTTTCTTTGTAGGCCCAAATAAAGCAACTTACTAGGCTAAAGTAATTGAAAGGCTTGAATCAAGGATATCAATATCAATTCCTAACTACTTTCTTGCAGTTTTAAAGGCTCCAAAGTCTATTATTGTAGAAATTGAGAGAGTGATCAGAAGTTTCATTTGGAAAGGTAACATGGATGATCAAAAGAAGGTGCCTCTAATATCCCTTGAAGTTATGGCTTGAGAAAAATCACAAGGAGGGGCAGGAATTTTGAACCTCTCGAAGCAGAATAAAGCTTTTGGTGCAAAGTTAGCTTGGAAAATGTATGTTAACCCACAAGCCAAATGGTGTCAAATAATGCAAGGAAAATATTTAGATAACATGGATCCCACAAGAATCTTCATGGTTGCTAATCCTCCAAAAGGGTTAGCCATTTGGAACTTTTTGATTTCTTGTAGTAAATTAGTAGTTTCATATATTTCGTGGGAGGTAAATAATGGCCAAAGTGTTAATTTTTGGTCGGACTCTTGGAATGGTAATTCTCCATTGTAGAATAATTTAGATCTTCTCCCAGTATGGAAACTCTAAAGGTTGCTTGGGGAGATTTTTTGTTGAATTATGTTCATTCGGTTGATTCTTTCTCAAGTAAGGTAACCTGGAAGAAAATATCAAATCCTTCCCTTTCTCCTCATCAGTGTTGTGCTCTACAGAATATCTTGGAAGCTAGAATGGTATATCTTTCTTTGAAGCAAAACAAGTTGATATGGGATCCTTCAAGGGATGGAAATTACACGATAAAACAAGGTTGTAAGGCTTTAAATTAGAATTCAAGGCATCTTCTTACCCAAAGGGCTTATTCATTTTGTTGGGATAGTAAAATCCTACCCAACGCAGGAATTTTTGCATTGCTAGCATTGAGGAAGCGTATCCTAACCATTGATTTCCTACCTAAGTTAAAAATATAGGATCCTTTCATGTGTCCTTTGTGCAATGAGGAATTTGAGGACGTTGATCACCTGTTTATACGATGTAAGTTTGCACAACAAAGCTAGGATTTTATTCTTAATAAGCTTAATTTTTACACTCCCTTACCAAGTTCCTTGTGGGACTTGTTCCAAAGCTGGCCAATTCTCTACAAATCTTCATTTTTTTCTTGCATGTGGAGAGTTGTGCTAGCTCTAGTAATATGGAACCTTTGGTGGGAAAGAAACTTGTGAATTTTTCAGGAAAGTATCCTCTTCAGATGATGTTGTGAATGTTAAAATTGAGAATGTAGTCTCTGAGGTAGTAAATGAAAGTGTCCAAGAAATCAAAGACATAAGCTCTTCCTTTACTAACTGGGATAATAATATCCTATAGAATTGGAAGTATGTAAAACTACCTTTCCCAGGAAGCCTATTGCAATCAAAATATGAGAAGTGTAATAGAAAGCATGTAAAATGGAAGGCCCCCCAAGATGGTTTTATAAAGTTGAACTTTGAGGGTGCCTCAAAAGGAAATTTGGGGGAATCAGGGGTAGGTATTTGCATGCGTGATTCACAGGGTAAGGTGTTAGCATTATGTTCAAAATATCTTCACAGAGGGTCTAACAATCTAGTTGATTCTAAAGCTTTGCTAATAATGGTGGAAATGGCTTTGGAGATGGGTATTGAGAACCTCCATATTGAAGGAGATTCCCTATTGATAGTCAATTCTTGTAAAGAAAAGAAAATACAAAATTTGGGCCTTCAATACATTCTTCAAAGAGTATGGGATCTTCTTGAAAAGTTTCAAAATTATATGATTACACATACTTATAGAGAAGGAAACAATCTAGTAGACTATCTAGCTAATTTGGGTAGCTCAAAGCAGGAAATATATATTTTAGTTGATCACTCTTCACTTGTAGATTGTCCCCATATAGTACAACTTGTTGATCAGGATTTCCTTCACCTCAAGAAAGGGAAAATATCTTAACTTTAATGGAATGATTTTATATTGTCAAGTATGGATGGGTAATCAAATATTCTATTGAATAGGAAAGGGAAATTTAAACAATTTGGTTTGATGTTAAAATTGGCATTACCATGTAATACTTACAACCTAGGCTTTCATATTCCATTCCTTTGGAAGGTAATGATTATGCATGTCACCTAGAGGCATTTGTGTTGCCCTCATTGGTACCTCCAAGGTATCGTCATATGCTTGAGTGGGAAATGTGAAATATTTATGAATGGGTGATGGGACAAGTCGTATATTACATTGTAAAATATTTCCTTTTCTATTTTTTGCACCTCTCCAGCAAATGATGGAGCTTCCCATGTTAGTGAGCTTCATGGTACTTGTAAATGTGTGGAAGTGCTTTGCATTTATCTCTTTTAGAATATTGAAGTGAATTCACACGATTCATCATATTACAAAGGATTTGTTTCAATAAATCATCCATACTTGTTTCAGTTGTCATTATGCCTTCCAAAAAATGTGCATCATTATCATTGATTTCTTTGGGCATTAAAAGTGTATTTTAAGTTTCATTTTTATTCAGTCAATTTCAAAGTTTCTTCTAGAAGCATCATCTACTAGTGTGTTTCATATTGGGCCTTTGTTGCATTACCTAGAGGCGATATGGATCTCCATCCATGGAACTTTATAATCAAATGCTTTGTTCAGCCTTGGGAACGGTCATTTGAGAATAGTCTTTCTCAAGAGGATCTTAGCCTGATATTTAAAGTAGATTGTTTGAGGGTTGAGGACTTGGTAAGGTCGATGCTTGGCATGGAGGTCACCAATCCAAGAGCTAGTTGATTAATATTTCCATCCCAAGTTTTATTTTTGTTCTTATCCAACATCATGGATTTGCTTCAATCATTGAAGGAATTAGAGATAATTGTACAAAAATTTGTGAATCCCCAGTTTCTTGATAAAAATGCTTTACCAATTGTGGTGCAAGATTATAATATGTTTTATGGGGAGGGATATATTGGAGGTCCATTTCCTCATGAATATATTAAATTGAGATCAGGGTTTGAAGAAATATTTGAAGCCATCAGACTGGCTCTCCATTTTAGGAATGATTATTTGCTTTTAAGAGCTTTAAAGAAACACTGCAAAAGGATTTGTGTGTCCATGGACATTGATATCAAAGAGAAGTTTTATGTTGTGTCTCATCTTCATGATCATGTGTTGCATCTGCCATTTAACTCTCTTGCTGGAACAAAGGAAAAAATATATTATAAACCAGGTGTTCAAGCCTCGGGAGAAAATAATGGGAAACCATTAGCGAAAAGCTCAAAAGCTATGAATCAGGGTTTAATTGCAAGGGCTCATATAGAGAATACGGGTCAAATAGAAAAGGAGTCAGCTCCATTTACTAGGATGATTTCTTTGCTAAAGATTTGCCTCTCCTTGGTCATGTTGAAGTGCAAGATGGTCAAGTTGAAGCTCAAGATGAAAATTCAATCTACACAAAGCGTATGGAGGAATAATGCCAGCTCACATTTTTTGCCAATTGATAAATGTTGAATTCTACTGAAAATGAATTTTGACATAGTTACTTCAATTTTGCAGAGGCTTGTTGTGTGTATACATGAAAATTATGCCTCGTTATTGAATCAATTGTGTATCGGGTATTTCAGTTGGGTAAAGTCTAGGTTGGTGGCATTGTAGTTAGTTAGATTTTTTGAAAAATCTATTATGGGTCCTCACTTTGGACCGAATTTCAAAAATTATGTGGGACAATTTTGTAATCTTTTGGAATGATTCGGGCTATATATTTTGTAATGATTTGGGCTATAACCGGAGGTTTTCTTCTTGGTTCTTTCTTGCCGGTATGCCCGTTGAACCAGGATTATGTATAAATTATTTATATATATAATAATATATTACAGAAGCTTGCCACTTTTGTTTAAAAAAAACAAAAAAATGTAAAATTTAATTAATAATGTGAATCGTCATATTTCATACCCAATAGAATATTGTGAATAAATGGATGATAGTATAAAATTCACATTCCTTATTTCGTAAAAAGAAATAATATTGAAGACAAATCAACATTAGTTGTATCATTATTACTAAATTTTACATTTCATATTTCTTAAAATATTAAGGTTATATCTACATTAGTCATGATAAATTTGATATTATTATTAGTAAATTCATATTTTCACATTTCATAACAAAAAAATAAGGTTATATCAATGCTAGTTACGTTAATTTTAACATTAATGTTAATAAATTCTCATTGCATAATTAATAAAGATATTGAGGATAAATCAACATTAGATAGGTTAAATTTAATATTATTGTTAAAATTTTCACATTTTATATTTATTAGAAATGTTGAGAATAGTTTAAAATCAGTAATGATTAAATTTAAAAATAATATTGATGGGTTTTTGTTACATACCTAGTAGAAGTATTGAAGATAAGCTACTATTAGCAATGATAAAAAGAATCCAATGTTAATAGGATACACCTAACATTTACTAGGAGTAATTAAAGATTCAAGTTTAATATTGATAATTAACAATGAGACGTCAATTTAGATAGAAGAATAACATTGGCTATGTTAATGTTGGCAATGAATGGAATTTCGTCATAACTAAAATGTGTTAATAGAAATATAGGTGCTATGGAATTCATGCTAATTTGCAATAATATTCAGGCATGACCTTTTTATGGATTTGCACATATTGGAATGATATTACTAGAATTATATGTATTATAATGCGACAATTCTACTAGGTGAACATAAATAACCAAATTAAAGATGTCATATCTTGCAGCGTATGGTAATGAATTTTTTGTTTGGAAAGAATGTAAATATCATAACCTCCCTCATGGGAAAAGAAATGTTAAGAAGATGCAACTTAATGTGAACGTTAACACTATCCACAAGGAATATTGCTAGTAAACTTTAAAGAAAATTTTTTAAGACGTGAGCTTACCACTTAGTTTAACTATAAGGCATGGCATTCTGAATGACTTCTCAATCCTATGGGCTAGAAATTGTTGGTATTATTTACATGAAAACAAAATAAAATTGTGGGCAATGACAGATGGTATCAAAGCCTAGTTTTTTAACACTAGGATCTTTGGGGCGATGTGGAACAAAAAACTAATTAAGTTAAAACCTTGGTGTTTATAGGATGCCTCATAGAGCGAGGAGATGAGCTCTGAGAGGAGATTGAGGATGTGAGGTGCCACTAGAATCTCACCACATGGTGGATGTCCACCAAGGAGAAAAACCAGAGTTGGGACCACAGATACTACAAGCATTGCAAAATCTTATAGGAGTTATTGAGAAGAGACTACTGGCAGCAGAGGTACCGCATTTGGAGTAGTCAGAGGTCGAGGCCCAGTGCATGGAGGCTGAGGGAAAGGGGCATAATGCAAGGTCTTGTAGGTGCTGCAAGATTCCCCCACGTCATGAAGGCGCACAAACAGGGGAGTTAGAGGAGGATTTTTTGTATATCCCACCACCACTTGAGGCATCAAGGGTTTTATAGAGTTCAAGAGACCAGCTCCATGACCTGCTTTGCCTTAAGCTACCAAAGTTCACAAGATCCACCAGTGGGGTGGAGGCAGAGTCATGGTTACTTAACCTAGACATATACTTTGGGTTGCAACCATACGAGAGCAACCTTAAGGCTAGGGTGGATATTCGTTTGTTGAGACATAATGCTTCTACTTGGTAGCACCAAGAGGAACGAAAGTATGACTTATATATGGACACAATCACTTGGGATACTTTCTTAGAGAATTTCAGAGCACGTTACATTTCAGAGCATTTTCATCAAAGGAATATTGACGAGTTCCATGATCTACAATAGAGGGCCCTCACAGTGGCCCAATATGAGAGTCAATTTCTAGAGCTCTTGTAGTATGTGGACTATATCCAGGATGAGAAGTTTCTCACCAACTGATTCATCAGAGGGTTGAATCCCAACATATCAAGACCTATGCAAATGATTGATCCCACAGACCTTAGGGTCACCATGGAGAAGGAATACATAGCAAAGGAGGTGCACAATAGGGCACGAAATCTTGTGAGTGGTTTCAAAAATGAAACCAGGGCAAACAGGATCACAAATCTTGTAGACAACCCCTTCTAGTGTAGGGAAGGTTTAGACCTACATTTGGGACTCCTAGGCCATAGTAGTCAGAGCATCAAACACATAGGTCTAGACCATAGCACGATGCATAGGTTGGTTCTCCCAGGACATGGCATATACAAAACCCACATAGATATCAGGGACCCCAAGTTCAGTAGGCAGCTCGTCCTCAATCCCAGTAATCATATAGAGGGGGACATAGTGGTTGTAGGAAATCTAGATCCCCTCAGTTCAGTAGGACCCAGCCAGCATAGGGACAGGTGAGAGGAACTTTTTATGTATGTGGTGGTATAGGACATTTAGCTAGAGAGTGTCCCTAGGGTTTTGCAGTAGGAGGACCCCATCCTGTAGCCTCAGAGCTGATAGTGGGAGATGTGCAAAAATTCCATAGGATTTTTGCGGCGATCAAGAACCGCCAAGCTAAGCATTAGGCCACTATTATTGAGCCTATGAGTATGACTAAGGGCATATTAGTTAGTGTATTATTTGATTCAGGAACATCAAATAATAGGAAGGATGGGTTCCTTTTCCTTTGCATAGATTATAGGAAGCTGAACAAATTGACAATTAAGAACTGCTACTCGTTGCCTAGGATTGATGACTTGTTTAATCAAATGAGGGGAGCTAAGGTGTTCTCCAAGATCGAACTAAATTTTGAGTACCATCAGTTGAGGATTGTGGAGGCAGATATTTACAAGACAACATTCAAGAATTGTTATGAATATTATGATTTTACAATGGTTCCCTTTGGGTAGACGAATGCCCCCGTAGTGTTCATGAGTTTGATGAATGGGTTTTTCCACACCTTCTTGGATAGATTCGTGTTGATATTTTTGGATGAAATTTTGATTTATTCATGATCAATAGAGGATCATGAGGAGAATCTGAGACAAGTTTTGCAGTGTTTGAGATGACATCAGCTTTATGCCAATTTGGCTAAGTGCTCATTCTTTCAGACATAGTGATGAGACCATAAGTGATCTCATATTTAATCAAATAAAATTATATATTTCTTCCTAATTCATTAGTGTTAAAAGTGGATTTGACTAATAATTGAAAGTTCTTTAGTTGTTTAAGGTAGAATGTAAAGTGAATATTTGATTTATTTTTAATAATTAAATGTGATCCAAATTGCCTCTAATATGTCTCCATGAAGTGTTTAAGATGATATAATGTAGATAAATGAGTTATTAAATAACTCATGGTAAGAAGAAGCTACAAACACTTCCAGCTAAGAGCTCCAGACATCAACTCTAGATAAGGCTTTGAAGACATTATGGGAAGATAAAGAAGACTCCTCCAGACATCCAACACATTCCAATATTGTTGCAAAATTAATGAGTATCAATCACTCCTAAATTGATGTCTAAACATGTAGTTCATGATAGCTCAAGAGATTTCTTCTACCACATTATCTTTCAATAACTCAACTTATCAAAGAAATTAAGTACCATTAATGATAGTGGAATTTTCTTTAAGATAATGAACAAATATTTGGTCAAGAAAACTAAATAACAATCCCTTCATTCACGTGGAGAACTAAAGGTTCCCTAAAAATTAGGCACCCAGAAATTGTCAAAAATGCAATCTCAGTAAAACAACGATATCTCCCTTGTTTCTCAATGAAATTAAAAAATTAAAAATGATCTAGAAAGTAGATTGGAAGGGCTAAAAACCCGTTTTAGAATTTAGCATGATTTGTATAAGGGAAGGATCAATACATGATATAAAATGATTGAGATAAAGGTGGCGAGATTAAAGGTAACTGCTCCAGAATGTTCCAAGTTTAATGAACGACCCCTCCAAAATAGGTTATTGGGTCCACATTCTTAGTTGATTGGTTGGGTAGATATAGAATATGAATTCTATAAATATAGTGTAATAAGTTGATCAAAGGGAGGGGATTAGAAAGGATTTTTTTAGCTTGATGAAATAGGAAAGTTTTAGTTTCATTTCCAGCAATGTATTTCCAACTTTCTAGAGTAAATTTGAATTCAAGCATGCTTTTCATTTCCAGCAAGTGTAAAGTAGTTTATCCTTTTCAATTCTTGCAAGTGTTACTTAGATTAGTTCCCTTTCAAGCAACTTTCCTTTCATGCAAATAGGATTTATTTATTCAAGTAGAATAGACTATCAAGCAAGTTTTCTACATTCTTTCTTGCAGACAACCATGGACACCACCTTGGATTGATAAATTAAATGATGAGGATTACAATGACCCCATCATTTTTGGCACCATTGTTGGGGATAGGTGTCATAGGGAATCAAGAAAGCCAATTTGGAAGCCTTTTAGATTTAGAAGTTCTTCAAGAAGGATTTGTCTTTCAAAACCCCCCCCCCAAAATACAAAATCAAAACCCCAAAATTCTAGATCTAAGGGGAAAACCTACTATTTTTTTTAAAATATCCTTAGTTGGAGGACCATCACTCTAAATCATAACAAAGGATATATCTTTAAGGAAAGAATTGATTATTATTGCTTGCAAGAGGTGCATAATACAATGAAGATATCTTATCTTTGTTACAAAATCTTGCAAAAAAGAGACTTATTTGGAGACCTTCAAAATCCAAGAATGGCTGCCCAGTTAGATTTTGGAAGTCAAAGGAGGGCTGCCCAATCAGAAATTTGAAGAACAAGGAGTTGTTTCCAGTCATGCATACAACATATCAGAAGGAAGGATTGCAAGATCTCTCCAAACAGCCCATGTATTTGTTAGAATCAGAAATCATGGAGAAGGTTTCCACTGCAAAGGAAGGTAAAGCATTGAGTTTCAAAAAATTTGTCATCTTCTTTTCATTCTCTTCTCTCAAAAAATTGAACGCATAGAAACATACTTTGAGAAAGGGAAGATATTTTTTAGAACTAGTTAATGGTTATGTGTAACCTCTCTACATCATTAAGCAGAGTAGGTTAGGGTATGTTTTATTTTTGCAAATAAGTACTTTGCACATGCTATTTCCTCTTCTCTAAGGTTGTAAGAATGTACTTTTCTATACAAGTTGCTACTCTAAAAAACTTGTAGCAGATATTTTGGCATTATGGATGACTTGTTAGTGCAAAAAAAATAATGATGAAGCAATCTAAGTCGGTATTCAATGTAAAAGATCAGGTTGCAGCTCTCAAAAGTTGAAGAAATTCTTTGCATGCAGCATGTAGAAAGTGAACTACAACTCATGCATGATGGTTGCATGGAAAAATAAGATAAAATCAGGTATTTATTTTATTATTTTACTCTTATTCAACTTAAATTTATTTCATTTTACTCAATCCACTAAAAAAAACAAGAAAAAAAAAATGCTAATCAGGAGTTGTCAAGAGCTGTCTGAAGCAACTATAAAAAATGGAATTTATCTACTCTATGAGTCTCATTATGAGTTTCAAGAGGACCTGCAAAATGTTATGTGTGGGGGAGATGATGAGACCATAAGTGATCTCATATTTAATCAAATAAAATCATATATTTCTTCCTAATGCATTAGTGTTAAAAGTGGATTTGAGTAATAATTGAAATTTCTTTAGTTGTTTAAGGTAGAATGTAAAGTGAATATTTGATTTATTCTTAGTAATTAAATGTGATCCAAATTTCCTCTAATATGTCTCCATGAAGTGTTTAAGATGATATAATGTAGATAAATGAGTTAATAAATAACTCATGGTAAGAAGAAGCCACAAACACTTGCAGCTAAGAGCTCTAGACATCAACTCTAGATACGACTTTGAAGAAATTATGGGAAGATAAAGAAGAATCCTATAGAATTATAGAACATTCCAATATTGTTGCAAAATTAATGAGTATCAATCACTCCTAAATTGGTGGCTAAGCATGTAGTTCATGACAGCTCAAGATATCTCTTCTACCACATTATCTTTCAGTAACTCAACTTATCAAAGCAATTAAGTGTCATTAATGATAGTGGAATGTTCTTCAAGATAATAAACAAAGATTTGGTCAAGAAAATTGAAGAAAAATCCCTTCATTCACATGGATAAATGAAGGTTCCCTAAAAATCAAGCACCCACAAATTGTCAAAAATGCAGTCTTAGTAAAATAGCAATATCTCCCTCGTTTCTCAATGAAATTCAAAAATTCAAAATGATTTGGAAAATAGATTCAAAGGGATAAAAACCCTTTTTATAATTTCATGTGATTTTCAATAGGGAAGGAGTAGTATGTGACAAAAAATTAATGAGATAAAGGTGGCAAGATTAAAGGTAACTGCTCTAGAATGTTCCAAGTTTAATGAACGACCCCTCCAAAATAGGATATTGGGTCCACATTCTTAGTGGATTGGTTGGGTAGATATGGAATATGAATTATATAAATATAATGTAATAATTTTATCAAAGGGAGAGGATTAGAAAGGCTTTTTTTAGCCTAAGGAAATAGGATAGTTTTAGTTTCATTTCCAACAATGTATTTCCAACTTTCTAGAGTAAATTTGAATTCAAGCAAGCTTTTCATTTCTAGCAAGTGTGAAGTAGTTTAGCCTTTTCAATTCTTGCAAGTGTTCCTTAGATTAGTTCCCTTTCATGCAAGTTTCCTTTCATGCAAATATAATTTATTTCTGCAAGTAGAATATACTATCAAGCAAGTTTTCTACTTTCTCTCTTCCAGACAGCCATGTACACCACCTTGGATTGATAAATTAAATGATGAGGATTACAATGACCCCATCACATAGGTTTAGTATTTGGGACACATCATTTCAGGTGATGGTATCTCAGTAGATCCATCAAAGGTTAGTGTCATTATGGATTGTCCGACACCCACTAGTGTTACAGAGGTTTAGAGTTGTATGGGTCTAGTAGGCTACTACCATCGCTTCGTGGAGGGTTTCTCTAGGATAACACAACCCATTACTTCCATTCAATGAAAAGGGAAGAGGTTTGATTGGATAAAGTAGTGTGAAAGGGCATTTCAAACCCTCAAGGAGCATCTCACAAGTGCTCCCATTCTAGTAGTACCTGACTCAACA
This sequence comes from Sequoia sempervirens, assembly GCA_007258455.2. NCBI lineage: Eukaryota > Viridiplantae > Streptophyta > Pinopsida > Cupressales > Cupressaceae > Sequoia > Sequoia sempervirens. The sequence continues at coordinate 21,950,315 of VDFB02000017.1, forward strand.
TTAGTCTTCGTGGTTTGCATAGATGCATCATTGGATGGTATTGGAGCAATGATCATGCAAGAGGGTCAAGTGATCACATATGAATCACAAAAAATCAAGACCCACGACCTAAATTATCCCACACATGATTTAGAGGTGGCAGCAGTAGTACATGCTCTCATGAGATGGAGACATTTTCTCCTTGGCCACAACTTTGAGCTTCATTCTGACCATAGTAATTTGTCATACATCTTCACACAATCAAATTTGAATGCTCAGCAGAGACGATGGATGGAGTTCTTATGTGAGTATGACTTTGATGTACATTACATCAAAGGGAAGGAGAATATAGTGGAAAATGCTCTGAGTAGACGGTGACATGAGATGATGGCTATGATAGTGAGTACAAAGTTGAGGAATCACATTTTACAATAATTGCCAGAGGAAGATTGGTATTGTTAGGTTCAAAGGGAGTTGCAATAGTAGTAGGCCCTTAAGGGAAATTATATAGGATACGCGATGGATTTAGATGGGATATTATGTCATAGAGGACGTATATGTTCCACAAGTTGGAGATCTACGAAAAATGACTTTGTTAGAGGCACATAGGGCCCCTTATGCAGTGCACCCAGGGGTGAAAAAGATACATGCAGATCTTCTCCAGTTGTATCATTTGGTAGGGAGGCGTAATGATATCGTAGATTTTGTAGCTCAATGCCTTGAGTGACAAAGAGTCAAGGTTGAGCACCAACACCCAACATGACTCCTTTACCCTCATGAGATTCTAAAGTGGAAATGGAACAACATTTCCATGGATTTTATTGTTGGCCTGCCTTTGTTTTTTATCAGGTAAGCAACATTTATAGGGTGTTGTACCCTTCACAAAGAGCCACAAGGGCCAATAGAGTTCAAGACCAAAAAAAATTAAAAAATAAGCCAAAAAACTAACACAATGGACCAACAGAAGATGGACAAACAATGGACCAACAATAGACTAACTGGCATCCTCCCAATTCTTTGATAGGAGATTAACAACATCATCTCCAACCCATTCCTTATGGTCTTCATCCTTCTTCATGTCTATGTCATCCTTCATAACTGCTGACAAGGTACTAGTAACACAGTGGACTAGCTTAACCATGAAGCAGTTCAAACCACATAATTTTTTGTCCAATTTATCCAACCTTTCCTTCAACACACATAGCTCCTCTCCTCCAATCACAATCTTGTCGATATTATAATGCTCAACATCCAACAGGTCTAAAGACTGAGAAGCTGAAACCTCCTTCAACACTTTTCCCATATCAGGAATGGAGTTGTGCCCTCTAGCATGCTCCTCCTCCTCACCCTCAAACTCCTCTTCATCCCTGCTATCTTTTTTGTCAGACTGCTCCTCTTTAGTATCCAAGTCTTTAACCTACACTTTTTTGCAATTCTTGGCCATCCTACCAAAGCACCAAATGATGGCATCACAACCAATCACCACAATCTCTGCAACCATCGTATCCCTCATAGAGTCCTTGACCTCCACCTTTTTACCTTTGCTCGGAGGCTCCTTCAAACTTTGTCCTTCCTCTTTGCCTTTCTTTTTCAGGGCGGGCTTGCTAGTAGTCTTGGCAGGGGTTGATTTGAGCTCACAAAGACTAGCCGCCACACTAGTCTAGGTCACACCCACATTCCCCATAATATTTTTAGAATTGGATTTGGGTTTATGTGTGTTAGTAGGGACCGAGTGGTTTTTCCTAATGGGGCCTTTGGACTTGGTCAAAGATAAATTGGTCATAGTGGGGAGCTTAATCTCTTTTTTTTTTAATTCAAGGGGTAAACACTTTTGACCAGAGCTATGAACCGGGATACAACCATTCAACAATACCACCCCAATAGGGTTTGAACCTTGGTGGCACAAACAACAATGCCACCTTTAAACCATTACACCATGCCAATATTGGCGGGGAGCTTAATCTCTTCAAGGCGGACAACCAATATGGATTTTGGCGGGCATAAAGTGAGATGGAAGTGGTAGATTCTCAAAATGAGGCCCTGGTGGAGTGGCAGGGGAGGAGAGTCATTAGGATTCAGACTAGCAACCTCAATACATTTTTCAATAGAACTTTCTAAGTCCATAAGAAGGAAAAAAGTAAAGCTTAATAGAACTTTATGCCTGAGGTGGTTCAAAAGAGGGAAATGGTAGAAGTAGTAGGTTTTGTATCTACCTTCTAGATTCACATACTTCATCAATGCAAGGCACACTTGGTTCCATGGCTAAGGGAGAGTCTCCCACTCAAAACCCGACTGGTTGCACATCGACTCCTCATTCCCCACAAAAAACTTGTTCATACTTTCATTATCTTGAGTTTTAGTGTGCTTTGGATGCTTCATACCAGTACACTAGAGCCTCGTCGCCTATGTAATCACTTCCTCATTCACAGTAAAGGAAATGCCACCCAAAGTCACATAGCGATCTTTCCATGAGTTGAAAAACTATGTAGATAGATTAGGGTCATGGCCCACCAGACTATCCATCAGAGGAGCAAGACCACCTTCGACACATATGTGCCAAACCAAAGGATCTTTGCAAAATTCACCATAGTTTTCTAGCTTAGTTTGCACCCTATCACCACCCATAATGTCACTCTACACATAGGATAACCAGAAACCTTGAGAAAATAGAAGGTTAGAGATAATGGAAAGGTGAAGAATCACCCGTACATTAAGGATTTTAAGCCAAAAGTGATAGTCATTGATAATCAAGGTAAAGGACAGGTCACACGCATGAGGAAGTAATTTCCAAAACACAATCTTAGTGGAATCATAAATGAGGATCTCCAAACACAATCGGCTAAGTAAGCAGGACATGAAAGGAATGGAAGGTTTTCCTTCCACATAAAAGATGCACAGAAACCTAGGGAAGATGGTTGCGGGGCCAATTTTAGAAACACCAAAAAGTTAGCTTTCAGAAGCGGGCCAAAATTAGAAACACCAAAAAGGTTACCTTTCATAAGCGGATACAAAATAGCAGACAAGATAGGGCCAATTAGGAGCTTGATCTCATAATTATTAGTCACATCAAAATCAAAATCAAAAAACTTGAAAATATGATAGCTTAACACAATCCCCAAAAGGAAATTACATAAGGTATGGTTCAGCTTAGTCTTAATCATCAAGTACCCATCGCAACATCTCATGAATTCCCTTTGCAAAATGGCTCCATCCTATAATTTGAATTATGCCACTTGTTATCCACCTCATCTTTAAAACTCATCCACATAGCCCAAAAGACAAGCATGTGGAACCCCCATAAAATTCAATAAAGTGCTTGATTAGTTATCATCATGAGTCAAGTAAGGGCTTTGTTCCTTCAATATTAAACCTTGAATGTTAGGAGGTAGGTTCCCTAAAGAACGCCAGCATTGGAGATTTTCCAATGTGTGCCAAAATTGGATAAGGCATCAACAACTTGGTTTCCCTCCCAATAAATACGGGTGGCAACTTTTAACTTTAACTTTGACAGCACAAACCTTATGTCTAGAAGAATGTCTTTAGTGCTCCACCCCAACAATCTATCAAAGTTAACAGCATCAATTATAGACTTAGAGTCACCTTCAATATGAAGGTTCTCTATCCCCATGGAAACAACCAACTTTAAGCCCCTCAACAGTGCTCTAGCTTCCGCAATCATAGAAGAATGAACACTAATCCCCATGGAGTAACCAACCACAAAATTTCCTTTGTAATCCTTGATCACGCCTCCTATATTGGCTCTACTCAAGTTGCCTTTAGCAGCCCCATCAAAATTTAGTTTATACCAGCCACTGTCAGGAGGCTTCCAAATAGTTACACTCTGAGCCAGGGATCTGGAGTTGTCATAGGAGTTAGCATCCAGGTTCTGGTGCCAAGCTTTGGCCATACTTATTTCCTCCTCAGTTATCACGTTGCCACAATGTCATTATGGTGACGATTGACAAGTTGAAAAAAGTGGCTCACTTCTCCCCAGTATGGACCACCTAAACAACACCAGTAATAGCGAGCGTATTCTTGGATGACATTGTTAGATTGCATGGGATTCCTCTTAGAATTATACCAGATAGGGATTCAGTATTTACCTCAACCTTTTGGCAAGCACTACAACAGGATTTAGGCACTCAACTCAACTTCAGTACTACGTATCATCCTGAGACAAATGGACAAACAGAGAGGGTTAATCAGGTACTAGAGGATATACTGTGTATGTATGTGATGGATCATCAAACTAGATGGGAGGAGTACCTTTACCTAGTAGATTTTTCCTACAACAACAATCATCATAGTTCTTTAGGTATGTCACCTTATCAGGCATTATATGGTAGACCTTGTAGGACACAATTGAGTTGTGATAGGATCAAGGACAGGGTGGCTATTGGTCACGAGTTATTATAGGATATGGAGCGATAGATGGTTCTAATTAGACAGTGGTTATATGAGGCTCGGGATTGATAGAAGATGTATGCAGATGCTAAGAGGATAGATCAAAGTTTTACAATAGGTGATCGAGTATTTATAAGAGTGTAACCTCATAAGAGTCCAATTGATTATGGAAAGGGCTCTAAGCTAGCACCTCAATTTATGGGCCCCTTTGAGATTTTGGAGAGGATAGGACCAACCACTTATCATCTAGCCTTGCCACCAAGCCTATCGGGTATCCACGAGTTTTTCGTGTTTCTATTTTGTGACATTATGTGTATGATTCATCTCATGTTTTGGATTGGGATGTCTTACAAGTGGATTTGAATGGCCAGTTGGCTTTGGATCCCATTTGCATATTGGGTCATTAAAATTTGGCCCTTCGGGGGTGAGAGCTAAACCAGATTAGGGTCCAATGGGACAGATACAATGAGGTTCCTACTACTTGGGAGGCCGCATCACGGATGAGGAAATTATACCTTTACGTCTTTGAGGACTTCCAGGAGGAAATCCAACCCTAGGGGAGGAGGATGTGAGACCCACCTTTTCTGTACTAGGGATTATGTGATCTATGTTATGATCTATATAGACAGTTTTGGATTCGACTATTTTGATATTATGGATTATAGCTTGACATACTAATGTTATCATAGATATAATGTACCTATGCATGTACATTGATCTGTTTCGATATTGATTTTGTGATGTTATGCAGATAATGGAATTAATCTGATGATTTTGTTATAATTATCGTATGAACTTTTGATAATGTGTTTAGATAGATTTGTGGATATCAGATGAAGCACAATTGTGATTTATTATGTTGGAATTGATTTTTGTTAATAATATGTTGATTATACTATGAGGTGAAAATATGTGATGAATTGTTTAGTCCTTTAAAAAAAATTCTTTATAGATATCATATTGCAATCTTGTGCTTGTTTTTCAGTATGATGGTGGATTAACATTACTGTTGAGTGTGCAAGCTAGACATTACTAGTGGACCTGGGGAACACCAAGGTGACATATGTCATGATGATCTGTGATGTGTAATCATGTGTTATGTTGGTAAGCGTATCTCCTTAATGTTTAGTGCCATGATTAGTGCAAATGGTGGTGGTAACATTTTAAACCCAAATCTTAGAGTAATTTAAAGTGTTTCAATTGTTTTTGTGGTATTTTCTTGACCTTAGGTCATAAGGTTAAGTCTTGGGGCAACTTTATGTTGTTAAAAATTAATTTCAAAATATTTAGACTTCTTTTAGAGCATTTTTTATTAGTGATGAAATTCAGAAAAATAGCTATGTTTCAAAGGGCCTTGTCACCAAAAGAGTGAGGGTTGTTAGAAAGAAGAAGCAACACATGTCACTCACACAATTGGTGATGGGTGACTAAGTTCTCAAATGAATTTTTGGTTTAAAAAAATTACTTTAGCCTAGGGGGGAAGAAATTTCATGCTATTCATTTTTGTTGACAGGAAAAAATAGGAAAAGCTAAAATAGGAGAATTTGCAAGAGGATTCTACTATTTGAGATTACCATAACCAATTGAAGGGTTCTCAATTTGGTTCCATGCTCATCTTGTATTAGTTTTGTGAATTGAGTGTGTGTATTTTCTAGAAGAATTTTTTATTTGTATTGTTGTGGCTGTTTGAAAGAGGTTTTCTGTATTGTTAAATGGACCTTCATGTTTCTTTGGGGGTCCATTTTGTGTGGGGTTTAGAGTGGGTGAGATGTCCAGGGGAGGGGAGCTAGCATATGGGTATGAGTACCCCTCATAAAATGTCTGGGCTGTGATAAATTGGTCGCCAATGTGTGTGTATTGAGGGGTGAAGGTGAATGGAAGGAATGGAGTTTGGAATAGGGGAATATTGTAATTTTCTAGTGGAGTGTATTAAGGATTTCACTGGTTGTAAATGCTCTAATTATGTGCTCCCTTCACTCTTTAGATATCCCCACTCCCCCTATTTTGAGATCATGAAGGTGAGTCCTAAGTTTTTTGTGTAGTGTTATGTTGAACCTGTGTTGCAAGCTATTGTGTGAAGTAGTCTGTAATATGTGCAAGTGCTATTATGTGTTACTGTGGTTGCAATTTTTATAAAGAACTATGAAATTGTGTAACTTGGTCACCTTGGTTTCCCCTATCTTGGGGGTGGTTTGTATTCAACCCTATGGCTGGGAGGTGATCTCCCACTGGTTAGAAAATGGTGTGGTGTATTTTGTGCAAAAAGAATGCTTGCAAAGAAAGTGCTTTCTAGGTGAAGAAATTAGATCTCCTCATCCTTCCCACTATCATTCCTTCCCAAAAATTGGACCTGGTTGCATTGCAATTGGGTCTGAGTACTTTTGTATTTGAAGTGGAAAGTTGATGTGTTGTAAGGGATGTAAATTGTGCAAGTTGAGTCCTAGGAACTATAGTAACAAGTAACTATGCAAAGGAGGAGGAAACTATAAGTCTGAGATAGATGCAATGTTGTTCTTTCAACAAAACTTGTTTTGTAATCACCTACAAATAATGAATGAAATGTGTTAGTAAAAGTCTGTTAAGATGTTTGAATCTGGTTATTTCTTTCTTCTAAGCAATATGCCATATATTGTAATAGATGTAGTAACCCAAGAGCAAACAAATGGAATGGGAATGTATTTAATCATGTGGTTTGCAATAGGAATTCAGAGAAAGATATTAAGGATAAATCAACATTAGATAGGTTAAATTTAATATTATTGTTAAAAGTTTCACATTTTATATTTATTAGAAATGTTGAGAATAGTTTAAAATGAGTAATGATTAAATTTAATAATAATATTGATGGGTTTTCGTTACATACCTAGTAGAAGTATTGAATATAAGCTACTATTAGCAATGATAAAAAATAATCTAATGTTAATACGATACACCTAACATTTAGGAGTAATTAAAGATTCAATTTTAATATTGATAATTAACAACGAGACATCAATTTAGATAGTAGTATAACATTGGCTATGTTAACATTGGCAACGAAGGGTATTTTGTCATAACTAAAATACATTAATAGCAATATGGGTGCTATGGAATTCATGCTAACATGTAATAATATTCAGGCATGACCTTTTTATGGATTTGCACATATTGGAATGATATTAAATTATCTATATTATAATACGACAATTCTACTAGGTGAACATAAATACCCAAATTAAAGATGTCATATCTTGCGATGTAAGGTATTGAATTGGTTGTTAGGAAAGAACATCAACATCATCACCTCTCTCGTGGGAAAATAAATGTTAAGAAGGTGGAACTTAATGTGAACGTTAACACTGTCCACCCACAAGGAATATTGCTAGTAAACTTTAAAGAAATTTGTGTAAGACATGACCCTACCACATAGTTTAACTATAAAGCATGGCATTCTGAATGACTTCTCAAGCCTATGGGCTGGAAATTGTTGGTATTATTTACATAAAAACAAAAAAATTGTGGGCATGACAAATACCATGACACCTATTTCAAGCCATACAATAATTTTCTCAAGCTACAAATAAGATTCTCCTTATCTCTTTCCTCAAAGCCTTCTATTTTTTCAATATAAATCTCCTCTAAGAGATAACCATGTAGGAGATTGTTTTTACATCTAATTATTCTAACTCCAAATCAAGACTAGCAACAAGAGCTAAAACAACTCTAACAATACTTAATTGTACAATAGGTGAAAAAAATCATCAAAATCAATACTGAACTTTTCTGCATACCCCTTGGCCACCAACTAAGCTTTAGACCTCTCTAAATTATCATTTATGTCCATTTTTAATTTGAAGATCCACTTCTTCCCAATATATTTTTGACCCTTATGCAATGGCACAAGCTCCTATGTCTTGTTATTTTAAAGAGCTTCCATATCCTCTTCCATGGAAACTCTCCACTTGCCTACACATTCAGCTTCACAAGATGATATGACTAGGTTCACCAACATTAGTTAGTAATGCATAAAAAAAATTACAAGTAGGAGAGTACCTTTTAGGTGGTTTGGATACTCTAGTGGATCTCCTTACAAGGGGTAATGAATCACCATGTGGCTCATTTGGTTGTTGTTCATCTTGTTGATTTTCATCTGGTACCTATAGATTATATTCACAACTCTCCACCTCAATCGGAATAACTTTTGTACTTTTTTTTCTTTACCTCCTTGCATTAATTTTTCATTAAAATAAATATCTCGCCTAACTATAACTTTGTGGGTAGTAGTATCCCGCAATTTTTACCCCTTTATACCATCTACATATCCAAGAAAAATACATTTTGTGGATTTCACATCTAGTTTATTTCTATTCTCTTTAAAAATATGAGCACAATGATCAAAACCAAATACACAAAGAAAGGAATAATCAATAGGTTTGTCTATCCATACTTATTTAAGTATTTTATTATCAAGAGTTGTAGTTGGTGATTTATTGATCAAGAAATAAGTTGTATAAATAGCCACAACCCAAAATTTATCCTCTAAACCAATTGTGCTAAGCATACATCTAGCTCACTTCATAATTGTATGGTTCATGTGTTCAACAACACCATTTTGTTGTGGTGTCATAGCAACTTTCAATTTCCTTGCAATTCCATACTACAACATTGGTTAAACTCTGCTGCAAGAATGAAGGTGTTTTCATTGATGTCAACTAGTTAACTGGTTATCAACTAGTTTTTGTCATCATTGATGTCATGGATACAAGTTATTGGTTGTATATGTTGATGATATTGAGAAAATTGTAATGAAGAAAGGTTGCAAGTGTTCAGTGGTTTCTCTAGGTTTTGCTCCAGGATTTTCTCCTATATTTGTGTGGTTCAGATATGTTGATCATGGTTGTTGAATGTTGCTATATCTATATTTTGGGCATCTGATTCATTGTACAATGTGAGTTATGTTCACCAGTTGTGAACTGTGGTTTTCAGTGTATCTGTTTGATGTCCAAGAGAAATGTAGTTGATGCGTATTTCTTTTTGGTTGAGTCTTATGACTTGTGGTTCTAGAGTTGAGTTGTTATGTTCGTGTTGAAGATTATTTTGTTGTTTGGAAGGATTGGATTGTGCTAAGGGTTGTGTGTGCTTAATTGTTCTATGTGTTTTACATTGGTTTCTCTGACCTTATGTTAAACACTAATTTCAAAGTTCATGAAGCATGTTGGGACTTATTTGGGTCCTCATCAAGCATGTGTTTGGGTCACCCTCATTCTAATTCTACCCTAGAATGTTTTAGTGCCGACCTAGTTTGAATTTAAATAATGGATGGCCGACTTTGGATATGTTTCAAAGTTGAATATGGTATAAATATAGGATGAGATATTGGTGAAATATGTACAAAGAGATAAGTGCAAAGAAATAGAGAAAAATAGATACAAAATAGTGTGTATGTGATGTGAGTGTGGTAGATTAGTGCAAAATCTAATTGTTGAGTTTTTGGATGCAGTGAGCTAAAGGTGTACTCTATCATTCATGCATGCCTGCAAGTGGTTGAGCGAATTATGGTGGAAATATTTTTTTGCATTTAGATTGTCTTTTGTATGTAGCATATCTCTTCTATCTTCTTTTTATCTTTGTGGCAGTGAGCCCTCTGGGTGGTTAACCCTTATCGAACAGTGAGTCTTGTTTTGGAAGTGAGCCTTTGTAATTGATTTTGATATTATTTATATTGTGAGCCAATCCTCATCGAGGTTTTTCCCTCATTGGTTTTTCCACATAAATATGGTGTTACTATGTGTGTGTGATGCTTTTCAGTTTCTACTTTTGGACTTAATGTTCAATCACTTTAGCAGAGTAAAGGATTTGTGATCATGATCTTATTTCCAAAGAAATTTTTAAAGGTTAAATTTTGTTACAACTGATTCACTCCCCCCTCTTAGTTGTCTTGTTCAACAAACTATTCTGAACAAAATTATCCTCTGTTATTTGTTCTCAAAAAATTTATAACTTCTTACCCTTCTTATTCTCTACCAAAGCTTTAAAAATTTTAAAATAAGGAAAAACTTTAGAATTCTTCTTAAGAATATAAATCCACATCTTACAATAATAATATGAAACAAAATATGATGAACCCCCCAATAGATGTTACAAGAGCTTCCCAAGCATTTGAATGAATTAATTTTATAGCTTCCCTACTTTTGGTAGTACTTCTACAAAATTTTGTATATTATTTTTCTAAACAAATAATATTCACAAAAAATTAAATTCCTATAATTGGCACTTTGGAGAATATTTCTATCTAATAGTACCTTGAGACCATGTTCACTCACATGGCCTAGCCATTGATGCTAGGTTGATAATGAGCTTGTTTCTACATCAAACTTCATTATAGCTTCTCCACTACTAGTTTCCCCAACCAACATGTAGATATTGTCTAATTTTTCTTCCTTTAGAACAACCAACACACCCTTTGTTACCTTGAGACTATTATTTTCACCATTGAATCAGTAACCTTATTCATCAAAAACTCCAAGTGACAACAGATTTTGTTTAATCCTAGTGCATGCTTGGCATGCTGAATAGTCCTTACCATTCCATCAAACATCTTGATTCTTATGTCACCTTCACCAATAGCTTCATAAGGGTTGTCATTTCCCATGTAAACCATACCTCCATCACATGATTGATAAATAGAAAACCACTCTTTGTGTGGAGTCATGTAAAAGGAGGCACTAGAATAAAGAATCAAAACATGAAGTAAAGATCCTCTCAGATTAGCAGTTAATACCTCTATGTCTTCCAATGGCATTTGAACTTCTATTTTATTTGCCTCAAATGCATTCAAACTATAATTTTCTTTGATATCTTTTGGCAGCATGCAATCCTTTTTGGCATCTCCATTTTTTCCATAGTTCTAGTATTTTACTCTTTTTTTCCCCTTGGTTTTCGACCTAGTTTTTCCATGCTCAGTATTTCCTTTTACCTGTGTTTTTCCTCTTTCAATTAGGGTTCATTAGAATAAGGTCCTTGAGATGTCTTCCACCTTGAATCTTCAAAAATTACAGTGGCCACCACATCTTCAAAGACCAATTTCCCACTCAGTCTTGAGTTACTAAGAGTCATAACCAATTGATCCCAAGTTTCAGGCAATGAGCACAATAATATCATTGTCTTATCCTCTTCTTTAATTTTCACCCCCATTGGAGCCAACATGCTTGCCAATGTGTTGAAATCATTTAGATGATCTATGATAGATAATTTTTTACGCATTCTCAAATTATACATATGCATGCATAGCATAATTTTATATGTCAATGACTTCATCTCATATATTTTTGAGATTAGACGACAAGTTATGTGTATTTTCTCCTCTGCAATATTGAATAGTATTGAATCTACTAGAGATAATTTGATTTTTTCTCTAGCCATGCTATCCTTTTTATTCTTATCTACCTTGGTCATGGCTACAAGTTTTGATGTTACCCCTTTGAGAGATAGGGCACATCCATCCTTCACCAATAAATCTTGAATCTTTAGCTTGCATAAAGAAAAACTAGAACCATCAAAATTTTGCACCTCAAATCTAGTAACGATGCTTTGTGTCATTTTTTACTTCTCAAAAACACAACTTTTGTACAAAAACCCTTTCTCTGATACCAACTTTAGGAATATTTATAGTGTAGAATAGACAAAGGAAAATAATAAGCACAAATTTAACATGGTATTTATGTGGAAGACCTAGAAAAATTATACTAGGAGAAAACCATGAGAAAATATCTATCATATTTGTATTTCTCATGAAATTTGAAATTAGAACAATTGTCAAAATATAACAAAAAACATGACTTTGAAAGAGTATAAGAAATCTAAATTGTAGATTCCTTGTCAAACAAAACTTTCCAAAAATAAAAAGTGCAACTCTTGCAATTACATGTCAAACATTTTCCAAAATTACCATAAATAGTAAGTCCCAAAAAAAATGACTTCATTTAAAACGCCTTTAGTGTAACAACATTCAATATCCAAGGGGGCTATGACAGCCCCACTAGGACCCCCCATAATTTCAACCTTTGATTGAATAAATAGACCTTCGACCACATCAAGTGAATACATAAATGATGTAGTATATGGGTTTTCAAACCAAAAAATATGCCAAACAAGTGGGTATCAACTAGAATTCTAAGCAAAATTAGATGATTTCCTCAAAATTCAACTCTTAACCATGCTTTCCTTTGTAACAAATGCAACCCAGTTTAAGAGATTTTTCAACCAAAAGTTCCAAAGAACTTCACAAAAAAATTAGTGATCAAGATACCCTTTTCAGAGTTACACAACATATGTGAAAACTACCATTGACTCCTTTGGACCAAATTTGAGAACCAATAACATACCTTTGTCCTAGGCTAGTGAATTATCCCTCTTTTACAAAGAGAGTTCCTTTTAAACACTTGATCTTCATAAGAAAACCCCAAATATTGTTGGGTTGTGTCTTAAAACAACATATTTTAAGATTATTTTGCATCTACATGGCCTTTAGTACCCAGCCCCATGAAACCCTTCTTTTGCCATGCAATGCATTGGGTTTATTGAAAATCATACATCCAAGGCTTAACCAATTCAATGAATGCTTCAAACATCTTTCAAAACACCTACACAAACTCAAAAAACACTCACAAGACCAATTCTTTCATCAATTGTCAAAACCCTACCTTGGTTCCTTCATTTCACCATGAAAACACCATATAAGACCCTAGGGTTACACTCCAACTTCACCCAACTTATATTCCCTACATTAAAAACTAAAATAAAACCTATCCTAAAAATTTATTATTCCATCCCATTGAGGTAAAAATGGATACATTAGATGGAATGGCAACTTACATAATTAAATTCCCAAACAGAGCCTTTGCTGCCCTACACAGGCAATTCCAGAAAAAAACAAAGAAATCTTTCACAAAATTTGGAGTTAGACTCTCAAAAGGAATTAAATTGAAATATAATACATAATACTACACCAAATAATGGAATTCAGATCATTTGTAAGTCTGTACAGTCCGTATAGAAGAAGGGAAACACAGGAAACCAGTGAATTAGCAACAAAAATGTGTTGTTGATTGAAGGAAAACTTCAAATACAAACTTCACCAACCAAGTGCAAGCCTACAAGAGGCTTTAAATAAATTTTTGAATCAAATCCCAATGTCTGACTTCCTCAACTATCTTTTAAAATGCTAAACTCTTTATATTCCCCTAGAACAGTATCTTAACAACTTTTGATTTGCACTTGACATTGTTTGCAATTTTTGCCTATTACACACAAATAACCACAAATAACCCCCCAATTACATTGAATATGGTATTTTTAGACCTTATCTAGGATAAATAAAATTAAAACATCTTAACCTACCCTTGAATCACCCTAGAATCAACATCAAATGATCAATTTTTTATAATAAGGTGTAGGTGCTCCTACACCATACACCCCCACAGGAGAAAACTCATGTAATATGAGTTGGGAATGATACCAATTCCTCCACACTTCACACATGTTCCTTTGATCCATAAAATCCTTCCATTGATCCATGCATTGTGCTTTTGAAATCTTCCTTGCATCTTTTACTAGGTTTTTTCTTGAAAATGACTATGTTTTTACGTTCAAACCTAATGTCTGCCCTCTCCTTATACCTGGGTCAAAAATTGATGTTATCTTAGTCCTTATACCTGCAAAAAAAAAAGAGTTATAAATACCTTTCTCTACCTTATTCTTTGCTTCATATGCACACTTGTATCCATCCGCATTCACTTGTATACTTTTCCCTCTCATCATTATCATCATACTTTTTTCCTTTTGCTCACACTATCCTTTTCTCATTGTTATCAGACCCTGCACATTGTCATTACCATGTACCACTACATTATCAAACTTATCAACCCCTATACTTGCAAATTTCACATGCCTTTCAATATTACATTCACCTATAGGACACACAATGGTCCCCACAGTAATTTCATCCTACTTCAAAAACCTTCCCTCAAGCATTTCACCCTATTTTTCATGTTTGTTTACTATCTTACCATCATTCACTTTGATTGTTTTAGACTTAGGTATAAGTTCTTCCTCTACCTTTAAACTCCTAACTTTCCTAGCATCATTTGTTTGTGCTTTTCCTACTACCCTAAGGCCATAATCCTACTCCATACCTACAAATTCACCAGTCTTGTTGTCCTCAAGCCTTAAAGGCTCTCTTTTGCAAAAAATGACAACCGTATACTTACCCTTATCTCTTCCACTTCCCTGCAAAGGAGTTAGCTTAAAGCTATTTTCATCCTTCTTGATAGTATAGGTGTTTTCTCTACCATCATACATAGACCTTATGTCAAATTTTCATGGTCTCCCCAATAGCAAATGGCAACAATACATTGGTAGCACATCACATAAAACCCTGTCCTTGTACTCCCCAATCTAGAAATCTACATATGCTTGTTCATTAACCACTAGAGTTTGACTATCATTCACCCAAGAAGCTTTGTATGGTGCTACATGAGGTATCTTCTCTAAATTCAACTTGTCTACCATCTCCCTAGACACCATGTTATCTTGAGAACCTGAATCAATAACAACTTGACACACTTTACCCTTGCATTTGCATGAAGTTCTAAATAGACTCCTCCTTTGACTCATGTCTTCCTCCTTAGGTGCCTACAACAAAGTTCTTCTTATCATAAGTACTTCTCCCACCTCTGGGTATGCAGGAGTACTTGAACTTTCACATTCTTCCTCTTGGACCAGTTGTGTTCTTCTTTCACTATTTCTATCACCACTTGATGTTGAACCTTGGTTTTGAAGACACTTGAAAGATAGTTGTCCAAATTCATTGCATCTATAACACCTACCTGAAAATTCATTTAAATCCCTCCTTTTCCTAAATTTTTTCCTTCCACCTCTCCATCCTCCTCTTTCTTTAGGTTCTTGTTCCTTATTCTTATCAGCATCTTCAAGGTCTTCCTTGGTCTACCTTGGTGTTGAATTTGTACCTCTACCCCTAGAAGTGTTGCCTCTTCCTCTTGTTGCCTTCTCTTGTCTCCTCTTGAGTTTTTCTTCTGCCCTCATTTCCATTTGAAAGAATTGTTCAACTAATTTTGGTGCCAACAAACTGATTTCATCCTGAATGTTATACCTTAGGCCATTCAAATATCTAGCTACCATTTCTTCCTCATCTTCTTCATGCTTGGTTCTTTTACTCAGCCTATAAAATTCTTTAGTATATGCTTGCACATCTAAATCCTTTTGTCTAATATTTTGTAACCTCTTAAGAAATTGAATATTATAATCACAAGGAATGAATTTACCTTTCAATTTGGTCTCCATCCTCTCCCAAGAAGTGATTTTTCTCTTTTCTTGTCTCTCCCTTTCCTCTTGCACAAAATTCCACCATAACAAAGCATGTCCTTTCAATTTTTTTTTGGCCTTCTTCACCTTGTGTTCATCAATATCTTCACTATCAAAGTAGTTTTCCATGGCTCTAGTCCAATCCAGGAGCTCTTCATTGTCAAGTTTTCCTCCATACATAGAAACATCCATTTTTCCATGTCCATATTTCTTCACAACCTTCAAAAGCTTCATCATCCTCATGTCATCTAGATCCATCTCCTCTTCTTCACGAGTAGTTTCCTCTTCTTCAGTTTCACTTTCATCCGCCTCCACTCTATTCTTTACTTTGCATGCAACCATCTCCTTTCTCAAGGCTTCTATCTCTCTAGCCTACTCATCCATTCTTCTTGCAACTACACTCCCCTTAGGAGGCATCTTCACAATCTTGCCTCTTCACCTTCCAACCTACAAAACTAAATCAGAACACCAACAAAAGATCTAACAATTGTGCTTTGATAACACTTTGATGCAGTATAGGGATTTTCAAACCAAAAAATATGCCAAAAAAGTGGATTTCAACTAGACTTCAAAGCAAAATCAAATGATTTCCTCAAAATTCAAGTCTTAACCATGCTTTCCCTTGTAGCAAATGCAACCCGAGTTAAGGTATTTTTCAACCAAAAGTTCCAAATCACTTCATAAAAAAATTAGTGATCAAGATACCCTTTTCAGAGTTACACAACATATGTGAAAACTACCATTGACTCCTTTGGTCCAAATTTGAGAACCAATAACATACCTATATCCTAGGCTAGTGAATTAGCCCTCTTTTACAAAGAGAGTGCCTTTTAAACACTTGATCTTCATAAGAACACCCCAAATATTCTTGATTTGTGTCTTAAAACAATAGATATTAAGATTATTTTGCACCTATAGGTCATTTAGCATGTTGCCCCATGAAACCCTTCTTTTGCCATGCAATGCATAGGGTTTATTGAAAATCATACATCCAAGGCTTAACCAATTCAATGAATTCTTCAAACATCTTTCAAAACACCTGAAAAAACTCAAAAAACACTGACAAGACCAATTCTTTCATCAATTTGTCAAAACCCTACCTTGGTTCCTTCATTTCACCATGAAAACACCATATAAGACCCTAGGGTTACACTCCAACTTCACCCAACTTATATTCAATGCATTCAAAACCAAAAGAAAACCAATCCTAATAATTTATTATGCCATTCCATTGAGGTACATATGGAGATAGTAGATAGAATGACAACTTACATAATTAAATTCCCAAACAGAGCCTTTGTCGCCCTACCTAAGTAGTTCTAGAAAAACAAAGAAATCTTTCACAAAATTTGGAGTTAGACTCTCAAAAGGAGTTCAATTGAAATATAATACATAAGACTACACCAAATAATGAAATTTAGATCATTTGTGAGCCTATACAGTCTATACAAAAGAAGGGA
Organism: Sequoia sempervirens; assembly: GCA_007258455.2. Taxonomy (NCBI): domain Eukaryota; kingdom Viridiplantae; phylum Streptophyta; class Pinopsida; order Cupressales; family Cupressaceae; genus Sequoia; species Sequoia sempervirens. The sequence goes on from VDFB02000017.1 coordinate 21,967,519, forward strand.
AACACAAGAAACTAGTGAATTAGCAACAAAAATGTGTTGTTGATTAAAGGAAAACTTCAAATACAAACTTCACCAACCAAGTGCAAGCCTACAAGAGGCTTTAAATAAATTTTTGAATCAAATACCAATGGCTAACTTCCTCAACTATGTTTTAAAATGCTAAACTCTTTATATTCCCCTAGAACAATATCTTAACAACTTTTGATTTGCACTTGACATTGTTTGCAATTTTTGCATATTAGACACAAATAACCACACAAAACCCCCCAATTACATTGCATATGGTCTTTTTAGACCTTATTCAGGATAAATAAACTTAAAACATATTAACCTACCCTTTACTCACCCTATAATCAACATCAAATGATCAATTTTTGATAATAAGGTGTAGGTGCTCTTGCACCACTAAAGAACTACCTAAGTAATCAATGTTGACCATTCATCACTCTCAAAATAACAATAAAATTTAATTCATATTCCAACAATCTCCCCTATTTTTCAAACTGTGTTATGCTTCCATGTGTAACAAGCTAAAAATAATACATAAAATTTATTATGTTATGATTAATTTATGAGCTTATCTCTAAATAGGCCATTTTTTCGAATATCACATTGGTATTTATTTCTTACTTACTATATAAGTGAATAATCTTGAACTCAAATATGCAGTTAAAAAAATAATACATAAAATTTATTATGTTATCTCATAAAGATATTATATTGTACAAGCATTGTTTTAGTATCAATATCACAAGTTCAAAGCATAGCATCATTTCATTAAATCCATTGATCATAGTTATCTTTATCACATATTACACTTCACAAATTCTTTTTATTAATTCTTTTCAAAATACAATGTCATAATATAGATATGAAATGCATACAATCAATCATACTACAACATGTATAATGTCATATATCAAAATCACCAAGTACAATATCATTAATACAATCTCTAATAAACTCAATTATTTACAAAATGTGATCACATTATAAATTGTGCTTACATTTTATATAAATTTAAGTCTCATTTAGTTATCTCTCTATCCCTATCTTTTCATCTCTCTCTTTCTATCTCTATCTCTCTAATATCTCTCTCTATATCTATATTGCATATTCCCTACCTCTCCCTCTCCCTCTTTTTCTCTATCTCTCCTGTATTATTTTCTCCCTCTCCATATCTCTATGTCTCCCTTTATATCTTTATTTGTCTATCCTCACTCTATCTCTCTCCCTCTCGCTAACTCTACCACTCTCCCTCTCTCCCTCTCTCTCATTATATCTCTCTATCTCGAAGTCTCACTCTCTCTATTTCTTTATCTCATATATAAAGAGATAGAGGAAGAGTAAGAGATAAAGAAATATATATCTCTATATGTCTCTCCCCCTCACCCTCTATTATTTTATATATATCTCCCTCTATTAGTTTCTATATATATAGAGAGAGAGAGATATCTCTTTAATCTCTCTATCCTCCCTCTCTCTTTATCTTTATCCCTCCCTCTCTCTCCCTCCCCCTCTCTCTCCTTTCATCCCTCTCTATCTTTTTATCTCTCTTCCCCCTCCCCCTCTCTCCCTTAATCTCTCTCTATCTTTATATCTCACTTCCCCTCCCCCTCTTTCTCTCATTCTATCTCTTTATATCTCTTTCTATCACCATTTATTTATGGTTCTCTCCCTCCCACTCATTTATCTCTCCCCCTCTACCTCTTTATCTCTCTCACACTCTCTCATTATCTCTCTTTGTTTATCTTTCTTTATCCTCCCTCTCTCTCCCTCTCCCTCTATCCATTTTTATCTCTCATAATTGCTTTATGTTTCTCTTTACTCTCCCTCTTACATGCACTCTCCCTCTCTATCTCTATCTCTCTATCCCCCCATCTCCATCTCTCCCTCTCCCTCCCTTCCTCTATTTCTCTCCTTTTTATCTCTCTATATCACTCTCTCCCTCTCCTTCTCTAACTCTATATCTCTATATCTCCCTCACTATTTATCTCTCTATCTCCCCCCACTCTATTTCTCATAATCCCTATATCATGTTCCATCTCTCTCTCACTATCTCTATATATATCACCCTCTCCCTCTATCCTTTTCTATATCTCTCTTTAAAAAATTTATCCTCCCCTCTCTATCTCTCCATATCTATCTCTATTTCCCTATCCTCTCTCTATATCCCCCTCTCTCTCCCTCTATCTCTTTATATATATATATATATATATATATATATATCACTATCTCTTTGTCTCTCTCCCTCTTTCTTTATCCTCTATCATTTGTCTCTTTATCTCTCTCCATCCCTCTTTATATCTCTATCTATTTCTCCCCCCCTCCCCCTCCCATATCTTTTTATATCTCCTTTTCACCATTTATTTATGTCTCTAATCCCTCTTACTCTTTACCTCTCTATCTCTCTCCCTCTCCCTCTTTATCACTCTCATTCTTTATCTCTATATCTCTCCCTCTCATTATCTTTCTATATCCTCCATCTCTCTTTCTCTCCCTCTCTCTCCCCTTCTTTCTCTTCCTCTATATATTTTTACCTCTCTCACCATTTCTTTATGTTTTTCTCTCTCTATCACACACACTCTCTCCCTCTTTATCTATACCTCTATTTATCTCTCTCTATATCCTCCCTCTCTTTCTCCTCTCTCCCTATTCCTTCCTCCATTTCAATCCTTTCTATCTCTCTTCCTCTCCCTCTCTAACTCTATCTCTCTCTATATATCTCTCACTATATCTCTCTCCCATCTCTCTCTTCTCTCTATCTCCCTCTCTCTATCCTCTCTCTATCTCTCTCTATCACTCTCTCCTCTCCCTCTCTATCCTTTCTCTATATCTCTCTCCCTCTCTATACCTCTATTCTATCCTCCCTCTCTTTCTCCTCTCTCCCTATTCCTTCCTCCATTTCAATCCTTTCTATCTCTCTTCCTCTCCCTCTCTAACTCTATCTCTCTCTATATATCTCTCACTATATCTCTCTCCCATCTCTCTTTCTCTCTATCTCCCTCTCTCTATCCCTCTCTATTTCTCTATCACTCTCCCTCTCCCTCTCTATCTTTCTCTATATCTCTCTGCCCTCTCTCTTTCTTTGTATTTCTCCCTCTCTCTCTCCCTCTTGATTTCTCTCTCACTCTCACTCTATTTCTTTATCTCCCCATCTCCCTCTATCTCTTGAAAAATGGGTGGAAGCAATAATTTGGGTCCACATTTAAGAGAAGCAATCAACAAAAAAATTCCTAACAAGAATAAGTACCTATTTCAAAAAAGGGGTACCTATTTAGGATTGGGACTCTGAACCTAAATTTATAAAATGGGTATCCATTGTGTTTTTAAAAATGGGTACCTATTTGCAATTACATCATATTCATGCTCCTTTTTAGAATGGGTGCATGTTTTAGAGTAGCTACACATTTCATAATATTTGAAATTTTAAACCCATGGATTTGTCTTATTTTTAGGCTTGGAAACCCACCTCTTAGCCTTAGACATGGAAGTATAATGTCATAAAAACAAGATAAAAAATAAATTTATCAATATAGTTGACGATTTTTATTTTTTTAAATGATAAGATTAAAACCCATTATAGATGACAATGTTTAGTTTTCAAATATGTAATTCTTTTATAATTGGACTTGTTTTTCAATTTATTAATTAATCTCTAAAAAAATGGTTCATAAACTTGAAATGTCAAGTATTAACATTTTCTTAATAACTTTTAATTTTTTAAGTTTTTTTAATATATGTCATCAGTCTAGACATCATTTTTTTACACAATGAAAAAATCATGTTATGATTAGTTTATCTCAAATTATGCTTGTCGTACATGAGGGGTTTTTAAAATAGCAATTAGGGCCAGTAAAAAATTGTTAAAATAAAATTATATCATCATTAATCTCTAGTATAATACAGATTTTTCCCCAAAAGGAATTAAAAATTTTCAACACATTTTATAAGCCACAATGCATGCTCATGTTTTGTGGCTTATAAAATGTACTCTTATTTTGTGGTTCAAAATGTGCATGTGTTTTATAAGGCACAAAAAGCTCTCGTGTTATGTAATTTTTAAATAACATGAGTGTGTTATTTAGAAAATTAGCCATTAGGCCACCTTATTATACACCATTTCCATACACTCACCATGTATTTAAGTATAACTTTTGCTAGTAATTAAAATATGGAAAAATTTGTGTAGTGATATTTTGAGTCAAAATGTGTTTAGAGGTCAAAAATTTATCTAAGACATTATGTTTCTTTCTCGTGTATGTTTGCTAGAAATGTATGATTTGATGGTGAATGGATATGACAAGATAGTTGAAAGATATGCAATCGTTGAATTTTTACAAGTGGGTGTTTCCTTTGTAGGTTGTCGATTTCTATTGAATTTATTATTCAAATATTTTGATTTGTTTAGAATTGGGTAATGAATTGTGTTGAAATTAAACAACTAAGATCAAAACTAAATAGGTATGATAAAATTAAAAAAATAAACAGATTACAATTTAGTTAATTTTATGTGTTATTCCTCCATTTGCTAGTATTTAACTATGGAAACTTATTATACATGACCATGGTGAGAAATGAAAATTGATAAGGAATTAAATTTTCCTAGGGCTTTCTATTTCTTACATTTGTATTATTGTGTTTGATAGATATCTAAGAGTCTTGGCTATAAAAATACGATTATAAAATATGTTATATGTTTTAATTTTAGGATATAGAAATGAAAACAATTAGGTATATAAGGGCTAATAAGTTGTCAAAGATAAATATAATACTTTATCGTAATATATATGCATTAATTATATCTTTCCCTACATTATAACATGTTTCAAATGAAAATGTTTGATAGTTTACTTTAAAATTAGGAACTTCCTTGCAACCTGTTGTGGAAATTTACAAATTTGTTGATCATATAACCAGAGAACTTGGAAGCATAGTGAACCTAGTTATGTTAGAAAGAGAAGACAAAGTTATGATTAAATAAAGAGAACAATCATTCATCATATGTGTTTTCTTACAACTAACATTAATGAGAAAAAAAAGATTAAAACCTTGTGAAACAAGATATGGTTGGAAGAGTGATGCTTCATCTATGTCAAATTTTAGTTGAAGAGTAGATGATTGTTAAACTATAGTTGTATATGACATAGAATAATATAACAAATACAAAAGGAGTAGATATGGACATAATTATATTTATCCAACTATTTTTAAATGAACCTTGTATGAGTAAGTGAAATTTGTGTTTATTGTTCATGTGGTATGAAGTGGTAAAGTTCATAGAAAATTCAACACATTATACCATTTGGAAACCCAATAAATGTTGTGTATGTGACTCAATTATATGTGATACAGGGTATCCAACTTAGTACAAGGATGAGGTAGATACCAAGTGTGATGCACCTATGTATACCCTTTGTGATAATTGTGTGTGTACAAGAAAACATTTGAGAATAAAGATGTTGAGATATGGTGTATTGATGTATGTTTGTTGAAAGAAGTGTGTGTCATATGTAAGTAATTATATTTTGTATTGTGTTGGTATTTTTCCCTAGCATCGACTCTCCCACTTGATTGAGAGCACACTAGCATAAATTTGATTCAAGAGATAGAGGATCTCCATTGGAAGGTTATGATTTTCCATGGACATTTTTTCTTGATCTACTCCCCCACATATTAAAATATCACTTGTTTGCTCATAGTGAAAACCTACTCTTTGAGATTTGTACCCCATGGGTTGAGGATGGACTTCTATGTTTCATGATAATTAGATCTATTCTTTGATTACAAGTATTGGGCACTTCAAATATATGGGTATTGGAGACTACCATGATATGGCATGCTATTATATATGTGTGGTTTGAGACTACCATTCTCCTCCTCCACTTAGGTAGCTTTAGCAATGCCACAATATACATAATGTGCTAACTTTGTGAAAAAAAATTAATTAGAGGTAATGTAGGTTTTCAAAGGGGCCCCGAAACCCTTTACAAAAAGGAAAGTTGTTTCAAAAGATAACCAAATAGATCAACCAACACATAACACACAAAAAAAATTAGTAAGATAGCTGCTAAAAAGGAGGAACAAGAAAAAAAAAACTACATATTCTTCAGAATATTAGTGGCTTCCATGTCACTCAAGAAATTATCTTCTGATTCACATTCATAACTTCAAAAATCTCTTTGACAGGGACCCTACCTTGCAACTTAGTCTTGTTTTCAAGTTCTAGCACTGGGCCCCAAAACATTTACCTCTTTAATCAAAACATCCTGCGAACCAACAACCTTATCAACTGAAGCTTCCTCCACCACCTACCTATCCCTAGCAGCTTCCTTATCACCAGGAGCTTCCTCCATCCATTTCCTAGCCTTCTCATTAAGAATAGTAAGGTCCTTCACTTCATTCCTCATAGCAGATTTAGTCACTTCAACAACCTTATCCAACTTCATGTTAACCCATTCCATCTACTCTTCCAAGGTCACAATTATTTGTTCAAAAATATACTTTAGCTTAAGCATCTCCTCTGCAACAATCTTTAAGGCATCAACCAGCTGGTCAACTTGAATTTGTAAAGAGGACTATGAAGATTCCCCATCTTTGCTCACAGCCCCCCGAACCCTCACATTGGTCATATTAAGCTCATGAAAATCCCATTTGAACAATCTAAACAAGGAAATAGTACCCTCCTTTGCTAGACCCAAAACATTAGGCAGATCCTCCCGATTAAAATTAAACACATCCATGGCCTTTGCTTCACCCTCCTGGGAGATACTATTCATTTCTTGGCACTCATAAACCTCTTTTCCTTTATCCCCAGCCACCGATGTTTGTATTTTATGAAGAGAGCTTTCAATATCATCCACCATCATCCTCCTTCTATTATGCTTCTCCATCCCCTCATCAAGGGTATCCATAGCATCCTACCCACCAACAACCTTCAAAGGAGAATCAATAGGCTCCTCCTGCACAAGGATACCAGTCCACTTAGCCAACTTCTTTTTGCTACCATCCTTCAATCCATTCTTTCTCTTAGACCCCAAAATAGGGGGCATAGGAGTCTCATCCCCAACAACATCAATCAATTCTTTCAAGAGGGTAGAGGGAGAAACTATCCTAGTTTTACATGGTTTATCACCAACCCCTTCCTCACTACAAGTCTCATATTCCATTGAATCAGAAGCAAATTTACCTTTACCACTCTTACCTAGAGTAGGGGGATATGAATAAACTTCCATAAAAGCCTCAAAGTCAGGTTCATAATCCTCATCCTCTTCTGACCCAAATTCCTCCTCCAAAACCACTTTCTTCTTTTTCCCTTTTAGACTAATCATCGACTCCTCCTCTGACACAGTCTCATACTCCAAGGCCAGTTTCTTTTGCTTTCATTTAGGAGCCCTTTCAGGCTTCTTAGGAACCACATAAGCCTTGGAATAATCCGTAATTAGAAGAATTAAACCAACATGTAGCACAGGATTTTTAGGATTTCTCTTATGATCCTTAAGACCACTCTCTAAAGTAGCCAAGAGATAGAAAGGAAAGGAAACTTTCTTCTTATGTCGAAAGTGATTCAGAAGAACAAAGTGATAACCATTAATAGCAGAGAACCAACCTTCTAAGGTTATGTACCTCATCAATTCTTCAACGACATCTCCCCACAAAGCTTTGATGGAGTTGCACAAGTAGTCCATACGAGCTTGTTTTGGCCAACTTACTAAAAATAGTAAGTGCTTGTTTTTCACTATTTTTGGCTCCTGACAATCTTATACCCCTTAAGTGCCATCATGGGACTCAAAACAATTGAAGAAAATAAAGAAAACATTTTTTTTGGGTGATGCAATATTTCCCTACACCACTAGATGCTCCTGCATCACCTGGTATGTCCCTTAGCATTTTCATTTCTCTTTGTATGTGGCATATGTGGTATGACAGGAGAAAGGAAACTACAAAAAACTTTTATTTGACTTTATCCACCATATGAAGACTAAGTTCATAAGAATGAAGATTCAATGTCCTATATAATAACCATGGGTCATCATCTCTCAATACTTTCTTTATAGCTTCATACACCTCCTTGTATTCTCTTTTACTCTTAAGATAGTGTTTTGGAAAGATTCCTCCCACATCAGATTTCCCCTTGTCTAGGTTGTACCCTTGAACACACTGCAACAACTCTTATTCTTTGAAATAATTTGGTTGAATTGACTCCTTAGCCACAATTGACAAAAATTCAAATGATTGCAAAAGGTCCATTACATTTGACAGATAGATAGAAAGTAATTGAGACAGAAATAACAGTCTAGGAGAACTTGGGAACAATATCTCTTGTCCAATGACAATTTTAACTTCTTGGAATATTTAGCTATTTGAATTTCATAATGGTTATTTTTTCTTAAAGGGCTTATTTAATTTTATTTCTATTTGGAATTGAAATATTACATTGTTGCTACTTTTGACCTTTATTTTCTGCATTTTCTTTTATGATACTTTTATTGTGATTTTTGAATTATGTTCATACATTATTTGGTTTGAGGCTTTCTTATTGTTTCCAAATATTGGTGTGTATGTTGTAATGTAACATATATAAACTTCTATATCTAGGATGAGACCCTAGTTAGTCATATAGGGGAGTAGATGGCCTGGAGAATTTTATTGTGAGGATGAGAGCTACACATGGGACCAGTATGGGATGGCCATAATTCATTCCCCTTTAGTTCTATGAGAGTGATTTCTTGTGTACCTTCATGTTGGAGGCTAACCCATTAGACAAAGAAGGGGAAGGAAATAGAAAATGTATGGAGGGGTCCTCAAAAGGGCCTCAAGACCATCTTTCCTAATGATTACATGACTTTATGATATGTATATGGTATTTGGAATTGTTCATCCTTGTAAAATCCATTGTGTGAGTATTCTGTTTTGAATTATGTGGAGGTATTTTTTATGTATGTGTTTGATTACGAGTTAATGTGATTTGTATTAATTATCAACTATGACAAAATTTGTAACAAATGAGATGAAGTTAAATATTTCCTTTGGATATGACTTGATATGATACAATTATGGTTGTGGATTGAAATATGGTTAAATTTTAGCAATATGTGTGATCGCTATTGGTTTTTATTAAATAAGCAGGGAAAAGGGCCCTAACCCATTAGTTCAAGATATTAACATAGAAAATAAAATCATAAGAAAATAGGCAAAAAAAAAAAAGAATTTGTAGGGAATGTAGGCCCACCAAAGCACAAAAAAATAGAAAATATATCCTAGCCTCTAGAGGACAACAAAATCTACAACCAAAGAAACAACACAAGGGACACAAGGAAAAAAATAACTATTAAGGTCCCAGTTGTTTAGCAAAGCATCTAGCAGCTCCACCTAGTCTTCATCAAAGTGGTCCATCCTTCATTTCTCATTATCTTTGGTCCTCTATTGGCCTTCATGCACACCAAGTTTATTTTTGTGTTTAACTTTGGACTTTCCCAACATCATCCCCATAATAGATTTCATCATGATACCTCGAGTAACCTTAATGAGGCTACAAATGGCCTTCTCCATACTTTTAATCTTTTCCTTATTAGTTTTGTTGGTGGCTTTCAACTTTTGAACCTCCTGATGTAAATTCTCTAATTGATACTTAGAATAAGAGGGAATCCATCTTATCTACCCATCAAGACAACTTTATCAACCTCCTTTTGATCATTGTGTTGAGGAACAATAGAAATTTCTTCTTCAGTCACCTAGTTAACATCTTCCTCAACTTCATTATCCTCTTCCTCCTCATTTTTCTCCTCTTCCTTATCGGAGGCCTCTTTTTCTTCTTCCTCTTTATTAGTTCCACCTTCCCCATCATCATTTAAGTCCTCTTTCTCCTTACTAGGTCCTAGATTCTCCTCCATATCCACTAATTGTCATCCAAAGCTTTCATTTGCAATAGTTCCATCCTTTCCTCATATAGGAAGTCATCATCAAACATATTTGGCTAAGAAATAAATTCCTCATACTAAAAATAATCACCCTTCGAGTCTGACGAGGGGGTAGTTTCTTTACCTTTGGACCTAGGAGAGGGCTCTAGAGTTGGTTGGTTGGCCAACCTAGTAGATCTTCTACCCTGCAAGGACAACAGAGGATTATGCTCCAGCATAAGTCTGGAATTTATCTCCCCATCAACATCTAAAATATTAATGGGGCTATCTTCAAACACAACATCACAATGTCTTTTCTTTTTTTGGTAGAAATGGTAGACTAGGGGGTTTTCCTTTTTTAGGGGAGGCCTCAATAATAAGAAGACTCTCATTGTGTTGGGTGTTTTTGATAGGGAATTAGAGGAATTATTTTTATTTGGAAAGACCATACCCTTCTTTTTTTTTGAGGTAGTAATAAGGAGATCATGAAGACTAGGAGGGGGATTAACAAACCCATGAGACATCTTGTTGGTTTTAACAAATTTTTTCCCTCCTAGCTTGGGCTTCGAACTAGGGCTTCCCTAAAAAAAAATAGACAACATGGGGGGTCAATTTCCTTAATTTTCATAGTGTTATACCTTTTGAAGGGGTTAGTTTTGGGAGTAATAGAGAGTTTTTATTTATACAACGTCATGATCAAATCTTACTAGAGGGGGGTTAAGCCCCTATACCAATGTAGTTATAGAGAGACAAAAGAAGGTAGAAGAGAAAATTAATCTTTAATCCATGTCGTATATTATTTAAAATTGGAAAATTGGTAATAATGAATGGTTTGAAACCTACCTTCTAAAGTAAAATATTCATGACATGAAAACTTACTAGACCACATGGTGTCAACAGTCCCTTTTTTGTACCTATTTTGTTACTTAACCAACTTTTCCCCTTTCTCCAAGAATGCTTCCATAAACTTTTCCTAATTTCTATTACTCTTATTTTCAATTTACTCTCACTCACCTCTTAGACCTATTTCTTTCACAATGAGGTCCTCTATGACTTTTGAATCTCACACCTCCAATAGTGATGAAGAGGGATACTCTCCCTTTCAAATCTAAAACTAAACACACATATAACACTATGCAAAAATTCTGCAAATAAACATTAACAAAATATGGAAGATAGATATGCAACATATAATGATTTCAAAATCTGAAAATGAATTACATAATCATGGAGTTCATATGCTCCCATACATCATGGGCTTTACACATACAAAAATATGCAATTCAAAGTTCTAGCTTCATTCCAGTAGCATCTAATTAAGAAAAATTCTTCTTCTCCAAAGCCCCCCTGCCCCAAATTGCAAGCATTAATATATAGAAATTATGTGAGAAGAAACCACTATTGGTTTCTCAAAACAGCCTCCACTAAACCGCCAAGAAAATGTGTCACTTTTTTCCTATCAATTCTTTGTCATTCATTAGAATTTTTTTAAAAAGTTTCTAGGTTTGGTGCACTTCATTTCTAGATTTCCAGATCATTTTGAAATTCTTAATTTTGTTGTTGTATGAGAAAGTTATGGTTGTTTTACTGAGACTGGGTCTCACAGTTACGAACTAGACAATCTTTTGTCTTTTCCCAAAAATAATAATATGCTAGTCAAACCTCCTGAATGCTCATTACTCCTTCCTGGAATGTATTTCCTCTTCTTGGCATGTGCATTCAATGTGAAATTCAAATTTTTCTTCCCACTCTCCAACCCACTATTTCCACTCTTCCTCAACACCCTACACTCCCAACTTGGAAAAAAATATAAATTCAAATTTCAAAGTACAGTTGCAAAGCATATTAAATACCCACTCCAAGCTTGGGTGTAATATTTTCCTTTTTGTAAAATTAACACCTTTTTAAAAAATTAAAAAATGAATCAATTAATAATTTTATTTTCTCACAATCCATCACCAAATTCTGCAATGCTAGAAGAGTTGAAAATTTCAACAGCCAAAAATAAAAATAAAACACAAGCATAAAATTTTAAAATATTTTTGGTTGTGCAAGATTTCTTGGTTCCCTAGGGTGCTCCTGCATCAGACACCCGGGGTAGAAAGTTTGTGAGCATAGGCTCACAAAAGTGGAGTTGAATGGTAGAACCATTCTTTCAGATTGCAAGCAATCTGCATTGAACTCCATCGTTGTCCAAAGTGCACATGAAGTATTTTCTTCTTACTCTTCTTCCAACATCTTGTTGGAACTAGCTTCGCTCTCCTCCAACAACTCTTCCTACCATTCTTCTCTTCTTTCATGGGTCTTGACCCACCAAAATTTGACCACTTCCACCAAATTCCCTCATCATACACATCAACACCTGCAACATACTCACACAAATCTACCCCTACAACTTCTACATATAAATTTGCAACCCCTGAATGCCAATCTATTACTGTAAATTCTTTCATATCTACTAACTTTTCTCTTCTCTTCACAACATCCAAATCAATTTCTTCATCACATAATGTATAAAAATAAAAATTTACCTTTTCATCATTTTGATGCTTCATGTCCACCAACAAGTCCTCATTATTCTCTTTCTCTATTGCAACAAATTTCTCCATTTCTACATTCATATCCTCATCAAAGAAAATATTAAAATTTTATTTTACCTCACCTTCTGTTGCAACCTTTTTCTAACTTGATATTAACTCATCCCACTCTCTTTCAATTGTTGCCATTCACATCAATAAATCATCCCCTTCAATTCCTTCTATGTCCTTTAAAGGACACTCTTCTACTGCAACTTCATTATAATCACATTCATCTTCATAAAAACATTTATCAAAAATAAATTTTACCTCAGTATCCTCCACTGCTACAACTTTTGCTTCCCCTACACTAATTTGATCCCATTCTCTTTCAATCTAAATGAGTAAATCATCCTTCTCAACTTTATAGGTGTTCCCTAAAGAAATCTCTTCTACCACTGCAATATTTGTAGTCTCATCTCCCATGTCTCATAATTTTTGCAGTCTCTTCTAAATTGTCTCCTTTGGTGATCTGTTTACAAAACTCTCTTTCAATATTTACCAATATTATTGTAAAATATTTCCTTTTCCAGTCTATTTACAATCATGGGAACCTCTGTTCCTCAAATCCTATGAAAATGTCTTCTTACTACTTGCACATTCATCTGCAAAATCCACACATTCTCCACCCTCAGGTCTTGGTGCGAATTGCCTTACATTTAGTGCTCTGCCTGCACACTCAAGAACTCCTACTCTAATACCAATCATGAAGAGGGATACTCTCCCTTTAAAATCTAAAACCAAACACACATACAACACTATGCAATAAGTTTTCAAATAAACATTAACAAAATATGGAAGAGAAATTTGCAACATATATTGATTTCAAAATCTGAAAATGAATTACATAATCATGGAGCTCATATGCTCCCATACATCATGGGCTTTACACATACAAAAATCTGCAACTCAACATTCTAGTTTCATTCCAATAGCATCTAAGTAAGAAAAACTCTTCTTCTCCAAAGCTCCCCTTCCCTAAATTGCAAGCATCAATATATAGAAATTGTGTGAGACGAAACCACTACTGGTTTCTCAAAACAACTTCCACTAAACCACCAGGAAAACCCGTCATTTTCTTCCTATCAATGTTCTATCATTCGTTACAATTTTCTAAAATAGTTTTTTGGTTTGGTGCGCCTCATTTACATCTTTCCAGATCATTTAAAAAAAATTAATTTCATTATTGTATGAGAAAGTTATGGCTGTTTTACTAAGACTGGGTCTCACAGTTATGACCCAGATAATCTTTTCTCTTTTCCCAATAATAATAATATGCCAGTCAAACCTCCAAAATTCTCATTACTCCTTCCTGGAATGGATTTCCTCTTCTTAGCATGTGTATTCAATGTGAAATTCAAAATTTTCTTCCCACTCTCCAACCCACTATTTCCACTCTCCCTCAACACCCTGCATTCCCAACTTGCAACAAAATACAAATTCAAATTTCAAAGTGGAGTTGCAGAGCATATTAAATGCCCACTCCAAGCTTGGGTGTAATATTTTCCTTTTTGTAAAATTAAAATCTTTTAAAACAATTTAAAAATGAATCAATTAATAATAATTTTTTCACAATCCATCACCAAATTCTGCTATGCTGGAAGAGTTGAAAATTTCAACAATTTGCACTTGCAGCCAAAAATCAAAATAAAACACAAGCATAAAGTTTAAAAATATTTTTGGTTGTGTAGGATTGCTTGGTACCCCAATATGCTCCTACATCAAATAGTTACCACCCGTTTCTACCAAGAATTGATGAACCTTGAAATCAACTTATCATTAAATCCTTTCATTTCTTTGAAGAAAGAAGAGCATCCCCTTTTTGAAAGATCTCCTAAAGCTCAATATTCTACATAAGGGCCTCACAAGACTATGGTTCGGTTATTTTTTCATAGACCACTCATTTTACTCACTATAATTTTGTTTCTTTCTAAGCCACAATAGAAGGTCTTAGAATAATTTTTATTATTATTTCTAGACTTAAAATAGTAACAAACATAAATACAAACACTCTTAATACGACTCTGCCACCTTGCCACAAAAAATATGGTCAAAATGAGTCCCATCAATCTCTACTTGTTGTTGCCTATTTTGTTCATAGGACTAGGGATGTTACTTATTCTTCCCTCACTAGTAATTATAAGAATAAAAAAATCCATATCTTCACAATCATTAAGCTAAAATTCACCCCCGAGAGAAGTTCAAGTTGAATCCAAAACAATCTTTTAAAATACATCATTAACCTATCGTGCATGGGAGAAATGTATGCCACTAAAAGAACTTAGCAGAGGGAGAGTTATCATCACCAAGAGGGCATCCATCACATCAAACCAATATATGGCATGCCAGCTATCAACCACCTCATCCATCAAATACAATATCACTTTTTAGTTCATTTGCATGGTTATACTTTTTTAGAATTATCTTTCAATAAAAAAAATTTCCTTCATAGTGTGTGGTAGATCTTGATAGAGCTAGTACTTCTAGTTCAAACACCCCAACCCTTCATTTGTGAGAGCATCTACAATTGAATTACCCTCCCTAAATATGTGTTTGAGTTTAGCATTATCAAAACCTCTAATCATTATTTTGCATTCCTCCATCATATTCCTAATCCTCCAAGGATATTGTGCATTTCCTTATAAATTTTGAATAATCAACTTAGAGTCCCCCTCATTTTCAACATTGTTGTATCCCTTATCTATTATTCTAGATAAACCCTATGAAACCATAGTAGCCTCAGCCTCATTTCTTGATTTTTTCCTAATATAATAAGAAAATTTCTTAATCAAAAAACAATACTTGTCTCTAATGGTAGCACCTGCAATTGCATGTTCAGGGTTACCCTTTGAGCAACCATCAAAATTGAGTTTTATCTATCCTTTTTTTCTAGGGGTTTCCATTTAACTATTTTTCTTAAGTATTTCCCAAGTCAATCTTAGTAATATCTTGGGTTACACCCCAACTTTTTTATCCTAATTTCAAGATAAGAGGGAATGTGCTAGGTATTTTTAAAATTCAGAACATTGATATTATCCCTTATGATATTTTGAATATTCTAAAAGACCACCATGTTATTTCTTCAACTTTCCCTAAAGATCATGTTATTTCTTTCTTTCCAAATTCCTCGAGAAATTGTAGGAGGGATTTGTCTCTAGAGTTCACTGATAATAGAATTAAGAAAAGGAGGAATTTTATGCCAAGAGTGAATAAACTCTTTTATAGACTTAAGGAGATCCACTCTATACTAAGGTTTTTCAAAACTTCAAACCAAACATCTTTATAAAATTCACAATGCAAGACAATATGATCAATTGTTTCTTCCTCCTTATAACACAAGGTACATATGTTAGCCATCTGAAATCCTCTTTTATTTAGATTGTTTATGGTGAGGATTTTGTTGTGGGTAATAACCCACCAAAAACAATTTATCTTAGGAATTAACCTATTATTCCAAACCATAAACCAATTAAAGTTGTCTTTCTCATTCATGTGCTTCAATAGTGAGTAAGTCTACCTAACTAAGAAGTAGCCAAAAGAAGTTACCACCCAAAAAAAAAATCTTCTTTATTGAGGGAAAAAATATACAATCTCCTATATACTTCTTGATCCCCTCCACTTCTTCCTATTGCTTTTGTTGCCTTTCACTTTTGAGAATCCTTCTTCCAATCAGTTGTTCCACAAAAGTCTTCTATTTATGTTTTAGGCCACTCCAATCAACGTATTTATGAATCTTTTCTACATTGTATCTTATGGGAAACCCTTTTATGTTTTCCATACATTGGAAAGAGGAGAGAGACACACCCTCAATGTAGTTATGAATATTTTTTCCAGTATGATGGCTATTGTTGAGTTGGATTATGTTGAATTATAAAGTTATTAATGTGGTTCTAGTATACACTTATGTAGCCTTTGGTATTAATTTGGAATTTATGTGGGTGTTGTTGACATCCTTATATTGTTATGGATAAAATATTTTTTGTATGGTTATTTCTCAAGTTTTATGGTAGCTCGCCTTGTGGAGTAAAATCTCTATCATATAATTGTTGCTTAATAATTGATTTTATCACCAAATTAATGATTTTTTTTGTCCTCAACAATGTTATGAGTGTTAAAATATTTGGATTAGAACCTTCAACCTTGGTGACTTCTAGGAGGAAGTCTAATCTAAGGGGAGGAGAATGTAAGGCCAACCTTTGTGTGACTATCACTACTTTCTCTTTGGTGTGTTATTATTACTAGTTAGCAAAATATAAGTAATGGATTATGAAACCTTATTTTAGTGTGTGGTATCATTGGTCATGTTGGTGAATTTTGTGGGTTACACTTTACTTCTTTCTCTCTCTTTAATCATCGTGTAGAAAACATAATTGCTATTGTCAAGAAATTTGCATATTTTTTATAAATTTTCTATGTAGGAGACTATTAGCTCTTGTACGTTATTACATATTTTATATTCTAGTGATGTTGAATTTGAATTATTAAGTCTTACACCCCTTGATTATCTAAACTTGGCATAAATATTTAACATAGGTTATTTTACATTAACAATTTCGATTGATAACTATTTCATCTAGTTAATGATTGGATGTGATCTTTTATTATCAAAATTATTTACAAGAGAAATCATATAATGAGTAAATTTGATTGAATAGGAGATAACATTAGTCAAATGAATTTATTAATGCATTCTATATCTTTGATGAGGAGACTATCTATGAGTGGAATTAGGATTTTCAAGAAGGTTTCCAAAGTAGCTCAAAAGGTTGATAGCCAATCATATACAAATATGGATGGATATAGCTCTAGCTAACTAAAGGTAAACCTCGGGTGCGTAAAGGAGGTAATTTTTATGCATTTGAAATCTTGTTGAATAATGCTCTTAAATAATAAGAAATTGTGTTCAAAGATAAATGTTGAATCGAAATTTTATGATTTTATTATTCTTGAAGGTAGATTTAAATTGAAATATAAAAGTAGAAAGATATTAATTATGTGAATTGTCATCAATTAAATTGTGAAATTTATCATACTGAAATCCATGAACGATGTAATTATTCATGATGTTCTAACTATGCATATATATTGGACATATTAATGTGGTGACTAATGTGTAAGAAATTAGTGCCAATGGGATAAATGGAGAATCATCAAAACTCTTCTTTATATGTACTTCTAAGTTTTGATAGGGTGTCCTAGAGAGTAACTCGTGGGTTTAATATTTCTAAGTTATCTTTTGATTCAAGTAGAGTATTATTTTGTTGATTTATTTTATTTCAAAATTATGTGTTAGAATGTGTAAGTGGTCCTTATGTAATTTGAAATTGTAGTGCAGGAAAAAGTATCCCTTTTTCACACTTATTTTGGAATAAATAATTAATAATAAAATGAGATAAATGATTCCTTAATTTAGTGTTGTAATATGTATTTTCATATTCACATTAAGTGTAGGGCCTTTTAATAAATTGGACTTAATTGTGCCTTATTTTTGGTGTTGTAAGGTGTACCTTTACACTCTCACACTAATCTAGGGCTTCATTAATTAATCTAGGAGTGTAGACATAGCAGAAGAGAACCCATAAAGGATTTTTGCAGAAACCTAGCTAGGACCCATTCGCCATTGGGCGAATGAGTCCTTAGTGAGCTTCAAAAAGTGACTTTTGGTGACTGGTATACATCATTCTCCCCTTTCCAAATCTACCTTTTGATTGTTGTTTCCATCAGTTTTGAGTACAGTCTTTCATTTGCACATTATAACTTGCATTTTGGAGTTTATTTGATGGTTTTAATCTTTCTCCCCAAAGAGCTATTTAGCTTAGACCCCCGTCCTTGTATAGAGAGTAAATTTGTTGATTCATACCTTGATTTGACTCACCTTTTGGTTGTTAGTCATCTCATTATTTGGATCTCATTTCCTTGAATGAAATTAGACAAATAGGTCCTTGTTATCAATTCATTGTGGTGAACCCCCCTTTCATAACCTCACCTATTTTTCTTTGTTTCAAAAATTATTTTGATATGGTATGTGGATGACTATAATTATGCTCTATTTGTATTAGAAGTTGAGTAGGTAAAGTGGATGAACAAAATGTTAACCTAAATGTTAATTATGGAATTTATATTTTTAGGGGTTCTAAAGTGATCTTAAATTAGTATGTTTTTTTTTATTATGTCATATCTAAAGTCCTAGTTCATAGGTTTAAGGGTTGGGATCCTTCTTGAAGGTATAATTTAAATTAACTAAATTTTAACCTCCTAAATTTGGCCTTTTCAAAAGATGGTGAAATTCTAAGTTGTCAGGATGAGGACAGGTGAGGTGTTATCGCCCCATCCCATCCTCTACCATTTTGTTAGATTGGTTAGGGATGTGGTTAAGGTTTCTATGACTCACTATAGGTGAGGACACATGGAAGTCCCTCAAGAGGCTAAGTGTCATAAGGGAAAAATGATTATGTTTGACTTAAGATTTGATGTGGAGGTGACAAGCGTCACCAACCTTCACATTCAAAGATGGGGAGATCAAATTTCTTATAAATTTTCCTCTTTAGACTTGGGAAAGAATTTTTTGGATAATTTTGAGATATTTTTCTTAGGTTTTTTTGAGTGTTTTGGAGAGAAGGATTTGAGAGGAATTTCTCATTTTTCATTTGTTGTTTTTATTGAGTGTTTAGTTCTAAGAATAAAGACTAAGGGTTTGAAGGGAAAGGAGCTAGTGGTCAAGATAGAATGAACTGGAGAGGAAAGTAGGATTCATCCCTATGACATATGTAGTGAGATAATTCTTCTTAACTCTATTATATTGTTTAGAGGACATTTTGGTGAATACTCCTTTTTTTTGTTAGTGTAATCATAGTATGGGCTAAATACACTAGATCCATACAAATTTAAGCTATATTTAACTAACTAAGCCACAATCCCAATGAGATGTTTGAAAGCTTCAAAAATAGGCAACCATTAAACTAAGCATGAAATAAACCATGAAAGCATAAAAGAAACCTAATCTAGAACTCCAAACCTTATCCCATTAGGGGAGTGGTGTCGTATTGATGTGTAATGATGACCCTTTGCTAATCCCTTTGATAAGATGAGCATCTAATTGAACTCCATTGATGAAAGCTTAAGCTAAAATAGGTAAGACTATGCTAAGGATGGATGAAAAAGATGAAAATACTTAATAATGGATAGTATGCAAATGTGTAGCATAACTCTTCTTTGATGGAAGTGGATCCATTTCTCTCCAAAATGTGAGGTATTTATAGGAGAAAATGGTGAATCAAGGGCCAAGATTGATCTGGTCAATCAATGGTCAATATGAAATCAGGGTGAAGACATGGATCAAGGATTCTCATCAATGGATGAGAATGCAAGATCACATGGATCAAAGAATCAATCAATGGCTAACAATGATTCAAACAAACACACTTTCAAAGTTGTTATAGAGTTTGTTGCGAAGTTTGCTAGGAAAGAATATTCCATTTTTGGAGCTGAAATAGGAGAATATTCCATTATTCAATTAAACTAGATGAAATGTTAATGTGAAAGGGGCAACTAACCTAATAACATTAATTAGATTAATAGATGAAAATGATGCATTTATTTAAATAAATATGCTTATTTGATTAAACAGATGAAAAGAAGATGAATTTTAGAACGAAACAATGTTAGTGACCAGGTTCAAGTGTGTAATATCATTCAGGACAATTTTAAGTGTCTACATTTTTCCCCTCTTTGAAGCAAGGAACTCATTGCATTATTTCAAAGAGCTAACACTTTTTGGAATAATGTTGCTGCTCAGATAAAAAATCCAAAAAAAAAATTAGATGCCCCACGGTTGCCCCAACAGAAGGAAATTAAGCTGGTACCTACCCCCTCAAGAGATTAGGCAGAAATTTGAATTTTTTGGGTCGAGATCATGACAAGGGTTCAAGATAAGTTCAACTCAAAGAGGACTAGAAAGCTCAGATGTCAGATGTAGACGGATTTAATGATGTACAAATAGTCATTGGCCATAGGTAGCCTCATGTATATTTTGATATATCACACATATTCGATACTTGGATAGAAATGTTAGTAAAGATAGAAGAATAAGAAGGATAAGATGGATGGAAATAGAAGAATGAGATGGACATTGATTAACAATTGTTTTGATATTAATTCAAAATTCCAACAAGCCTATGATCATTCAAGACTTTATCATATATGGTGATGAGAGTGATGATTTGCTTGTTCCGGGGATTGGGAAACTTGGGCACTTCATTCCTTATGTTTGATTTAACACATGGACATGATGCATCAAGGTATTGATAACAAGGATGGCGTTGTATCTAGTGTGATGGACTTTGACTCTGCGAATAGATAGGATAATCCCTGCTCACACCTTGACATACAAAAACCTCATTGGAATGTAGTTTAGAAGTTTAGAATATTTCAGACCAAAGCATACACAATAGTCAACAATCTATTCAAAATGACCTCCCTACACACACAAAAGCAAGTATTCACCAATATTATTTTACAAGAACATCCCACATGCACAACAAATGAAAGATAATGATCGATGCTCCATTCCATTCTCTCTAAATAATTTTGATAGACATCATCAAGAGGTCCTTGGAATGGGTCAATAACATAAATGATAAGACAAGATTAAAATGAACAAACAATCAATGTTATTTATATCTCTCACCTAAGTAATGTGTTTTTTTAGGATAAGTACCCAAAATGATTTCCAATGATAATGCCCTTTATAGGAAGGATGCATCCTAGCACATGTTAGTGGATGGTGATAGGTTGTTTTGAAAGGTTGTTGATATAAATTTTGATTGACATGTTTGATGATGATCAAGAGTTTGATTTTTTTACGTGTAAAGGTTCTACTTTTGCTTATTGTGACCAAAGGGTAAGTGTGACAATTGATTTATTATCGATGCATGTTTATTGCAGGTGAAAGCTAAATGGGATGGGTGGTTTTGGAATTTTTGGAATATTTTAATGTTTTTGGTATTTTTGAAATATTTTGAGGCTATTTTTGGTCTTTTTGAATGCTAATGTGAATGTTTAGGTTTTCAATTATCTGAGGCTATTTAGCATTTTTGAATATTTTCCAATGTTTTGGGTTTTTCAAAATTTCAAATGTTTTTGTGTTTTCTAAGTTTTGACCAAGACCTAAAAGGGAATGACTTAAGGCCTCAGGGGCTTATCAAAGATTAGTCTTGCCTCGTTATACATGCAAAGACCACATAGTTTGACTAAATTTGACTTGTTATTGATGAGATATGAACACTTGATGGATTGACAGTTTATTATGGACTCCTAAAGGACTGATCTAGGGTGTCTTGAGGGCACATCAGTGATGGTCTTGCCTACGTTCAAGCTTAGAGACAACGTAATGTTTTTATTTTTTGATTTTTTGACCTGTTTAGGGATTTTGATGTGTTTTGGATGTTTTTGGATTTTTCACATGAAGTTGACAAGTGTATGGATGTGACGATTTCAGTGATTTGTTTTGGGATTTTGTTAAAAACCAAACTATGATTGATTGATCTAATTGATAGATTACCAATAGTGATAAAATTATTGAGGATGCTCAACAATGCAAGGATAGTGTTGAACAACACAAAGATTAGGAAATGATATGTCCTGAGATGATGATGGATTGATTGATTGGATAAGATAGATCAATATTTTGAAGCTAGGCTTGGAACAAAATCTATTGGAATTATTTGATGTGATGTTGAAGAGCAAGGTAGATGCAACTGATATTGATTGTTTGGATTGATGTTTGATAAAAGATAATGTTTGATAAGGAACATCTTCTCGTCAAAATGTTCCATGGGCTAGTGATTTAGATTTTTTCTTACAAATGATTTGACCAATTTGATTTTTTGTTTTGAAAATGTTTAGATCACCACATAAGTTATAAGATATAGCTCAAGATAATTTATTCCTGAAGCAAGATATAAGTATCTATCCCCAATGTCTAGCAATGTATGGAATGATATGGGTGGATGCATGGATAAATGAATGGATAGATGGATGTGTTAAGAGGCATGAGAAAAATGAGACGAGGGGTGAATCAATTGTCACACAAATTCAAATTCAAAACTTCAACATTTATTAATTCCACAACCACACTATTTTGTTAATAAGTATGAACAAGAAACACAAATAACAAAAAGGAAAATCAAGACAATGAACACCATATTTTTACGTGGAAAACCCAATGAGGGAAAAACCACGGTGAGGATTAACTCACAATATAAATTAGTTCCGTAACTGAATATATAAGGGTCATTGCCAAGGGATCTCTATCGTGAAAAGGACTCACTATTTGAATACAAAAGCTCACTGCTTACAATGGAGGCTCACTGCCTAAAAAAGATTCACAAAACAAAATTTGGCTTCATAGCCAAAATTAACTGACAATGATGCACCTAACAAGTGTCGATGCATTTCTGGTGATGCTCAATAGACTGACTCGACACACTTCATCATTTTCACTCTTCACTTTTGCATTCACTACTACCTCATTGATCACACACACTCTATACATTCATTAAAAAATGTGTTCAACACACTTATATATATACTCAATCTATCTGTAAGCATCAATTAGGTCAGCCTAATTATATGCAATTCTCATTTATCAAAAATACCAACTATCGGCTTCAAGCATTCACAAAAATTTTCCAAAAAATAATTCAAACACCCAAACACACTTCATCAAGTCGGCATGGACCTAAGATAGGTCACACATATATCCGCATAAAAAAATTAATTTACCATATTACCACTAATCCAAGAAGTCAGCCAAAGATTGACTTTATTGCAAAAAGTAATCAACAGAATAATGCCAATACGCCATATGAGCACCAGAGCACACAAAATTCTAAAAAACCATGCCTTCAACAACCATACACCATTTCCCAAAATCACAAGCAATAACTACCAACTACAGAGGAATGTGGACTAGAATATTGGATAGTATAGCTTGAATACCGATTCAAATACCAGACCAAAATACTGGATCAAGCATCGACTTAGACTTTTAACCACAACATGGTGACATCAATGACAACACAAAACTATAGAGATAATTATTCTTCTTCCTTCTTCCAAAAATCTCTCCCTTTGTCATTGATGGCAACATGTGCCAAAATTTTCAAAAAAAATTCCTCCAATATCTCCCAACTCTCCAAATCTCTCCCCCTTTAACATCAATGGAAAAGGGTGGCCAAAAAGATGTAAACATGGTGACATAAAAATTGCAAAAACTTCTGGCCATCCAAAACATTCAACAATAATTCAATTTTTCTTCATTTTATTCAGATTCCTTTTTCTTTTTCTTTTCTCCTTGCCAAAACAAACAAAACAGTAGAAACTGAACATTCAAAATTAAGTAAAAATTACACTCTTCACCTCAAACACCTTCTTGTATATTTCTTTGATAACTAGATGTAACTTCTTCCAGTTGAATGTAGGTGAATCCATTCTTGTGCAAATGCTTTCCAATAGAGCCAATAGAGTAAAAGAAGATGACCAATATGTGTATTGTCTTTCACAATCTTTAGCATCAATAAGTATTCTGGAAAGATAGTCTAACCGGACCTCAGTAATCTCCTTATGGAGCTAGAAAGTCTTTATCACATCATCTCTGTGTCTCTGTAGTACAACAATCAACTCAACCTGTAATTCTCTAAATATTAGACTTTGTTTCCCTTCTTTGTCTTCAAAGATATCAAAGTTATTTCCAATACTGTTCACCACATATTCAATTGCTTCAATCCTACTTCTAAAATTATCTACCGTAATAGGCCATCGAAGACAATATTTGTAAATATATAATATTTCTTTGATGCATTTCTTCATTTCTAGGATAAGTTCAAATAATCTTTGCTTAGCTTTAGTACATCTTTTTTCAACCAAGGATTCAAACTTGCATCCTTCCAGACCTTCAAGCAACATTTTTTCTTCAACAATTTCAACTAAATTCTCTAGTAAGGAGTTAAAGACATTTGATACATCAATACCTTTTTGAAGTAGATACTCTGCTAGAGCATCATCAATTTTGAGTTTGTCAACAAGAGAGGCTACATTCCATAACTCACCAATTTTCTTCATCTTTCCCTTAACCAACATAGATTGAATACCATTTGGATTAGAAGATTCAGATCTAGGCAGAGATTATTTTTCCTTTTCTTCTGAAAAGATAGTGATATCTTCAGTTATAGCTTTTCTTTTCTTCGATTCTGGAGGGGAGTCACTAATGAGAGCTTCCAATTTTCTTTAACTAGAGGATGAACCCACCTCAAACTAACTCAGTGTTGACATACCAAAGCATAGAGTTGTTCTTAAGAATGTGATATATGATTTTCACACACTTACATTATTTTCCAATGCTTCCAGGTATCTATAGACTTGTTTCCCAATAGGAATACCAAATTCCCACACCACATTTTCTTTTCCCAATAAGGCGCACAAAAATTAAAAGACCAAGCACACAAGAAAAGATCCAAACCAAAAGGGATAACCCTCAATCACCAAAATTCAGACATTTTCAAATAGATTTTCAAGTAATAGGCTACAAAAATCAAACTACATGTTCTCCTTAACCATTGTATGTGCAATGTATATAGCAATAGTCGATGTCGAGCCTTCACAACTTCTAAAATAGATTTTGTAAGAAACACTGTACACAACATACCTTACATCCAAATCTGCAAGAGTGTTTATCAATAGAGCTCAAGGGTCTTTATTAATGCTAGTAAGTTCCTCCACATCTTTGTATTTCATATTTCTCTTTCCAGGAAGATCCCCAACACTGCATAAGCCAATAATCGCTTTGATCACTACCTTCATAATTAGGTAGGGTTTTTCCAACATAATGTTGTCATTCTTGAATGATTCAACAAGAACAAAATGAAATCTTTATCAGCAATCCATGGAAATTCACCCTACAAATCCATACCTAGGGTTTTTATGCTCTGTAATTCATTTTTTTAGCCCTAGTTCCATTCCTTTCATCTTCCTATGATAAAATTCTTCCAATTCAACTCGTTTCAACTTTAGAGGAATGTCACCACTTGACCCTTTATCCATTTTCATGCTTAATTTTCTTAAATTTGTTAATGGTTAATCGAAACTTCTTCGTTTTCCTTCTACCCTTTTGCAAACTAAGAAATAATTCTAGATTACCCACGAAAAATTCTTTGAATTCCCTTTAGAGATACTTCAACCTACTTCAAGATCACTCCAAGGAACCTTTCAAGTTCTTCAAATGCTCAACTAATTGAAAATACTTACACATTTCACCTTATACATCATCGATTTTCCCTAGAATGCATTAAATGTGGCAAATATCAAAAAGCTTCCAACAACATTCTTCTCAACACAAAAAACCCTAATTCGGTCCGCAAATCATTATTCCAACATGTTTTCTTCTAATTCCTTTTCCAAAACCTCTTATTCTTCATTCTTCACATTCCATTAGGCTCGTTCCAGCCTCTGACATGCCATTCATCTAGGGGGTTTTTATAACTTTCTGATAATGCTCCCCTAAGACCATGTTGGGTCTAATTCCTAAATAAATCATTTGTACTAGATGAGGGCACAAACATATTAGTAGTTTCAAGTTATTCTTCTTCTTTCTTCTTACATATCTTGCTCATCTCTTCTTTGTCAATCTTCTTTACCGGATCATTCTTCTCTACCGGAGCATACTTCTTTCATTTCTTACTTCTACAAACCTTAAGATATGTCCTAGTTTATTGCAATTGTAGCAGAAAACTCCTTTCTAATTAGTCTGACCTCTATTACTTCTCAATCTACAATGATTTCCTCTATGTCCGAATTTGTTGCAGGTATAGCAATAGCCATTAAAGGATTGATTCATTCTACCTCCATTAAATTTGTTCACCATTACTCAACTAATCATTCTCACTTGAGATCTGTATTCAATAGCTTTATGTCCAAACTTCTTACATCCAAAACATTGTTCGGTGAAGGGACCAAAAAAATAATTCTTCTTGCTCTTGGATTTTGTTGCCTTATGACCATATTTATTACAAGAAAATAAAATACCATTGAAAGGGGGATACCTTTGTGCATTAGGTTGTCTCATAGGCTATCTCCTTGCGAACTTTCTTTTATGCTTCCCTTTGTCCTGAGTCATTTGATTGTCCTTAGAACTTTCAACTACATCATTTCCCAAGCCAACTTTTTCTTTACTTGGTTTTTATCTTGCAAGTAGTTCTTCAAGCTTATTGAAGCTAGATGATAAACAATTCTCACAGAGTTTTCCTTTTCCAGTTCAACTCTCAATTTTAGTACCTCCTTTTCAAGTTTAGAGCATTCATCAAACTTATTATGTATCATTGTATTCAGACATTCTTCAATCCTCTTCTTTTCTTCTAGAGTCACTTTCAATCCAATTATCTCTTGTTTCAGTTGCTCAGTTACTTCTTTATGTCTTTCCTTGAATTTCTTCAATTGTTCTTTCATCTTTTGAACACACTCATTTGCTTCATCAATATTCTCTTTCAGATCTTTGTTTTCTCTTTCCACTTTGTCAAGATCTTCAAGAGAAATCTAAAGCTCTCCTTTATCATCCATCTGATCAACCTTCAAGATCCTCCTCAAGCAATTAAGCTCTTCACCAAGGAACCAAATCTCAGATACCAATTGTTAAAAGGTGCAGGACAACTGAGAGGGGGGGTGAATTAGTTGTCACACATATTCAAATTCAAAACTTCAACACTTATCAATTCTGCAACCACACTATTTTGTTATTAAGTATGAACATGAAAGACAAATAAAAAAAAGTAAAATCAACACAATGAACACCAAATTTTTACGTGGAAAACCCAATGAGGGAAAAACCACTTTGAGGATTAACTCACAATATAAAGTAGTTTCAAAAATGAACATATAAGGATCACTACCAAGGGCTCACTACCCCAAAAAGGACTCACTGTCTGAATACAAAAGCTCACTACTTACAATGGAGGCTCATTGCCTACAAAAGATTCACAAAACAAAATTAGGATTCACAACCAAAATGAACTAATAATGATACACCTAACAAGTGTTGATGCAATTTTGGTGATGCTCAATAGATTGACTTGACACACTTCATCATTTTCACTCTTCTTCACTTTCACATTCATTATTGCCTCATTGATCACACACACTATGTACATTCATTCAAAAACTTGTTCAACACATATATATACTCAATCTATCCCAAAGCATCAATTAGGTTGGCCTAATTAGATGCAATTTCATTTATCAAAAATACCAACTATTGGCTTCAAGCATTCACAAAACTTTTCCAAAAATAATTCAAACACCCAAACACACTTCATCAAGTCGGCATGGACCTAAGATAGGTCACACATATATCTGCATAACAAAATTAATTCACCATATTACCACTAATCCAAGAAGTTAGTCAAGGATAGACTTTATTGCAAAAAGTAATCAATAGAATAATGCCAATATGTCATACGAGCACCGGATCATGTGAAATTTTGAACAACCATGCCTTTAGCAACCATACACCATTTCCAAAAATCGCAAGCAGTAACTACCAATTACGGAGGAATGCAGACTAGAATACTGGTTCAAATACCAAACCAAAATACCTAATCATGCATCGACTTAGACTTGTAACCATAACATGGTGACATCAATGATAACACAAAACTATAGAGATAATAATTCTTCTCCGTTCTTCCAATAGGATGGGTATGCAAAGAATTCCAAGGATTATCTTGTGATAGCATAACATGTTTGGATAGAGTATGCCTCTTCGGACAATGCCTCATGGCTGTGATAATGTTGGATAGGATAGGATCAATGATAGTGACCCATGTCAAGATGTTTACCATAAGCAAGTGTGAAGTACATACCAAACCTTTGCCAAGATCAAGATAAGTTAGATTGGATGAAAATGGATTGGATAATGAAGGGTTCCTAGATTTATTATGGATAAGATGGATGGAATGCAAGATTTATTATGGATGGGATGAGATGCTTCCACCAGAAATAGTGCACATAGATGCTCAATTCTACTCATGATGCCAATTTGCTAGGTTTTCATCATGGTACTTGACCAAAGTGCCACCAAAGTGGTTTTCACTAGAGGATGATTTTTTCTCTTGACTATTTTCTTTATTTTTTGATTTTTGACTTTTTGATTTTTTGAAAGTTTATGCTCATGTTGAACCACCTAGTGGTGTTGATGTATACATTACTAGTGTTGATATAGATGTTTTTACTATCATGATGTGCCAATGATATCCTACTTAGAGGATTTTTTTTTCTAAGATACAAGTGCTTGAATGTAACCCCTGGATTTTTTCATCTTCTTTATTGATACCATAGTTAACCTTACCTAGATGTGTACATCACGATAGAGTGCCCTTAGAGTCCTTATGATAAAGTCTTGTTTCCAATGCACAATCAATATGATAGTTGGATATCATGGATGTCAAAGTGGATGGTGGAATTCATTGAGGGATACGAGATGCAGATGGATTGGTCGACAGTTTGGAATCCTTGATTTTCTGAACTTGGGATGATGAGCAATGATGGGTGGATATGGAGATTTTATTGGGACCAACTTCTTGATATACCTTGTAGGTCTCTTGAAGCCTTCTTTTGTATAAATGGATAGCTTTGATGGATGAACTTCCCTTTTTTATTTTTCCCCATAGTTTCTTTAACTAATGGAGTGTGATAGGGATGATTTTCTTTATTTTTCTTTAGTATCCATTTGAATTTTTCTTGTCCATTTTTATTTGTTGATTCTTTATCTTCAATAATTTTCTCTTTTCTTTGGTATAAACCTCTTTTTGGTGGTTGGTCCCAATTAGTGGGTGGAATTATGTGTGGACAATGATTCATGATATGAATGGTTGGAGTGTTGGTAGCCATTTCATCATAAGGACTCTTCGTGATCCCCATGTTGGTGTCTGCACTAGATAGAGTTGCCCCTAGTATTATGGGAGTATTACTAGCATGCTTTGATTTTGTTGTGTATGGGCCATTTCCTTGTTGTTCAAGATTGTTTAGCTTTGTTTATTTTTTATAATGATTGATATCCTCATACTCACTTTCTTCAACCTGTATGGAGGATGTTTTTGATTTTGATGCTTTTTCAAAAGGTGTTGATGCTTTACAGTCCATATAGGAGTCTTCCCTATGATCCATTTTTTCTTTCTTTTCAAAGGATGTTTTTGATTCACCATCCATGTAGAGGTCTTCTTTATGATCAATTTTTTATATGTCTATGGATTCTGCTATGCCTTGATCATGTGTAAAGATATTAAGAGTAAGAGACTCTTGTTCCTTGGTAATGATATCAAGAGTATGAGACTCTTATTTTCGATGAAGATAATCTACATGTCGATTAGGAGAAAGCATCTCATGGGTAGGCATAGGAGTATGTGATATATGGATATGATCATTATTCATGACATCTTGTATGGATTGGAGAACACCCATTAGATCATGGTAGTATCTTGGAGATATGGATCCTTGATCTTGACTCTATGTGGTGTTATCTTCAATATGCTTCGGTTCATGTTCTTGATATGGATTAATTTCAAAGGATGGATTGTTTGCAAAGGGTTCTTGAATTTCTTCATTACACATAGGTATTGGCTCAATATTTTCTTGATATTCAAGTGAATTTGGATCAAGTTTTGAATTACGGATTTCTTCATATCGGCAACCATGAGCTCAAATGATGTCAATATGTATTGGAAAGGACCATTGCTATACTTTGGTGAAATATGTTGATCATGCCTTGGAATAAATTCTTGAGGTATGTCATATAACTCATTGGGTGATGTAGAGACATTGTCAACATGATTATTGGTGGATGAATCTTGAATTTTATCCTCAACAATTGTGGTAGAAACCTTTTCAATGTCTTCAACCATGAGATCAAATGATGTTAAGTTTTCTTGGAATGGATCATTGTTATATATTGGTAAGGGATTATAATCATGATTATGAAGCAAATATTGAGGTATGTTGATTTTCTCATGGGATGAGGTAGAAATTTCTTCAATGTGATCATTGGTAGATGGACCTTGATCATTGTCCTCAACACTTGAGGTTGGGATACTATCAATGTTATCATTAGTGGTTGAACCTCGAAGGTTGTATTCAATAGTTATTTCTCCTTGATCAATAAGGTCTTGGATGAGATTTTTGAGTTTAATACAATTTGATGTGTGATGAACTTTTTCTTTATGATATTGATAATAAGCCTTGTCATCATGATATGAAAATTTGAAGATAGGTTCATAATTACCAAATGATTTTGGAAGTGTGATAATTTTATCCTAGACTAATGTGTTTAATGTTGATTCAGTTGGCTCACCTAAAGGAGTGTATTCATGTTTGGTGATGGTTTTGTTATCTTGTGAAGCTTGTTCCTGTTGTATTCATTGATCTTGTAGTGATTTATCATGTTTTTGATGTTGTCCTTCTTGATTTACAATGTCTTGATGTTGTGCATAAAAATCAATGTTTTGATGATTTCCATGAAGAGTGTATTGATTTGGAGGTGGAGACTTTTTTTGGAGAAGTGTATCAACTTTTTGGTAAGTGAATTTAGGGAAATTTGACATTGTAGATATTTATCTTGATATTGATTTTGAAACCCTTGATGTAGTTGATTTTGGTATGGATTTTGAGGATGTAGTTGATGTTGTGGATATTGAATGATGTTTTGGGGTGTGAATGTATCTATCCCATAGTTCACTAGGTGTTGATTTGACATGTTCATATTTGATATGTTTACATTTTGTATGTTCATGTTTGACATGTATTGACTTGGTGAGCTATTTTTATTTTTTTTTATGAAGACTCATGCTTTGACCATTTGGTTGATAGATTGGTGAGTTTTGACATTGATTTAAATATATCATATGACAATATGTTCCAAAGTTTTGATTTGGCATACCCACATTTGTTATGTCATTATAGTTTGTAGGATATGATGACCCCACATATGGATTGTAGGGTGGAGTTGTGAAACCTCTAGGATTAAGCTCATTCATTCCAAGGCTCTATTGGTTTGTGTCACTCATGGTAGATAAATTTTGGTTTTTCTCTATGTCTCTCTTATTTTTTGATCTTGTTGCAAAAGTGAACCTCTAAGGTGTTTAGGACCAATGGTGTGAGTGATATGGATGATGAAATTCTAAACTTTGGACAACACTTTAGACTATAGGTTTAATGTTTTGATGTCTTGGATTAAAAGTTGCTAATGAACTTGTAAATCTAAAGGTAGACTTGTGACCTTTAAGATAGACTAATTCAAAAGGATGATGACTAACTCAACTTAGTGTATGGAAAAGGATTCATTTACACAAAAATAGCTAAGTTATGGGATTAGTTTGATGATAGCCTAAGTCTAGAATGTTAATGTGTCCTGATGCAAGAGCATCCATGCCAAGTGGTAATTCTATTCAATTCAATTTTGGTTTAATTTTTGAGTGACAATTTTGGAGTGATGATAATTCAAATTTTTGGCTTGTGAATTCCATTCCTTGAGCATTTGACTATCAATGCATTTGGTGAGTTTGAATTTTCATTTGAGTTCAAAATAAATGCACCTGGATAAGAGAAAATGGAGAAAAAGGTGTTTTAAATGCTAAATTCTTGAAAAAGTAGTGGGGAGGCATTGGGATTTGCATAATAATTAGTTTCTTTCATAATTCCAAGATCCCTAAAAAATAGGGAAGTGGAGGTGGGTTCCCAAGATGGTAAGGTTGAAGTTTCCCTTTAAAACTGAAAGCAGGAAAAACAATAAAGAGTCCAATTTCATAGTGGGTCTTGCCTTAATGATTTTTTGGCTTATTTAGCATGATATTTATGATTTATTGCTGCATTTTTTAATTTCATGAGCTGGGAATACCAAGGTTGAAATGAACATGAAATGCCAAGTTATGAGGGAAAATCAAATTTCATTTCATTTCATTGTTGAAGGCATACAAAAGGTAAAATGTTTCATTATTGTTTAGTTTTTCCAAAGGATTTTTGGAGGAGAAACTCAAAAAGGGCGTGGATTTTCTCCAAGAAGGGTTTTGGAGTTTGTTTTTGCAGGTTGAAGGAATAAATGTGAAGCTACAACAATGTCCTTTCATAGGGAGTTGTTGATTGCAGGTTTTCAAGGTGTAGTTTCAAGTTTTGAGGAAGGAGAAGGGTTTCCAATTGCATGATCAGATTTGTTTGCTTTAGTTGATGATATATTGCTGTTATTTGTGATTTTATGTGGGAAATGTTGCATCCCTTGAGTCCCTTGAGGACTAATGAAAACATTGAGCAATATTTTGTAGTTTCAAATGCATTGTTTCATGTGTAAGTGCAAGAGAAGGGTTTCAAGGTTGTGTGATCAGACTAGTTTGTTTTTTTTTAGGATATTTTGCTATTATTTGTGAGATTAAATGGGCCATGTTGCAGCCCTTGAGCCCTTTATGGGCTGATGTAATCAATTCTCATGAATTTGTAATGCAAGTTTGTGATTTGGTTGCAAGAAGAGAGTAGATTTTTGTGTTTATTTGAAGCAATGTTTGAATAAGTATTTCTTATTATTTCTTGTGTTTTAAGAAAGGATTTTTGTTGTGGGGGTTGTGAAATAACTCTCTACATTATTTCCAAAGTTTCTAAATTTTTTGGTTAAGTGAAACGTAAAATGTTTTAACCTAAAAGGGACCTTTGTTTTACAAGAAGAAGGTAGTGAAAAACATGCTTTACCCCTAAAGTGATAAACCCTAAGAACTCAATGTTTTGATAATAGAACGTGGATTCATTTTTTGGAAATACCTTGTTTCACTTTGTTGCTTGGGGTTAATATGTTGCAAGAATAAGCCCAATATGTGGTGTGTTCATTTGGTTTCAAAATTTGATTTAGTGATATTGCTTTTACCACATCAAGAAGTCTTAATTAATTCCAAACTAAAATGTTTATGACTTAAGCAATTTTTCATTCCACAAAGTCCAAATATGTGAAAATCAATAAGCTAAGGCCATAGTTCCCTATGTTGACTTTGGAAAGTGTGAATTTAGATATAAGTCCAAATATTTAGAAGCCTCTAAAGATAAAATCCTTAGGGACAAGCAGCAATATAGGACTTTTCAAAGGCATTCACACTTAATACAAAGGGTTTGAAATTTGATAAACATGTTGATGTTTGTTTAAGTTGTTTTGAAACCAAGCAAAGTGTCAAACTAACTCAACAAGCAATAACAATCCTAGCTCAAGTAGGTACATTCTTCTTGGTAGGCTTACATCATGCACCGAAGGGATTATTTTACATCCAACTTATGGAAGGAAAAAAAGAAAAATATTTCATTCTCTTTAAGCCTTTATGCCTAAACATTAATTCAGACTTGGTAAGTAACTTCATCGAAGTAAATTCCAATGCACTACTTTAAAGAACTCTTTAGAAAGACAAGGTTGGATACTACAAAAAGGTGTTTAATGACAACAAACCGAGAACATCGAGATGAATACAACCATCTACAAGCCACTTAAGGCATTAAACCATTCCCTTTCGGCCCATATGTCCAGATTTGGATTAGGTGTAGTATGATATCATTGTAGAATGAAGCTACTATTTTTTAAGTTCACAACCTTTATATAGCCCACTGGTAAAAGTGCTTTGATCGAGATTCACTTAGATGAGTTCTCCTTTGTGGGATGTATCTCATTAGTAGGCCCTCTCATAATAATAAAAATGATATTTCTCTTCACCCAATATCGCATGAAGTGCAAGGGAAGAGGATACTTAGCAAGTTCTTGGGGTAACTCAAAAAAAGAAAGTACACTTGAGTGTTTCTCTTCACCCAAGATTACATGAAGTACAAGGGGAGTGGATATGCACTACATGTGTATACAAGCAAAGAAAGCACATCAAAAACTCATTCATTTTAACCCATATTGCAAAATGACTTCATTTTAAGCATTAATGGTTTGTGTTTGTTTATTTTGTTCAATTTTAACCAATATCACAAAATGAGGTTGTATGGGTCCAATTTTAACCAACTTTGAAAAGACTTAAAGAATTTATGAATTTTAAGCCAAATTGAAAACTAGTTGTCGTAAGATTGTAAGTTTTAAAACCCAATGGAAATTTAGTAGTCCTAAAACATAAAGAAAAGTAGAATATGATGGGTTATAATTGTCCCATGAGTGTTAAAAAAACACTTTTACAATGTATGGTCAAATGGTAGCATGCTCCTTCACTTCAATTTTTTCCAAATATACAAAATCATTTAGCCTCACAAAATAAAACCAGATGTTAGTAAAAGATCAAGGAGTATATGAAACTGAAAATTTATAACACATATGAAAAGTTGACTCTCTGCTATACCTATAAAAAGCATTGTTTTTCTACAATAGCGTCACTATTTTGCAATCGCGTCATTGTTGTTGTCAAATGCGTTGCTAAAATTCAAGTGTTTCACTTTGGTGAAATGTGATAGCATCGCTCTACACAAAAATAGTGACATCAATAGCATCACTATATGGGACACGTCGCCATATCCAAAACCATGATATTAGTCAAAAACATATTAGCATCACTATATTTAATAGGTGTCACCGTAATTTAAATGTGTCGCTATATTTAAATCAAACAGGTCACTATATTCAAATGTGTCGCTATTTCTTTGGAACTTGCAACTCATAGAAGCTTAAGATAAATTCATCAAATAAAGTTAGTAAATCCCTCCTTCTAGCACCAAAATATGATTGTAATCATAGTATGAG
Organism: Sequoia sempervirens; assembly: GCA_007258455.2. Lineage (NCBI taxonomy): Eukaryota > Viridiplantae > Streptophyta > Pinopsida > Cupressales > Cupressaceae > Sequoia > Sequoia sempervirens. The sequence goes on from VDFB02000017.1 coordinate 22,002,783, forward strand.
CTAAATACACCAAATCTATACAAATTTAAGCTATATTTAACTAACTAAGCTATAATCCCAATGAGATGTTTGAAAGCTTCAAAAATAGGCAACCATTAAACTAAGCATGAAATAAACCATGAAAGCATAAAAGAAACCTAATCTAGAACTCCAAACCTTATCCCATTACAGGATTGGTGTTATATTGATGTGGAATGATGACCTATTCCCAATCTCTTTGATAAGATGAGCATCTAATCGAACTCCATTGAAGAAAGCTTAAGCTAAAATGGATAAAACTATGCTAAGGATGGATGAAAAAGATGAAAAATATTAATAATGGATGCAAGGATGAATAAAGATAGTATTTAAACATGCAGCATAACTTTGCTTTAATGGAAGTGGATCCATTTCTCTCCAAAATTTGAGGTATTTATAGGAGAAAATGGTGAATCAAGGTCCAAGATTGATCTTTTCAATCAATGGTCAATATAAAATCAGGGGTGAAGACATGGATCAAGGATTCTCATCAATGGATGAGAATGTAAGATCACATGGATCAAAGAATCAATAAATGGCTCACAATAATTCAAACACACTTTCAAATTTGTTAGAGAGTTTGTTACAAAGTTTGTTAGGAAATAATATTCCATTCTTGGAGCCAAAATAGGAGAATATTCCAAGGGAATATTCTCATGCAAGTGGATGGGTAAGGAAAATTAGTAATTAGTTAATTAAAACAAAGTTTTAATTGTGCAAGTTGAAGAATTTTAAGATTGTCATTAAATAATTGATTTATTTAATGAGAAAGGGGGAAGTGACATTTAATTAAATGATTTAGATTATTTAATTAAATGAGGAGATAAGGAGGGCTTTAAATTAAATCATTTGTATTATTCAATTAAACTAGATGAAATATTAGTGTGAAAGGGGGGATTAACCTAATAACATTAATTAGATTAATGGATGAAAATGATGCATTTAATTAAATAACTAGGCTTATTTAATTAAATAGGCGCAAAGAAGATGAATTTTAGGATGAAACGATGTTAGTGACCAAATTCAAGCGTGTAATATCATTCAGGACAATTTTAAGTGTCTACAGTGTTGAAATTCTTGTTGAAAATGGTTTGTTAAATTGAATTAGTGAAATTAGTAATTTTATTGTTCTTAGTGGGTTATGATAGAGATAAATGTTTTTTGAGTTATTGGAGAACCTTATGAAATGTTATATGGTTTTCATGGGTATGTGATAGTCTTTCTTCATTTGTTGAATATGACTATCTTATCTCATGTTATTGGGTTTCTTGATGATTATCCTTACTCAAGGGATGGATAGAGTCTTGAAGTAAGGCTTGATGACGACATATTGGATGGGTGGATATATTGTTCTCTTTCGTTGGCATGATTTCGTTTGGTTTCTTGGAGGTTGGTTATTGGATTCTATTTTCTTTGGAGTTCTCTTCTCATGAAGATTATTGTTATGTAATGAAAATTTGAATGAAACTTGAACTGTAATATCTTTTATTATTGAGAAAGAAAATGGTGTAATATATTAAAGTTTCCACTAAAAGAAGATTATAATATACATATTTTATCTCTCCTTTATAAAAAAGTGTATCAAATTGCATGTTTATAATGAAAGAAGAAAGATAAGGTTAAAATTATTCTTCATCTTCTAATATTGTTTAAGAGAGATGTAATATTTCCAAGTTGTAATAAATTAAATTAAAATTATTAAGGTAATAATGATTAGAACAATTTGTTGTTCTTTTCAAAAATAGTTTAAAAGAGTTTTCCTTTTAAAGTTTAATATTAATTTCAATCATTGCAATCCATAGAAATTATTTCAATTATCTATTTGAAGAGAAGAACTATAATAAGTTAAGATTATTATTTATAAATGTATGTACATGTGTGTAGGTATATAAACATATTTATAGTATGTTTTATCTTTCTTTAGGAGAGGAGGAACTAAGAAAAGAGAACACACAAATTAGATAGATAATGTATGTTTCTAATCAAATTAAAATGATATATTTTGAAAAGCAAGATTACATGTCTATTATTGTTTACTTGATATATATAGTTTATACTAAATTGATAATATATATATATATATATAACATTATTCTCTACGTAGGAGGCACTCATCCGAATTTACCCTGTAAATTCTTTATGACTTGCACAAATATATATGTAATGCATTCTATGTAAAAGGTTTGTAGCATCTTATGTGTATGTGGGTGTATTTTTCAATCGGTCTACCCACCAATAATATAATCAAACAACTATATTTTTTTATAAGTGAATAAATGGATTTAGATGACCAAGTATTTGTAAATTTAAATTTTAAAATTTTATGTATGTATATTCATAGAACTAAATAAAATTAAAAAATAGATGTATACTTCAATGAAAGAAAGGACATATTTTTAAGTGGGAATATATAACAAAAAACAAAGGATGATACAAGATTATGGGGTTTTGTCCAAGATCTTTCTAGTTTCTCTTCCACTTTCCAACCTACACAAAGAAAGGATGAGGAATGGTAGAAAGAAAAAATTTTATTGGAACATCCTTATTAATTAGGATTTCTTAAAAATGACCTAGAATCTAAGAGCTATCATTCAATCTCATCCTTATTAGTAAAGGATAAGCCTTGGAATATAAGGGGTGAGATTTAATGCTCAACATATTAGTAAACACTAAACCTTTTAAATTGATTTAACTTAAACTAACCTCACTTTAATTTTAATTTAGATTATGGTGGAGGACCATGAGGCTAGGACCCTTCACTTTAAGTTATATCTTAAAATTTTAGTAAATTTAGATAATTGAAATAATTTCTATGGATTGTGATTATAAAAACTAATATTAAATTTTTAAGTTAATTTAGATTATGGTGGGGGACCATGAGGCTAGGACCCTCTTATATTTCAAGATTGAAACCATTTAAATTAAAGTTTATCCCTTTAATAAATTACTTTACCTTGTTTAATAATACTTGTCTTTTCTTTGCCACCTTTTGTTGTATATTTCTCCTTGGACAAGTCCTTTGAAAATTCCCCAATTGAACTAGTCTTAAACAAGGTAAAGTAATTAGGTTTGCCTAATTCAAGAATGACTACCTGTCTTGGCTTGGCCACCTTTTGTTGCATGAATCTCCTTAGACAAGTCCTAGGATTACGTTTTGTATTACACACAAAGCACCACATTTTGGCATCTTCTACCAAACTATTTTATCTAGGAATTATAGCTTGCACTAGATTCATTTGAATTTGTTGTAATGGTATTGTTACAAGCAATAGTTGATTTAAATTTCATGTGGAATATCGGTATGAACCTTGATATTATTGATTCTAGTACCTTTTTGGTGGATATGAGGGATCACATGCCTTGATTTATTTGATATGGAGGCTTTGGATATACAATTTTTTTCCTTTTCATAATTTTGATTTAATTTGAGAAGCTACACAAGATGTTATTCATGTTGTCCATCTCAAAAGATTTGGATGTTAAGGATGTGTAGCATGTTAGATAGGCATGCATGGAAGGAGGATCTTGAGACATCCCTAGAGTCTAATTGGCACTTCCTTGTAGGGTAGAAGCAAAAACTTAAGGAACATAGACACAGATAGTCTAGGGGGAAGTATCCCGATATCTATCAAGTTGTTATATACCTTCACTAGAAATTCATATGATGTAGGTAGAGTTTTCCCTTTGAGGGACTAGATCATTACAGATATAGAAGAATTGAACATCTAAAAAAAAATACAAAGACCATCTTTGTTGTACAGGAATCCAAAAATGGGTGTTCTTTCACAATTTTTTGAAACCTAGTATTGAATTTAGCAATAGCTTCAAGAGGAGCTATATTTAATGTGATAATATGTTACAACAACAAATATTTTTTCCCTTTTCTTTTATATTATTAAAGAAAGCATCTTTGATTTGATCCCAAGTAGCTATGAAATTTGGGGCTAGTGATTTATACCAATCTAATATTTTTCCCTTGAAGGAAGTAGCGAGCAATCCCAATGCATATTTTATTGTGTAATATAATGCAAAGTGTATATATCTATGATATATTGTAGATTTTCTGCAATATTTTTGAAATCTTCTCCCATGAAATTTGGTAAATATTTGAGAGCATTCACATAATCAAGTCCCATGTGGTTGGTAAAGTTGGTAGAATCAAAGGACTACTATAATTATAGCTTTCAAAGTTTCTTGAAGCTACTAGGTTTTCCATTGGAGATCCTAGAGATGACAAAATATTTTATTAGACAACTCTTTTACTTGTAGGAATAACTAGAGGTGGAACTAGAACATCTAGTTAGCCACAAAAGATTTGGTTATTAGCCTCTTATTCATATAAGTAAGAGATCCTACAAATATAAAATATATAGATCTATCTTAGTTATGCTAGGTTTTCTTGAGTCCCATTAGGCATGCTAGAAATAATGTTAATCAATAAATTTTCACTAGCTCAAGTAAATCTATACAAAGGGGAATTTTTGTGAACATGGGATAAGGCCTAAGAAGCATCCTCTGATATTTCAGAAGTTATCTCTTCATGTTCCAAATTACTAACCCACTTCTACTTTGGGATGAAAATCAAAGAGGAATTATTAAAATATCTAACTAATCTAAAAGGTGATGCACCAAAGGTGGTGAATTCAAGTATTATAACATGGTAAAACATTTATATTAATCATAAAACTATACCACAATCTTGGAAAGAAAATATATGCATGGTTAAGGGATTGAAAGCAACCAACCATTATTTTAAAATACACAAACATATTCATTAGTATAAATTTTATTCATGAGATTCAAAATCCATTTAATCACTCAATACTATGTAAATAAGGAGTAAGAAAAATTCCATGATCATTACTCAATAGGTGAAAGAACTTTATGAATGTAAATCTAGACAAGAAACAAGATACGATAACCAAAATTAGGATTTTGAGATAGAAACATTGAACCACCTCTATTCATTTATCAACTATCGGCATCAAAATTCAATCAGCATAGTCTCATTCATACATTCAAGGACAATTTGAAATCAAGTAGATCTCAAAGGTGTGATCATTCTAATTTTCCAATCTACAAAAATATATATCTATCTCCTAAAATATGTAATACTACCTTCTCTAGTCTCCATATCTTCTCCTATTAGAGTAAAATAGGAAAATCACCTAATTAATTAATTATTAGGTCCCCTTTTCATGTTGGCATACTTAAGCTCAACTTAGTTCATGTGTTTTTTTGTCTCATAGCATAGGATGAGGACACATTTCATGATCTAATTTTATCCCCACCTAGGGTTTCATCTAGGGCTGTTTTTTATTTTTCTTATTATAAGGATTCACTATTGTATATTATAATCATTAAAATGTTTTTTTGGATCAAATGTAATTCTCAAAGCTAACATAAAAAATAATTTTCTTTTTTGTCTCTCTATGATAGGTTTTTTGGTTGCAAGTGGTTTTTGGGAGTTGTGTGGTTCAACAATCAACTCCAACACCCCATTCATGCAAAATAAGCACCATTATATAATGAATGCTATCCCAAAATCTTCCATTTCAGTTGGCACTTCATAATTTTATAAAATCATTGCAATTTAATTTTTTAACATTCAACCATTAATACAAAAAAGCAAACCAAATTAGTTTTGAAATACACAAATTAGCATGATTTCTTATCTTTCAATTAGTGGAATCAAATGAATCTTGTGCATTTTATTTGGCTATGACACTTATATCTCTTCTCTAATGGCATAATAAGCAATATTGTCAAGACTAGTGGTTCCAATTGAGAGTGTAGTGATCCTACATGTATTTAGTGGGGTCAACCTTTCATTATTATTTATTTTCTTCCAATGGGGTCACTATTTTCTCACATGGATTCTTTGATCCATTCCTAAATAAATTATTGTTGTCAAAATATACAACCTTTGGGGTTGGGAGAGCCATTTATTTCCTTCCTTGATCTTAAGAGTTTAGTATTCAAAGATGCCTCCAAAGAACAAAGATATGACTAAAGAGATGAAGGAGATGAAAGAAAGACATGCTAGAGAAATCAGAGATTTGGAGGAAAGAATCATAGCCTTGGAGACAAACAAAAGAAGGGATGTGGAAGAGAGTGAGTCAGATGAAGAGGAAGATGATGAGTTTGAAGATATGGAAGAAGAGTTGACCCATAGGATCAAAGAATTGCAAAGTTCGTGAAGGCAGTTAGGAATGACAAACCTAAGGTAAAGATTGATGTTCTTAAATATGGTGGGAGTCTAAATGATGAAGAGTTACTTGACTGGATTACTGCATTAGATAACCATTTTGAATGTGATGAGGTTCCTGAGGAGCAAAGGGTAAATATTGCAAAGAAAAAGTTGCAAGGCCATGCTTTGGTATGGTGGGACTACTTTCAATCAAAGAGGAAGAAGCAAGGGAAGTCTAAAATCACCTCATGGGACAAGATGGTATCAAAACTCAAAGGAAGATTCTTACCCAAGGATCATCAAGTTCAAATGTTTAAGAAATTACAAAGCTTAAGGCAAAAAGAAATGGACATTAAGTCTTATACTAAGGAATTTTATAAACTAAGTTTGAGGTCTAGTCGTCATGAGAATGAAGATGAAAAAGTTGTAAGATATATGGGTGGTTTGAGGTTAAACATACAAGATGAATTGGTTTTTGGCTAACCCTAGGAATGTAGAGGAATGTTATCAAATGGCAATTAGGGTGGAGGAGAAAATGAAGAGAAGACAAGATAAAGTAGCTAGGGGCAAAGGTAATGCATCAAGAGGTAGATGATCTATGTCTAATCCAAATCAAAACAATGATAATCAAGAAGATTCCATGAAAGGACAAGAGCAATCTAATTTCAAAGGTGAATGGAGAGGTACAAGAGGCAAATTTGGAGGAGGTAGGAGTTCCAATGTGTTTTCAAGTAGATGTTACACTTGTAATGAATTTGGCCATCCATCCTACAAGTGTCCTTAGAAGATTGGTGCGTCATCAAGTGGAAGTAAAGGTGATAACAAAGTTCAACTTTTGCAAGAGGATGAAGAGGAGAGCACTGGTTCATCAAGCCATCCTGCAAACCCTAAAGTTGGAGAAGCTTTGATGTTGCACAAACAACTTTTGAAGACTTCCAAAGAAGTAGAACCATTGCACAAGAAGAGGCTTTTCAAAACTACTTGTAAGAGCAAGGGAAAGGTATGTAAAATTGTGGATGGTTCTGGCTCAACTCAAAATATGGTGTCATGTGAAATGGTGAAAAAGTTAAACTTGCAAAGGATTCCTCATGAATTACCCTATAATGTATCATGGCTAAGTGATGGTCAATATTTATTGATAAATGAGAAGGATATTGTAGATTTTCAAATTGAGGATTATAAGGACAATGTTGTTTGTGATATCCTCCTAATGGAATGCTGCCACATACTCCTAGGAAGACCTTGGCAGTATGACAGGTGTGCCATGTACGATGGAAGAGCAAATGAGTACACTATAATGAAGGATGGTCATAAGTTTGTTTTGACTCCTTGGGTGGAAGATGTGAAAGGTAAAGCTAAGGTGATAATGTGTGGGAAACGAGAACTTGTTAATGTTGTAAAAGAAACTAGAAATTATAATGTAGTAGACTGTCCTAGGTCTGGTAATGCAGGGACAACAGATGTGAAGGAAAAAATAGGGGTAAAATGTGACTTGATAGGGAGTACACAAGAAGGTGTGTTGATTGGTACCATTGTATGTCCTTTGGTAAGCCATAAAGGTGAAGGTACATATGCAAAGGTTGTCAAACCAGGGGTACAAAGATCTGAAAAAGGAAAGGGATTGGTGACAGAGGTGCAAGGACAGTGTGGACAGAGTGCACAAAAAAGCAGACATAAACAAAAAGATGGGACTAAGTTGAGGGAAATTCATGGTAATGGTTTTTCTGATCCTTGTTTTTGTGTAGGTACAAGTGATAGGAAACAATAAAATTTTGAACCAAGAATGGAGAAAAGGTAGACCTCGGGTCTGAATATGCAAACACAGTCATATGCAAGTGCAAGCACACCTCCATGTGCAAGATAGTTTGGGGTGCAAGGTATGAACTAGTGGAAGGAGATGATGTATCCAAGGAGCATGTATGGTGGATGGTGGGGTTGGTATCAACCTCCACTCATGGGACATGAGTTTCTTTTAGGGGGGTTGTATGGTGCAGGGGTACCTACAACCATGTTTCAAAAACTAATTTGGTTACAGTTTGTCTTAAGGTGTTTGGGTGAGTTCAAGAGTTTTAGATGCTTTGTCATAGCTTTTATTGAAAATAAGGTCTAAATAAACCAATCTTTCATGTATTTTGGGATTTTATGAGTTTGATGGTCAAATGTGTACAAATGCACTCTTGCATTAAAATGTGTCAACAAGTTGAATTTGTAAGCCTAAAAGGAAAATATGTGAGATTGTATGTAAATGAGCAAGGGTGAAGTCTTAATGATATAATGGAGTCATTAGTTTAGAGTCATTAGTAGGAAAGTGATAAAAGTTGCAAATTTGTGAGTTGCATAATGCAACAAATTTGTAATTGCAATGGTTATGTGTTTTGAAAGGTTGGTTTATTAGTGGTTAGGGGAATTGGTCAGTTAGAGGAGGATGAGAAAAGCTATGTAAGGCCTCAATAAGGCTCGAATGAGGTTGAAAAGTTTTTGTATTGAAGCACTCACAAGAAATACAACGTTCATTCTGAGATTTTGTTATGTTCTTCTTTGTTCTCTCTAAACTTTCTTGATATTGCTCAACCCGTACAGTTGTATAAATGTCCTGAATCTTTTTGTATTTAGAATATGTAAGAGCTATCTATCAAAGTAACTCAATTTGAAGTCTCAAGTTTATTTTCTTGGAAGTTCTCTTTAATACTTTGAAGTAGCATGTTCATACAAATTTGTAGGTCTAATATTTTGTGTGTGAGATTAAAATTTCAATCCTTTACTTAGTGGATTGACATTTTTAATGGTATGGTAGATGCTAGGATGTATTGGAAATAAAGGAAAGCAAGTTGTGTGGACTGTGTTGATACCCTATGGTCAAAACAAAGCATTTTTCCATGTGAAAATGGAGGTTTTGTGATGGGTTTTTGAGAACTAGTGATGCAATTGAGTTTGTAATGATTTGGAAGGCCTTTGTAGACCTAAATATAGGTGTTTGATACTTTTTTTTATGTTCTGAAGCCCAAATTTGTGGAAATACAGAAAACCCTAGGTGTTTGTGAGTAAATTGAGGGTTTTGGAGAACGATAACTTAGAGGGTATGAAATTATCAAAAACCTATGGATTTGGGTGTTTTGAGACACATTTGAGGATTGTACAAGAGATTGAGGGGTTAGGAGAAGTCTAAGAGGTACTTTGTTTGTAAAATAGGGCTAATTCTAGTAGCCTTTCGATAGGTCAGTTTGATGATTCTCCATAATGTTCCAAATAAACCTTGTGTTATTGGTTTGGGAATTGTATTGGGGTCTGATTGGATGCTTAATTGATGTTGAGTTGGTATTTTTGTGGCCTTCTCTAAAAGATAAGCCCATCTGTTGAGATTTGGAGGCTAGAAGTAATAGGTGTTGTCTTGGGCAGATTTAGTGAATGGTGTTTTGAAGGTTGAATCCTTGTTGAAGTTTGGTTATTTTGGTCTAATTGTGAGTTCTCCACCTTGGCTCTCCATCATTTTATCATCACCCTTGGACCTATAAATTCAAGATCCCTTAGCCATTTCCACATTTGGAAATTGTGAGACTTGTTTTACTAAAAGAAAAAGAGGAAAAAATGTGTCAACTTACAATATTTTTGTGCATCCACCATATCATCTACAAGTATTGCAAGATTCACAGTGATACTAAGCTACAACTACTACAATAATGACAAAAGGAGGAAAATAAAATTGACCATTCAAGTTGTTACCTCCTCTAATGCCACCATCTAGAAAAGAGGTCATCATCCTAAAGCTCAACCTTCTATATTCTCCATTCACAATTATATATCAAATCAAGTCGATTACTATACCAGGTAACCCTATTCCTTTCTCGAATATAATTAAGAGATATATAGTTAAAGATGATATTGATTTTATATGTGATGCTATGCTTTCTAATACCACAAATTCTCTAAGTGAGGGTACCATTAGACATAGAAATGTAATATTTCAATAGTTTTCCCTAGATATTGCAAGTAGATATGTCAACCGAATTTGGACTTCTTTCCTAGCTAGGTACCTAGTCACTACCATCCACCACCACCCAAAAATTATAAATACATATAAATCATTATGAATTAGCTCCCAAAAAATCAAGGGAAAAGAGAGAAGTAATTACTTCCAATGTGTGATGACTACAACAATGATAAGAAAAAATTTGGCATCCAAATTTTCTAAAGGTGTTGTTCCCAAAAGAATTTGTGAACAAGCCCATTAAGTTCCATATGCAATTAAACCACTTGAATACCAATTCTATGAAATTTTTATCATGGTAGCATTGTTGGAAGAATGTGGAGTTTGTCATTGATGCAATTTGTGGCAACATGAGCGTTAGGGATAAGTACAAGGTATATTATTATGCATTGCAGTGTTGACATTAATGTCAACATTGTATCTTGATGTGGAAATTATGGTACATATCATTTTGGTTTATTCTAAAAAAAATTGGGATGTTTCTGGAAGACAATTTTGCAAGAAGGTTTGATCCAGTGAAGCCAACTATGATGAAAATTGACTGTCAATGTTGTTAATTCTGTGTAACAGAGCATCCAATTTTTGGGTCTATAATGGTCTATGAACTAAAATTTCACTTTGTGGTTCTAGCATAATGTTTTTGGTTGGTAGAAGCATCTAATTCCATAATTCCATCCTATTTTGGCTTTTGGTTTGAAAGTTATGAATGACAGAAGTTCATCCTGGTAGTTACAATCATTTCCTATATAGTGCATATAAGTTGGAGAGTTTGCACTTCTCTACAGATAGAATTTTGGTTTTGTGGATTTAAGGATATTTCGATAGATGTCAATAGAGTTTGAATTCCATATGGCATAGTATTTTGAGGTTCACATGTCCAAATATGGGTGTGTTGTTGAAGAATTTTTGTATTAGGTCTTTTGTGGTGCCAAGCTAACAGGTGTGAAGGTATACAAAGGTTGAGTAAGTATTATGAAGTTATGTGGGAGCTATTATAGGTCCATGCCAACCTATTTCAAATTTTCTTAAGGATTGAATCTTGGTGTGAGGCATGTGTGGAAGGATTTGAGCCGACAAGTCATATATTGTCTATTTTGTATCATACATCTAATTGTGCCAACCAATTGATGTTATGCTTGAAGCAAATATATAAGGTAGATCATTTTTAGTGTTTTGAGGTATGAGAAGTATGTAAGTGATGTGCATGATGTGAATTGAAAAAATACATTATGAATCTAAGTTGTGAATGTTGAGCACAATATTAGAGTGATGTGAATGCAAAGGAAAGTAGAGTGTTAGATCATAATCAGATGAAGTGTGTAAAGTCAGTTTATTGAACTTCATTGGAACTATATATCATGCATATGATAGATGCAATTGTAACAATTCAATCTAGGCTTTGAGCCACAAAATTTATTCTATCTCTCTTTCTCTTAGTGGACAATGAGTCCACTTGGACAATGAATCCACCTATAGTGAGCACTTATGTAAATATACTATAATTGGTTATAATATATTGTGAGCTAATCCTCACCATGATTTTTCCCATTTTGGCTTTTCCATGTAAAAATATTATTTTCTGTGTTATGTGATTTTGTTGGATGTTTCATGCTTTCTTTCATTTATTGCAATTGAACATGCTATGTGTATTGGATGTCTAAATGTTTGAATGGTGTAAAAGATTACCCATTCACTCCCCCCTCTCAATATTCTAGGTGTTCAACAATTGGTATCAGAGCTTGGTTCCTTGGAAGGAGCTTAACCACTTGGGGAAGGTCTTGGAGGTTGAAAACATGGCTGTTAGAAGGCTGCCTACTTCTACAAAAGATATCCTTGTTGTTGGATCCATAGAAGAAGATTGCATGCTTGAAAAATATGGAGAACTCAAAGTTTCTCTTAAAGATCTTGAAAGGACTAAAGGTGAAAACATAGATCTGAAAGAAAATGTCAAAGAATTAGATGAATGCATTAGAAAATTGAAGAGAAAATCAAGAAGTTCAGAGAAAGGAATAAGGAAGTCAGTGAAGAATTGAAGCAAGAAAATTAAACTATCATCGGTTTGAAGGTGCAAGTTGAAGAAAAGAAAAGAGTTGAGGAATGTTTGAATGCAATGGTGAAAAGAAAATTTGAGGAATGTACAAGGATTGAACAAGTTGTGAATTTGAGATTAGATCTAGAGATGAGTTCTACAAAGCTTGATGAAATGATTTCAAATCAGAAAGGCTCTAAAGATAAAGAAGGTTTAGGATTTGAAAAGGGTGAAAGTTCAAAATCAGATCAAACACCAAATGTTGAAGACAAGAAGAACAATGGTAAGAAGATCCAAAATCAAAGGAATGAAGCTAGAAGACCACTGACCAGACAACCAAATGCACAAAGGTACCCATATTTTAATGGTTTTTGTTATTCTTACAATAAATTTGGACATAAGGTAGAAGTAGAATGAATCAAAATGTTCCACCTTTTTTTGGTCAATGTTTTACATGCAATAAATTTGGTCATAGAGCTAATGAGTGTATAAGTCAAATGATGAATGGTTATAACAATGGTAGAATGGTTCAATCCTTCAAATGCTACTTCTATAAATGCTATGGATTTGGGCATAAATCTAATAAATGAGATCTAGAATGAATGGAAGCAATATTGGTCAAAAGAATGTCATATGCTACAATTTCAATAGACCTAGACACATTTCTAAGTTTTGCAGAAGCAGAAATATGAAGGATAATCTATAAAGAAGAATGAACCATTACAAAAGATTGATCTTGAAGAAACAAAGAAGGATATGGATAAGATTTGGAGAAAGAAGGAAGAGACCAAGGTTAAGGATGAATCTAGACTAGCATTTGATGCATATGTTTCCTCTAGAAACTAAGTTGAGAGCTTTGGCTCAGGAGGAGCTTTAATGGAAATCTTTTATCCCCTACCAAAGAAAATGGTGTCGATGCTTCAACATGAAGATATGCGATGTAGATTGGCATTCTTGATCTATTGGGAGCTTTATTGTTTGAAGCATTCAATGTGAAATTAGGTCAATTACAAAGGGTTATAAAGTTATTTTACTTAGCCAAATTCATTCACAATGATCATTGAGAAGGAGCAGAGCAACAAAGAAAATATTTGGAGTGATCAAGGTGATTTGTGATTTGGTGTGTTCAAACCCTTGTCCAACAAATGAAGGAAAAGGTATTTAGAATTTTTTTTTTCCCTAGTTTCTCGGAGAACTCTTTTGAAAGAAATTTGAATTCATTTTGCAATGCTAACACCAAGGGTAATTGAGGTTATTGAGAATCCACAACCTAAATTCAAGAAATTTCCTACTAAATCCATAGAAGAAAAACCATTAGGTGCATTTTTGCATGTTCCATATGGAGTTTTTCCTACATAAGATATAAGAATTTATATTCATGGAAAGAGAGGAATATGATCACACTAAGCTAGATGTATGGGTGAAAGAACTTAATGGAGATAACTTTACCCTAAAACCAAAATACCAAAACCTAGTCACGAAGAAACTTGATGTGTGGCAATGGTTTCCAAATTTTTGCTTTGATGATAAATGGGTTAGGATTTGATTAAGTAGAATTCATGATAAATTTGTATGGATTGACATTCCTAGAATGATTACAAAGGATTTTATTAGAGAGGTTACAAGTCTATGCTCCATCAAACATGTTCCAATACTAAAATCAGTTAAGAATGAGGTTGTAATGGAACTCATAGGTGCTAATTATGACAAGAGGGCTCTAACGATAAAAAAAATTAGAAATCCAATTATGAAGTATGCAGCTATGTTGATTGGTTGCAAAATTTACCTCACAAATAAAGAAAACTCTATATGTACCACCGCAATAAATGTTGCATATGAAATGGTGGAAAAAGGGGTTGACTATGATCTTTGTGAATTGTTAAAACAATAGTTAATGGAGAAATTGAAACAAACAAAGGAGAAGTATCCATTGAAGTATGGAACTTTAGTTGTATGTCTACTTTTCTATTTCTTAAAGGAACTCACTAGAACTAAAAGTGTGGACTAGTTGCAAGGTAGACCCATTGCTCATTAGATTGGAGACTTTCTGAGAAGTCTTGGTGATGCAAAGGTACAAGATGAGGCTCTTGTTGCTTTCTTTGTAATTTTTCAAAAGAGGATACATGAAAGAGACAAAATTCCTAAGAAAATATTAGAGAAGTATCAGAATGATATCACATTCCTTGTATCAATAATGAATGCATCATGGAAGCAGTACAACCAAGGATAGTGTGGATCCCTGATTTGGTATATGAGATCAATAAACAAGAGATTACTTGTTTGGATAATATTTTGTTGAAGAGTCCAAAAGATACCACTAAAGCAAGGTATGGAACCTATGAAGAAAAATCTATGGAGGTGCATATGGAGTAGATAAAACCACAAATAAAGAAGGTTGAAAAGATGGTTGACAAGTTTGTGGAGGATATGGGCTTCACAAAGGAGCAAGTGGAGAAGGAAAGAGAAAGGGTTGGAGCTCCAGGAAGCTCATTAGGAATAAGAAGATCTAGTAGAACAGCTACCACCCCTCCTTTTATTTAGAATTCCTCTAGGACTAAGTCCTCTATGGGTGAGAAGAGAAGCAACTGATAGTCCTCTGATAAAGGTGAATTCCCCTCTCCCAGTTGTGCAAACAACAAGGCTTGAAAAGAAAACTACTATAGTAGCACCACCTCTAGCCCTTGCCAACAAAAGAACAAAATAGAAGGAAATAAGGGAAAAGAATATAAGTGTAAACATTGAAGAAGAAGAAGAAGTGGAGGAAGAAGGACCCCAGTTGGTCCAAAAGAAAAAGGATGAAGCTTCAAAGAGTAAAGAAGCTCTAAGAAATAGAAAGTGGATATTATGGATATAGATGAGGAAGAAGAAATAAAGAAAGAAAAGGAAGCATTTGTGATCCACATGCTAGGAAAGAAGGGATAATCTACCAAGAAGGTGTTGCGAGAGAAGAAGAAAGTAGAAACAAGGCATAAGAAGAATTTGAATGAAAGAAAAAAAAGCAAAATAAAATAGAAACGGTAAGACCTCACTCTCCCATGAAGTTAGATGCACTATTCAATAGCATTTTATAGTATGAAATGTTAGCAAAGACTATAGCCCTATACAATGAAGCAAATGAGGTGGATAAGGCCACCATTATTGAAGTTATCATTAAGTATATCCTTATTTTAGAATTTGATATGAAAAACATTGAAAAATAAATTCCTATGGAGTTATGGAATGTCTTGGTGAAGAGAAGACAAGAAGTGATTAAAAAAGAAGGAAAAATAAAAGGATATGCATTGGAGAAGATTGGTGCTCCTCTTTTAGAGGAAAAAAGAGCCACATTGGTTGAATTATACAACATAGAATTTAGGGTAAAGCAAAGGGTAACTACCCTTATGGGTAGAGATAAGAGTGAGTTTGAAAGGCTCTAGAAGGAGACAATTGACAAAATATCAGATATAGCAAAGAAATATGGAATTACTTCAAAAAACAAAGAAGATGCTGCTCTGAAAGTCACTACAAGAGAAGGAGCACAAGACATTGATGCTCAACATGAGCATGTAATAAATGAAGGGTATACTCAAGATAATGTTCTTCCGGATGTGGAAGAATTGAAAAAAGAAGATGAAGCAGAAAAGAATGTTGAAGAAACTATCACTGGTGAAGAAGAAGCAAAGGAGAATACCTCTCCTCCTCCAGTGCTTGAAGAGAATGTTATTCCACTAGATATTATAGATAATCCTACTAAGGCAGAAAATGTAAATGAGGATGGTGAAGAACAAAATGTTGATTCGGAGAAGGAAGAAGAATAAGAAAATAATAAGAAGGATGATGAAGATAAGAATGGAGATGCATTTAGAGATTAAAAAAATAGAAGAAGAGAATCCAGTGAACTCTGAAAATAATGGGGAAAAGGACTTAAAGGGAAAGACTGTGGAGAATACAAAGACTTTTGGTGAATGCTCCAGCTACTCTATAGATTCCTTGAAGAATCTACTTAGTATGCTGCTCAAATTTCATCTTGTTGTATCAACACAACTACTACAACTACCTATGCAATAGGGAAATGTGGATCTTGATAAGATTTCCCCACTCCACAAGCTTCAATTGGGAGATGTATTCCATGCATCTTCCCAGAAGGAGATTATAGAAACACATCAAAATAGTTTAGAGTTGATAGAAGTTGTGAAGGAATTGCAAGAGGCTATACCCAGTGCAAGCATTGACATTTCACTTTATTGAATGGATAATTTGAAGTTATTAATTGATACTTTCAAATAATATGCCTCTGATCTTAGAGGACAAGTAGAGAATGAAGTTGAAAAGAAAATAAATGATAAGAAGATGATGGAAATCACTGAGAAGTGTGCTCTTGCACACAAAAATTTTCAAGAAAATTTAAAGAATGGACAAGTTTGTGTGGATGATGCAAAGGATCTATTCCAATATTGTATGAAGAGGCCTAGAGCCACATAGAGCATCAAGAGTGAAATAGACTCCATTGAGTCCCAGATCAATAATGCCTCCAGTGCTTATGATTCGGCACTTGACTTGGTTGGAGACACAGCTGTTATTGAGATTTTGCATGAAGAAGTTCAAAAGCCCAAAAAGATTATTCATTTTTTTGAGTGTATAAGGGTCTCGGTTTCTCCCTCATCAGTTTCAAGTGCCCTTTTGAGTGCTAACAAAGTTACATAGATAAATCTAGTACCTAGCACTCTAGAAGAAGGAGAAGAGACACTAATGGAATTTGAAACACAATGCAGAATACTTGGGATGGCCAAGAAGACATGGGAAGAAGGAAAACAAGCTTGGAAAACTCATGTATAGAATCTTCAAGAGTCAACTTCCTCCAGTTGAAAACATCTCTATTCTTTATGCATTTCTATTTTACAGTTTTAGATTATTTGTACATATGTAGAGTATGTAGATTGGTTTCTAGTATAAGGTTTTGGTTTTTCTTTGGTGCATGACTTAGGGGGAGTCAATTCAATCCTTTAGTTTGCACATATGCATGTATTTCTCAATAGAAGATCTAATATATGTTAGAAAGTTTGTTGCATGCACCCTTTTCCCTTGATGTCAAATGGGGAGAATATTTTGGAGATGATTTGGCATGTTTCCATCAATGACAAAGGGATATTTTGTTGGAAGAATGAGTTTTTCATTGATGCAGTTGTTGGAAATATGAGTATGAGGGATAAGTACAAGGTATAGTATTATGCATTATAGTTTTTTCATTGATGTCAAAATTGTATCTTGATGTGGAATCATGGTGTGGATCATTTTGGTTGATTTTAACATGTTTTTGGAAGAAAAATTTGCAAGAAGGTTTGATTTGGTGAAGCCAATTGTGATGGAAATTGACTAAGTGTCAATTCTGCTAATTTTGTGTAATAGAGCATCTATTTTTTGGTTTTGCACAATTTTTGAAACTAACATTTCACTCTACGGTTCTAGCATAATATTTTTGGTTGGTAGAAGCATCTAATTCCAAAATTCCATCTTGTTTTGGCTTTTGGTTTGAAAGTTATAAATTACAAAAGTTCAGCCTGGTGGTTACAGTCATTTCTTGTACAGTGCATATGAGTTGGAGAGTCCGTACTTCTCCATAGATAGGATTTTGGTTTTATGGATTTAAGGAGATGTTGATATATGTCAATAAAGTGTGAATTCCAGATGGCATGGTATTTTGAGGTTCGCATGTTAGAATATGGGTGTACTGTTGAATTTTTTTTGTATTAGGTCTTCTATGGTACTGACCTAATAGTTGTGAAGGTATGTGAAGGTTAAGCAAGTATTGTGGAGTTATGTGGGAGCTATTATAGGTCCATTCCAACCTATTTCAAATTATCTTAAGGATTGAATCTTGGTGTGAGGCATGTGTGAAAGGATTTGAGCCAACAAGTCATATTGTCTATTTTGTATGATACATCTAATTAGGATGACCTAATTGATCTTATGTTTGAAGCAAATATATAAGCTAGATCATTTTTGGTATTTTTAGATATGAGAAATATGTAAGTGATGTGAATTGAGCAAATACATTGTAAATCTAAGTTATGAATGTTGAGTAGAATATTAGAGTGATGTGAATGTAGGGGAAAGCAGAGTGTTAAATCAAAATCAGATGAAGTGAGTGAAGTTAGTTTATTGAGGTTCATTGGAACTGTATATCATGCATATGACAGATGCAATTATCACAGTTCAATCTTGAATATGAGCCACAAACTTTCTTCTATCTCTCTTTCTCTCAGTGGATAGTGAATCCACTTAGACTGTGAGTCCACCTATAGTGAGCAGTTCCACAAATATACTATAACTGGTTATAATATATTGTGAGCTAATCCTCACTGTGGTTTTCCCATTTTGAGTTTTCGATGTAAAAATTCTAGTGTTCATGTGTTATGTGATGTTTTTGGATGTATCATGATTTCTTTCATTTACTGTGAATGTACATGCTATGTGGATTGGATGTTTAAATGTTTGAATGTTTTAAAAGAATATTGATTCACCCCCCTCTCAGTATTTTAGGTCTTAAACAAGCATATATTCTTGAGATTGAGAATAATTAGAACATATAAATAATGCAACTTGATGGCATATAGAGTGTTTTAAGCTCCAAGAGGAGAGATTCTCTAGATTGATTTCCCCAACTACCTAGAGTAGGATATACATTTACAATTGGATAACTTTATTTCCCCTGAGGTGTTCCAATATCCTGTAAGGAAGCTAAGGTAGCAAAACAACTTCCTACACTAATCTTGAGAGGAGAATAATGCAAAAATTTAACAAATCTTTGACAGTTACAAAAAATTAAACAAAAATACACATAAATATCATGCATACCATAACACAGTGATTTACGTGGGGAAAACCCTTCCAGAAGAAAAACTCCACACTCCAAAAGCAACCCAATATATTATTCAAAAATCACAAAGATTGTAATATAGTTGTAGAGCAAGTTTCTCACAATAGTATCACCACCACAGATCCAGAGACAACACGACTACTATCAAACTCTCATAATACATCACCATCTACAATCGTATTACAATTCCCTCATAAAATAGGGTTACCTTCTAGGGATAGATAGGCCAACAAAATATCCACCATTAGATCTAAAACCTAATAATTAACAGTCTAGATTTACAATGTATCATTTATTTAATGTATGTTGGCCATTTTAGGAGTTTTCTAAAAAAGTTAACAAAAAATTATTTACACGTATCCCACTCCTCCCCTTGCTACCATTGTATATTACACCTATCAATGTAACTAGATTTATAATGTATCCTTTATTTAGTGTATGTCGGCCATTTTAGGATTCTTCTAAAAAAGTTAACAAAAAATTATTTACATGCATCCCACTCCTCCCATTGCTACCATTGTATATTACACCTATCGGTGTAACTAGGAAATATATATATATATATCCTATCAATAGTAACCTTTATATAATTTCAAGATTGAAAAACATTTTCCCAACAAATCTCCCACTTGTTGAACACCTTACAAGAGCAACAAGAGGGAGTAAACATTGTCTCTTAATTGCTAGGGGCCAAAAGGCCCATATTCTTTGAACACCATCTAAAATTCTCTATGCTCACAAGCTTAGTTAAAGAATCAGCAACATTCATCAAAGACTCCACCTTAACCAGTTTTACCCTATCATCTTTGACCATATCTCAAACAAAATGATATTGTACATCAGTGTGCTTGGTCTTGGTATGAAATGTCAAGTTCTTAGCTAGACATATCACACTCTACCTATCACAATAAATTATCACTGCACCTTGTTTTATTCCAAAATTTTGAACATAGTCTCTTAATCCAAATGGCATCTTTACAAGAATGAGTAGCTACCATATACTCTTCTTTAGTAGTGGAAAAATCAACCATAACTTTTCGCTTACTCATCCAACTAATTTCACCACCAAATAAAGTAAACACATAAGCACTAGTGGATCGTATGCTATCAATATAACCTGCCTAGTCTGAATCCAAATAACCATGAATATCAAGGGAAATCTTGTCTTCAATCATAATATTATGATAACATAAGGAATAATTTGAGGTATCACACAAATATTTGAAGAATCTTTTAACTGCATCCCAGTGAACTCTGCTAGGATTAGACATATATCTGGGAAGAACTCCCACTACTTGGGCAATGTCTAGTCTAGTAAAAACCATAGCATACATCAAACTTCCAACTACACTCTGGGAAGGAACTTTTCTCATGTCTTCCATCTCTGATGGAGATGTTGGACAATATGAAATAGATAATTTTATTCCAATTGAAAAGGGAACACACAATGGTCTACAATCCTGCATGTTAAATCTCTGTAAAATTGAATTGACATACTTACTTTGGCCAAGCCATAGCTTTTTGTTTTCTCTATCTCTTTTAATTTCCATCCCAAGAATGTTTCTAGTTGCACCAAGGTCTTTCATTTCAAATTAGAAGCAAGTTGAGATTTGAGTTCTAAAATCATACATTTCCCTTTGCTAATAAATAACATATCATCAACATATAATGCAATAAACAGGAAATGATCACCATCAGTTTTATAATAAACACAATGATCTAATTTAAATGTTAAAATCCCAAAATCAACACATATGTATCAAATTTTTGGTACCACATCCTAGGACTCTGTTTTAAGCCATACAAATATTTCTTCAATTTGTAAACCAATTTACTTTTACCTTTCACCACATAGTTCTCTAGCTATGTCATATAAATATCCTCCTCCAATTCACCATTAAAAAAATAGTTTTCACATCCATTTACTCAACCTCTAAATCATAAGTAGTAGCAATAGCAAGCAAAAATATAATGGATGTCATTTTTGCAATAGAAGAGAATATCTCACCATAATAAACACCCTCAACTTGAGAGTAACCTTTCACAACCAACCTTTCTTTGTACTTCTTAATACCTCCATCTGAACCAATGTTTTTCTTGAACACCCATTTGCAACCAACAGGTTTATGTCCTTTAGACAATGGTACACGATCCCATGTATCATTTTTTTCAAAGATGTCATTTCTTCATCCATATAAATCTTCCAGGATTCTACATCATTCATACCTAATGCCTCTTCTATAGATTTGGGTTTATCCATGTTAGTATTCAAAGAAAAAATACATCTCCAATCATCAGGTGTATACCTTTCAGGTGGTTGTCTATTCCTTGTAGACCTACGAACAAGTTGGGTTGGAGGTTCTTCCTCCTCTTCTAAAGATTCGGAGTTGGATGAGCTCTCCTCAACTTCTTATCTATCCATGGGCCTCAATTCAACTTTCTTAGGTGTAGAAGGAAATTGAATCACATCTTCCTATTTACTTTGTTCTAACTACAATGTAATAAAAGAGGGCTTAGTTTCTCTAAAAATAACACTTCTACTTTATATTACCTTTGGTGTAATAGGATCCCAAAGCTTGTATCCTTTCACACCATAACTATATCTGATAAAGATACATTTCATAGCCTTGTTCTCCAACTTTGTTTTCTTCTCCATTGGCACATGTGCATATGCCTCACAACCAAAAACTCTAAGATGTCTTAATGAAGGATTGCAACTTGACCATGCCTCTATAGGTGTCTTATCAACAAGAGCTAATGTAGGAGACCTGTTAATCAAGTAACAGGAAATGGCAATAGCTTCGGCCCAAAACCTTTTTTCTAGGCCAGCACCACTTAACATACTCCTAGCCTTCTCTATGAGTGTCCTATTCATTCTTTCTACAACTCCATTCTGTTGTGGAGAATACAAAGTTATATTCTTTCTATGAATACCACACTTTATAGAATCTATCAAAATCATTAGAGAAAAATTCACTGCTATTATCAATACTCAAAAAATTATTCTCTTTCCAATCGGAAACTCAACCATTGCTTTAAATTCTTTAAATCGACTGAAAACTTCAAATTTACTCTTTAGAAAATATACCCATTCCCTTCTACTATAATCATCAATAAATGAAACATAATATGTGGATTTACCAATCGAAGGAACATCTACAAGACCAAACACGTTAGAATGAATAACATCTAATACGCTACAAGAGTTATGAAAACTCGAGTAAAACTGAACATGGTTTTGTTTTCCATAAATGCAGTGCTCGCAAAAATAAAATTCAAGATTACAATCAGAAAAACCTTCAACAAGGTTTTAATATTTCAAGGTCCTTAGACCCTTTTCTCCAATGTGACCAAGTCTCTGGTGCCATAACATAGTTCTCTCTATAGGTAACTTTGATTCAAAAGAAGGAGTACCCTTGGGTACCTAGAAGCCATGACCATCTACTGAAGGTGAAACCCTCACCTCTTCCACATACTTTCTTTTTATAGAAGTAATATTGCACTAAATAGTGCATGCATCAAGCTTATACAATGTTCTGTATCTGACACCTCTAGCAATCACCATAGCACCTCTAACCATCTTACATCCTACATCAAAAAATACTACTTGCACACCTGCATCTATTAGTTTTCCTACAGATAACAAATTTCATGCTAATCTAGGGATATGCAACACACTATTAATCATTTTTATTCTACCATTAGGAAACTTGAATTTTACTTTACCATGGAAAACAATATTTAAATAAGAATCATCACCCAAATACACCTTACCTCCATCAAATTCTTCATATTCAAAAAATCAATCTCTATTAAAGTTCATATGGAAATATGCTCCTAATTCAATTAACCACACATCATTACTTTCATGAGTTGCCAAAGTTGTAATGAATGCATTTCCATCTTCCTTCTTGGACTTAGAATCATAATCAAATCTCTTATTTTTCTTCTTCTTTTCTTCTTTGCATTCCTTATGAACATGTCCAAGCTTACTGCAGTTCCAACAAATAACTTTGGACTTTCCAGGAGATTTAGACCTCCCCTTGGACTTGGATTTTTCACACTTCTCATTCTTCTTTCCTTTTTCCTTAGGTCTTCCATGAATATTTAGGGAATCCTTGGTAGTGATGGATACCTTCCTCCTCATCTCTTCAAAAAGAAAAGAACCCACCACATCTCCAGTCTTCAAAAT
Organism: Sequoia sempervirens; assembly: GCA_007258455.2. Taxonomy (NCBI): domain Eukaryota; kingdom Viridiplantae; phylum Streptophyta; class Pinopsida; order Cupressales; family Cupressaceae; genus Sequoia; species Sequoia sempervirens. The sequence goes on from VDFB02000017.1 coordinate 22,026,053, forward strand.
TATAGAAGTACTCCCAATAGCCATAACAAGAGAATCCCATGAATCAAACAAAGAACAAAGCAAGATCTGACATTTCTCCTCCTCATCCATTTTGACACTAACTGATGCCAATTGAACCACCAATATATTGAATGCTTCCAGGTGGTTTGTGATTTTTCCACCCTCTTCCATTCTCAAGGAATACTTCTTCCTCAATAAAATCTTGCTCACTAAATATTTGGCTTGATACATCTCACCGACTTTTTTCCATAGTTCCTATGCAAAATTCTCTTCATGGACATTAATTAAAATAGAGTCTTCCAAGCACAATCTGATTAGACCCTTGGTTTTATGGTCCATAATATCATATTGAGTAACTTAAGTAGGATCTGTAGGCCTTGAAACATTCTCATCAATAGCATCCCATAGATCTTGATCTATCAATAGATCCTCCATCTTCAACTTCCACATTTCAAAATTATTTCCAAAAAATTTATCCACCTCTATTCTCCCTAATGAACTTGTCATCTAAATATTCCTACAACAAGATCACAAAGTATCTTCTGCATGAGCTCCCACTCAAATCTAGATTAGTTCAAAAAACTCAAGAACCCACAACTGAAACCAAAGGTGATCAAGCTTTGATACCACTTGTAAGGAAGCTAAGGTAGCAGAACAACTTCCTACACTAATATTGAGAGGAGAATAATGCAAAAAAATTACAGATCTTTAACAATTATAGAAAATTTAATAGAAATAAACATAAATATCATGCATACCACAACACAGTGATTTACATGGGGAAAACCATTTTGGGAGAAAATCCCCACTCCAAAATTCGCCCAATATATTATTCAAAAATTACAAAGATTACAACATATTTGCAGAGCAAGCTTCTCACAAGAGTATCACCACCAGAGATCTAGAGACAACACGACTGTTATTAGACTCTCAGAATACAATCACTATCTACAATTATAGTACAACACCCTCATAAAATAGGGTTACCTTCTAGGGAAAGACAAGCCAACAAAATATCCACCATTAGATCTAAAACCTAATAATAAATGGTCTATATTTACAATGTTTCATTTATTTAATGTATGTTGGATATTTTAGGAGTTTTCTGAAAAAGTTAACAAAAAATTATTTACATGCATCCCACTCCTCCCCTTGCTACCATTTTATATTACACCTATCGATGTAACTATAAATACAATGTATCATATATTTAATGTATATCAACCATTTTAGGAGTTTTCTAAAAAAGTTAACCAAAAAAAAATTACACGCATCCCACTCCTCCCCTTGCTACCATTGTATATTACACCTATCAGTGTAACTAGGATATATAAATGTGTGTGTGTATAAATATATATATATATATATATATATATATATCCTATCAACAATAGCATTTATATAATTGCAAGGTTGAGACACATTTTCCCAACATATCCCACCCTATTGATTAAAATGATTTTCTATCAGTGCTACCTCGACTAAAAAAATCTCAAACCTAAATTTTCTCACTCTCATTGAGGATATAACCTAGGAATAGTGTAAATCCCATACTTGTACCAAATATTTGACTACTATGACTATGTGGATCAATTTATCATTCCTAAAATGACTATAATCAATAATGAAAAGATTATGAGACTCTCCAAGTCTTGTATAGTCATCCTCAAGTTTGGGTGTAAGGGTGATTGATTTTATAGTCTCATTATTACCACCATAAGATTGTATGGATATTCTAGTAGGGTGTACAAGCTACCGAGGATTGTTTCAAAAAGGTTCTTTTCCTTGAAATACTTGAGAGAAATAGATACCATAAATATGCAATATGATAATAACATGGGAAAGGAAATTCTATCATATTCCTCACTCATGTGGCAGTGGATTATTTCAAAGAGGAAGGCTTTAAATCTATACTAGAAACAAGGTTAATATAACTAAAACTAAACCTAATTGAAGACCAATGGAGTTGTGATCCTATAAGATGGCTCACAACTTGGTATAAAAGAATTACAATAGTGATCTCAACAATTTTTCATATAAACCTCGGCTAGATATGGAGGTAAGAAATAGCTCAAAGGTGGAGAATATTGACAAACATAAGGCACCTAGTTAATTATTTCTCCTCCTTTACCAATACAATCTTATGAGAAAACCTATAAGAGGTTTGTTTCCTATCACCCAAATCTAAAGAAAATCTAGAAGACCACATTGAAGAAGTAAAAAAAGAATGAGAAAATTATGAATGTGTAATGGAGATATAGGGAAGATGTTGGGAACACAATAAAAAATCTAAGTGACTATGCTTTAGATGACAAGTGGGATGACTATTCTGAGAAGGCTTATTGAAGTCCCACATTTTCATTCACTTGATAGGACCCCAATATTGGGGTGGAAATAAGCATTATATTATTTAGAAAGGAGGTATAACTAAATCCTCGAAGTTTTCAAGTAAAGCAATCTATGGCTTAGGAGAAGCCAATATTAGAATAGTCATAATTGGAATCGATACTCAACTACCTATAATACCTAAGAGGAGCATAGCCTCACTTACCAAGTATTTCAGAGTAGGAAATAACAATGCCAATGCCTCACTCAAAATACACCCAAAAAATAAGTCCCTACACAAAGAATGAGAGGTACAGTGACCAAAGAGATGACTATAGGACAAGTACCCTTTTCCCAAAAAATAAGATCTCCCAAAATCACAAAAGGGAAAGCCACCAATTCTTTTTCATCTCAAATAGCACCCACTATAAGATAAATTTTGTTCTAATCATACATGAGTGGACATGATAATCTAGGGGAAGAGAAAGGAAAAAATATCCAAGAAACGAAAGGCATAGCAACAACTGAATCAAGAGCATTCAAAGGCTATTTCAAAGTGTGTGAAAACCTCTATAGATCCCAATGTAAGTTCCTCTACTCCCTCTCCTCCTACTCACCCCTCTCTTATTTTACCATATAATCACCAATCATCTTCCCATTCCTTCTCCATGCAACAAGGGTCAATCTTGAGAACTGCTTAGGTTTCCTTGAAATAATGTTTCATGTAGCCCCCACCATCATTCCAATATCCTCCTTAGTATCCTTTCCAAACAATAAACATCAAATTCCTATGAACAAATTTTCTTGGGTGGAGGTTGTCACCTTCCATTCTTACAAGTGTCTTTCCCTCTCCAATCCTTTGATTCCAAACAACCAATATTACCCTCTAATTTTTTTCAAACTCATGTCCCCCAAGCTACCACCCCTTCTTTTGTTGGACAATAAGTTTCCTCATTCATTCCCATTTTCTCCCAAAAGGTCACACAATACTACAAAGTGTGACAATCATTAGAGATTTCACCTTACAACAACAATAAATGCAACAAATACAAGTGGAAGTTCAACAAAAGGAAATAAAAATCAAATCAAATCAAGATACCAATAACAAAGAGGGAGAGAACATGATGGCATGCATTATGCACTCTTCACCCATATAATAGATAATCCCATAAAGGAAAAATTCTCACTAGTGACCTTCAAATAAATGCAGAAAGTACCAGTATCAAGGACACAAGAGTTGAGGATAGAGTTGAGTTTCTTCAGAAGGGCACCAAAATGCAAGGCAATTTATTGATATCAATGGAGAAAAATTTAAAAGTGCACCAAGATAGAGTAGGCTAAGCAAATGATGAAAGTGTCAAAAACAAAAATCAAGACACTTGAATGAAAAATTACCATACTTGTAGATAAAACCATCAAAGCTAAAGATATATAGGAAAATAAAACTGAGAGACAACTCAAAGAGGTTCAAGAAAAGCTAATTAAAGAAAATTTGGAGTTGGTAATAGTAAAGAGATGAATGGTAACTAAGAAATATATTACAAATTGATAAGATCCAAACATATAATGATTGAAATAATATAATACAAAATATATATCTCACACAACACTAGAGATGTTTATGGGCCAACATACCGTCATATATGATAAATGTCAAAATAGAGTAAACCCTTGAGGTAGGGTAACACCATACAATACTCCTTGTGGAAGAATCCACTCCATTCTATATCTTCAAGAGATACAAAATAAAATATCATAATTCACATATACCTTACAATGATAATCACCTCCTTTACATAGACCTCCTAATAATACAATGGAGGGGAAATCCTAATGAAGGCATACTCAAATCCTAATATAACTAATTACACTAGTTATTCACATGACTCAATATAACTAACTTAAGGGATGTGTTCCAAATTTTGGCATCTCCATCCATCTAAATACATTATAATATCATATCCCTAGGTACATAACATGCCATCCCTCTTTGAGATGTTTCCTCATTGAAACATGAGAAGAAACTAAATAGTAAGAATGATGCAAGTTATTACAAATATGATGCCATGACGAATCATCTAACCATCCATAGTTGATCCTTGTTCCTTTTTCTTTATATTTCTTAGATCCCATCCTTGATCCATATTCTTTTTAACCCCTTTGATTATATTCATTATCATAATTCCTCATTTGCGTCCCTAAGTATCCATTACTTCTATGATACCACTAATTGGTATATTTATTTCTTTAGTTCTATGTAGGTCCATAGTAATTTCCTTTTTTATTACATATACTATAATGTATCTATGATGGTTTCCTCCATTATTCTTGTCTCTCACAATGATGTGGATGCCTATATATTGTACCCTTTTCCATCATTGGAACCTTCTTTGATTCTTCACTATTTCCTACCACTTTTTTTAGTGATTCTATAATGTCCCCTTTTTGAGTGAGCATCAGCGTTTGGTGGTTTAGCCTATCATTGGGTCCTCATAGGCTAATTAGAGTGATTAGAGGGCCTAGTGTTGGTGTTTGCTAGTTCTCCTATTGGAAGTTGGCTGTGTTTTCATCTGCAAATCCTTAGCTTGTTCAAAGGTGATGTAATTCAAGGTGTTTTGGATCTGTTTGTGTATTCTTACTATTTATAGTAATTCAATGAATTGATAGGGGTCCAACCTTACTATTTTTAGTAAGGCATCCTGTTGGACAGAGTGTGTAGTGGATAAGCCAATGGCGAAGTCAGAATTGATGATTGATGTTTATTTATGGATTTTTAACTATTATTAAAGTAAAACTTTAATATTAATTAATTATTATTAAAGTAAAGCTTTAATAATAATAAATTATTATTAAATATCACATCATGTAAATACTTTATTGACCTTATTATGAAGGGGTTATTTAATGATTGTAAATTCAATTATATAAAGTGCATTTAAGTCAAATTATAAAGTGCTTTTGATGGGTGCCCACTTTGAGGAATTAAATA
>VDFB02000017.1:22031466-22439545 GCA_007258455.2 Sequoia sempervirens
GAGATCCACTCTATACTAAGGTTTTTCAAAACTTCAAACCAAACATCTTTATAAAATTCACAATGCAAGACAATATGATCAATTGTTTCTTCCTCCTTATAACACAAGGTACATATGTTAGCCATCTGAAATCCTCTTTTATTTAGATTGTTTATGGTGAGGATTTTGTTGTGGGTAATAACCCACCAAAAACAATTTATCTTAGGAATTAACCTATTATTCCAAACCATAAACTAATTGAAGTTGTCTTTCTCATTCATGTGCTTCAATAGTGAGTAAGTCTACCTAACTAAGAAGTAGCCAAAAGAAGTTACCACCCAAAAAAAAAAATCTTCTTTATTGAGGGAAAAAATATACAATCTCCTATGTACTTCTTGATCCCCTCCACTTCTTCCTATTGCTTTTGATTCCTTTCACTTTTGAGAATCCTTCTTCTAGCCAGTTGTTCCCCAAAAGTATTCTATTTATGTTTTAGGCCACTCCAATCAACATATTTATGAATCTTTTCTACATTGTATCTTATGGGAAACCCTTTTATGTTTTCCATACATTGTAAAGAGGAGAGAGACACACCCTCAATGTCGTTATGAATATTTTTTCCAGTGTGATGCTTATTGTTGAGTGGGATTATGTTGAATTATAAAGTTATTAATGTGGTTCTAGTATACACTTATGTAAACATTGGTATTAATTTGGAATTTATGTGGGTGTTGTTGACATCCTTGTATTGTTATGGATAAAATATTTTTTGTATGGTTATTTCTCAAGTTTTATGGTAGCTCGCCTTGTGGAGTAAAATCTCTATCATATAATTGTTGCTTAATAATTGATTTTATCACCAAATTAATGATTTTTTTTGTCCTCAACAATGTTATGAGTGTTAATATATTTGGATTAGAACCTTCAGCCTTGGTGACTTCTAGGAGGAAGTCTAATCTAAGGGGAGGAGAATGTAAGGCCAACCTTTGTGTGACTATCACTACTTTCTCTTTGGTGTGTTTTATTATTACTAGTTAGCAAAATCTAAGTAATGGATTATGAAACCTTATTTTAGTGTGTGGTATCATTGGTCATGTTGGTGAATTTTGTGGGTTACACTTTACTTCTCTCTCTCTCTTTAATCATCGTGTAGAAAACATAATTGCTATTGTCAAGAAATTTGCATATTTTTTATAAATTTTCTATTTAGGAGACTATTAGCTCTTGTACATTATTACATATTTTATATTCTAGTGATGTTGAATTTGAATGATTAAGTCTTAGACCCCTTGATTATCTAAACTTGGCATAAATATTTAACATATGTTATTTTACATTAACAATTTGGATTGATAACTATTTGATCCAGTTAATGATTGGATGTGATCTTTTATGATCAAAATTATTTACAAGAGAAATTAAATAATGAGTAAATTTGATTGAATAGGAGATAACATTAGTCAAATGAATTTATTAATGCATTCTATATCTTTGATGAGGATACTATCTATGAGTGGGATTAGGATCTTCAAGAAGGTTTCCAAAGTAGCTCAAAAGGTTGATAGCCAATCATATAAAAATATGGATGGATATAGCTCTAGCTAACTAAAGGTAAACCTCGGGTGGGTAAAGGAGGTAATTTTTATGCATTTGAAATCTTGTTGAATAGTGCTCTTAAATAATAAGAAATTGTGTTCAAAGATAAATGTTGAATCGAACTTTTTATGATTTTATTATTCTTGAAGGTAGATTTAAATTGAAATATAAAAGTAGAAAGATATTAATTATGTGAATTTTCATCAATTAAATTGTGAAATTTATCATAGTGAAATCCATGAACAATGTAATTATTCATGATGTTCTAACTATGCATATATATTGGACATATTAATGTGGTGACTAATGTGTAAGAATTTAGTGCCAATGGGAGAAATGGAGAATCATCAAAACTCTTATTTATATGTACTTCTAAGTTTTGATAGGGTGTCTTAGAGAGTAAATTGTGGGTTTAATATTTCTAAGTTATCTTTTGATTCAAGTAGAGTATTATTTTGTTGATTTATTTTATTTCAAAATTATGTGTTAGAATGTGTAAGTGGTCCTTTTGTAATGTGAAATTGTAGTGCAGGAAAAAGTATCCCTTTTTCACACTTATTTTGGAATAAATAATTAATAATAAAATGAGATAAATGATTCCTTAATTTAGTGTTGTAATATGTATTTTCATATTCACATTAATTTTAGGGCCTTTTAATAAATTGGACTTAATTGTGCCTTATTTTTGGTGTTGTAAGGTGTACCTTTACACTCTCACACTAATCTAGGGCTTCATTAATTAATCTAGGAGTGTAGACATAGCAGAAGAGAACCCATAAAGGATTTTTGAAGAGACCTAGCTAGGACCCATTCGCCATTGGGCGAATGAGTCCTTAGTGAGCTTCAAAAAGTGAATTTTGGTGATTGGTACACATCATTCTCCCCTTTCCAAATCTGCCTTTTGATTGTTGTTTCCATCAGTTTTGAGTACAGTCTTTCATTTGCACATTATAGCTTACATTTTGGAGTTTATTTGATGGTTTTAATCTTTCTCCCCAAAGTTCTATTTAGCTTATACCCCCATCCTTGTATAGAGAGGAAATTTGTTGATTCATACCTTGATTTGACTCACCTTTTGGTTCTTAGTCATCTCATTATTTGGATCTCATTTCCTTGAATGAAATTAGAGAAATAGGTCCTTGTTATCAATTCATTGTGGTGAACCCCCCTTTCATAACCTCGCCTATTTTTCTTTGTTTCAAAAATTATTTTGATATGGTATGTGGATGACTATAATTATGCTCTATTTGTATTAGAAGTTGAGTAGGTAAAGTGGATGAACAAAATGTTAACCTAAATGTTAATTATGGAATTTATATTTTTAGGGGTTCTAAAGTGATCTTAAATTAGTATGTTTTTTTTATTATGTCATATCTAAAGTCCTAGTTCATAGGTTTAAGGGTTGGGATCCTTCTTGAAGGTATAATTTAAATTAACTAAATTTTAACCTCCTAAATTTGGCCTTTTCAAAAGATGGTGAAATTCTAAGTTGTCAGGATGAGGACAAGTGAGGTGTTATCACCCCATCCCATCCTCTACCATTTTGTTAGATTGGTTAGGTATGTGGTTAAGGTTTCTATGACTCACTATAGGTGAGGACACATGGAGACTCCCCTTGAAGAGGAATCTTTCAAAATGAGACACTTGGAAGTCCCTCAAGAGGCTAAGTGTCATAAGGCAAAAAGGATTATGGTTGACTTAAGATTTGATGTGGAGGTGACAAGTGTCACCAACCTCCACATTCAAAGATGGGGAGATCAAATTTCTTATAAATTTTCCTCTTTAGACTTGGGAAATAATTTTTTGGATAATTTTGAGATATTTTTATTAAGTATTTTTTAGTGTTTCGGAGAGAAGGATTTGAAAGGAATTTCTCATTTTTCATTTGTTGTTTTTATTGAGTGTTTAGATATAAGAATAAAGACTAAGGGTTTGAAGGGAAATGAGCTAGTGATCAAGATGGAATGAACTAGAGAGGGAAGTAGGATACATCCCTACAACATATGTAGTGAGATAATTCTTCCTAACTCTATTATATTGTTTAGAGGACATTTTGGTGAATACTCCTTATTTGTGTTTGTGAGTGTAATCATAGTATGGGATAAATACACCAGATCCATACAAATTTATGCTATATTTAACTAACTAAGCCACAATCCCAATGAGATGTTTGAAAGCTTCAAAAATAGGCAACCATTAAACTAAGCATGAAATAAACCATGAAAGCATAAAAGAAACCTAATCTAGAACTCCAAACCTTATCCCATTGGGGGAGTGGTGTCGTATTGATGTGTAATGATGACCCTTTCCTAATCCCTTTGATAAGATGAGCATCTAATCAAACTCCATTGATGAAAGCTTAAGCTAAAATAGGTAAAACTATGCTAAGGATGGATGAGAAAGATGAAAATGCTTAATAATGGATAGTATGCAAATGTGTAGCATAAATATTCTTTGATGGAAGTGGATCCATTTATCTCAAAAATGTGAGGTATTTATAGGAGAAAATGGTGAATCAAGGGCCAAGATTGATTTGGTCAATCAATGGTCAATATGAAATTAGGGTGAAGACATGGATCAAGGATTCTCATCAATGGATGAGAATGCAAGATCACATGGATCAAAGAATCAATCAATGGCTCACAATGATTCAAACAAACACACTTTCAAAGTTGTTATATAGTTTTTTGCGAAGTTTTCTAGGAAAGAATATTCCATTATTCAATTAAACTAGATGAAATGTTAATGTGAAAGGGGGAATTAACCTAATAACATTAATTAGATTAATAGATGAAAATGATGCATTTAATTAAATAAATATGCTTATTTGATTAAACAGATGAAAAGAAGATGAATTTTAGGACGAAACAATGTTAGTGACCAGGTTCAAGTGTGTAATATCATTTAGGACAATTTTAAGTGTCTACATTTTTCCCCTCTTTGAAGCAAGGTACTCATTGCATTATTTCAAAGAACTGACACTTTTTGGATTAATCTTGTTGCTCAGATAAAAAATCCAAAAAAAAAAATTAAATGCCCCACAGTTTCCCAACAAAAGGAAATTAAGCTGGTACCCTGCCCCCTCGAGAGATTGGGCAAAAATTTGAATTTTTTCGGGTCAAGATCATGACAAGGGTTCAAGATCAGTTCAACTCAAAGAGGACTAGAAAGCTCAGATGTCATATGTAGACGGATTTGATGATGTACAAATAGTCATCGACCATAGGTAGCCTCATGTATATTTTGATATATCACACATATTTAATACTTGGATAGAAATGTTAGTAAAGATAGAAGAATAAGAAGGATAAGATGGATGAAAGTAGAAGAATGAGATGGACATTGATTAACCATTGTTTTGATATTGATTCAAAATTCCAACAAGCCTATGATCATTCAAGACTTTATCATATATGGTGATGAAAGTGATGATTTGCTTGTTCCAAGGATTGGGAAACTTGGGCACTTCATTCTTTATGTTTGTTTTAACACATGGACATGATGCATAAAGGTATTGATAACCAGGATGGCGTTGTATCTAGTGCAATGGACTTTGACTCTGCAAATAGATAGGATAATCCCTACTCACACCTTGACATACAGAAACCTCGTTGGAATGTAGTTTAGAAGTTTAGAATATTTTAGACCAAAGCATACACAATAGTCAACAATCTATTCAAAATGACCTCCCTACACACAAAATCAAGTATTCGCCAATATTATTTTACAAGAACACCCCACAAGCACATCAAATGAAAGATAATGATTGATGCCCCATTCCATTCTCTCTAAATCATTTTGATAAACATCATCAAGAGGTCCTTGGAATGGGTCAATAACATAAATGATAAGACAAGATTAAAATGAACAAACAATCAATGTTATTTATATCTCTCACCTAAGTAATGTGTTTTTTTAGGATAAGTACCCAAAATGATTGCCAATGATAATTCCCATTATAGGAAGGATGAATCCTAGGACATGTTAGTGGATGGTGGCAGGTTGTTTTGAAAGGTTGTTGATATAAGGTTTGATTGGCATGTTTGATGATGGTCAAGAGTTTGATTTTTTTACGTGTAAAGGTTCTACTTTTGCTTATTGTGACCAAAGGGTGAGTGTGACAATTGATTTATTATCGATGCATGTTTATTGCAGGTGAAAGCTAAATGGGATGGGTGGTTTTGGAATTTTTGGAATATTTTAATGTTTTTGGTATTTTTGAAATATTTTGAGGCTATTTTTGGTCTTTTTGAATGCTAATGTGAATGTTTAGGTTTTCAATTATCTGAGGCTATTTAGCATTTTTGAATATTTTCCAATGTTTTGGGTTTTTCAAAATTTCAAATGTTTTTGTGTTTTCTAAGTTTTGACCAAGACCTAAAAGGGGATGACTTAAGGCCTCAGGGGCTTATCAAAGATTAGTCTTTCCTCGTTATACATGCAAAGACCACATAGTTTGACTAACTTTGACTTGATAAGTAGGAGATAACTTTGACTTGTTATTGATGAGATATGAACACTTGATGGATTGACAGTTTATTATGGACTCCTAAAGGACTGATCTAGGGTGTCTTGAGGGCACATCAGTGATGGTCTTGCCTACGTTCAAGCTTAGAGACAACGTAATGTTTTTATTTTTTGATTTTTTGACCTGTTTAGGGATTTTGATGTGTTTTGGATGTTTTTGGATTTTTCACATGAAGTTGACAAGTGTATGGATGTGACGATTTCAGTGATTTGTTTTGGGATTTTGTTAAAAACCAAACTATGATTGATTGATCTAATTGATAGATTACCAATAGTGATAAAATTATTGAGGATGCTCAACAATGCAAGGATAGTGTTGAACAACACAAAGATTAGGAAATGATATGTCCTGAGATGATGATGGATTGATTGATTGGATAAGATAGATCAATATTTTGAAGCTAGGCTTGGAACAAAATCTATTGGAATTATTTGATGTGATGTTGAAGAGCAAGGTAGATGCAACTGATATTGATTGTTTGGATTGATGTTTGATAAAAGATAATGTTTGATAAGGAACATCTTCTCGTCAAAATGTTCCATGGGCTAGTGATTTAGATTTTTTCTTACAAATGATTTGACCAATTTGATTTTTTGTTTTGAAAATGTTTAGATCACCACATAAGTTATAAGATATAGCTCAAGATAATTTATTCCTGAAGCAAGATATAAGTATCTATCCCCAATGTCTAGCAATGTATGGAATGATATGGGTGGATGCATGGATAAATGAATGGATAGATGGATGTGTTAAGAGGCATGAGAAAAATGAGACGAGGGGTGAATCAATTGTCACACAAATTCAAATTCAAAACTTCAACATTTATTAATTCCACAACCACACTATTTTGTTAATAAGTATGAACAAGAAACACAAATAACAAAAAGGAAAATCAAGACAATGAACACCATATTTTTACGTGGAAAACCCAATGAGGGAAAAACCATGGTGAGGATTAACTCACAATATAAAGTAGTTCCGTAACTGAATATATAAGGGTCATTGCCAAGGGATCTCTATCGTGAAAAGGACTCACTATTTGAATACAAAAGCTCACTGCTTACAATGGAGGCTCACTGCCTAAAAAAGATTCACAAAACAAAATTTGGCTTCATAGCCAAAATTAACTGACAATGATGCACCTAACAAGTGTCGATGCATTTCTGGTGATGCTCAATAGACTGACTCGACACACTTCATCATTTTCACTCTTCACTTTTGCATTCACTACTACCTCATTGATCACACACACTCTATACATTCATTAAAAAATGTGTTCAACACACTTATATATATACTCAATCTATCTGTAAGCATCAATTAGGTCAGCCTAATTATATGCAATTCTCATTTATCAAAAATACCAACTATCGGCTTCAAGCATTCACAAAAAATTCCAAAAAATAACTAATATTATTTGAGAGACATTCACGACCAGTTAGACACATGATAGGAATGTGGACTAGAATATTGGATAGTATAGCTTGAATACCGATTCAAATACCAGACCAAAATACTGGATCAAGCATCGACTTAGACTTTTAACCACAACATGGTGACATCAATGACAACACAAAACTATAGAGATAATTATTCTTCTTCCTTCTTCCAAAAATCTCTCCCTTTGTCATTGATGGCAACATGTGCCAAAATTTTCAAAAAAAATTCCTCCAATATCTCCCAACTCTCCAAATCTCTCCCCCTTTAACATCAATGGAAAAGGGTGGCCAAAAAGATGTAAACATGGTGACATAAAAATTGCAAAAACTTCTGGCCATCCAAAACATTCAACAATAATTCAATTTTTCTTCATTTTATTCAGATTCCTTTTTCTTTTTCTTTTCTCCTTGCCAAAACAAACAAAACAGTAGAAACTGAACATTCAAAATTAAGTAAAAATTACACTCTTCACCTCAAACACCTTCTTGTATATTTCTTTGATAACTAGATGTAACTTCTTCCAGTTGAATGTAGGTGAATCCATTCTTGTGCAAATGCTTTCCAATAGAGCCAATAGAGTAAAAGAAGATGACCAATATGTGTATTGTCTTTCACAATCTTTAGCATCAATAAGTATTCTGGAAAGATAGTCTAACCGGACCTCAGTAATCTCCTTATGGAGCTAGAAAGTCTTTATCACATCATCTCTGTGTCTCTGTAGTACAACAATCAACTCAACCTGTAATTCTCTAAATATTAGACTTTGTTTCCCTTCTTTGTCTTCAAAGATATCAAAGTTATTTCCAATACTGTTCACCACATATTCAATTGCTTCAATCCTACTTCTAAAATTATCTACCGTAATAGGCCATCGAAGACAATATTTGTAAATATATAATATTTCTTTGATGCATTTCTTCATTTCTAGGATAAGTTCAAATAATCTTTGCTTAGCTTTAGTACATCTTTTTTCAACCAAGGATTCAAACTTGCATCCTTCCAGACCTTCAAGCAACATTTTTTCTTCAACAATTTCAACTAAATTCTCTAGTAAGGAGTTAAAGACATTTGATACATCAATACCTTTTTGAAGTAGATACTCTGCTAGAGCATCATCAATTTTGAGTTTGTCAACAAGAGAGGCTACATTCCATAACTCACCAATTTTCTTCATCTTTCCCTTAACCAACATAGATTGAATACCATTTGGATTAGAAGATTCAGATCTAGGCAGAGATTATTTTTCCTTTTCTTCTGAAAAGATAGTGATATCTTCAGTTATAGCTTTTCTTTTCTTCGATTCTGGAGGGGAGTCACTAATGAGAGCTTCCAATTTTCTTTAACTAGAGGATGAACCCACCTCAAACTAACTCAGTGTTGACATACCAAAGCATAGAGTTGTTCTTAAGAATGTGATATATGATTTTCACACACTTACATTATTTTCCAATGCTTCCAGGTATCTATAGACTTGTTTCCCAATAGGAATACCAAATTCCCACACCACATTTTCTTTTCCCAATAAGGCGCACAAAAATTAAAAGACCAAGCACACAAGAAAAGATCCAAACCAAAAGGGATAACCCTCAATCACCAAAATTCAGACATTTTCAAATAGATTTTCAAGTAATAGGCTACAAAAATCAAACTACATGTTCTCCTTAACCATTGTATGTGCAATGTATATAGCAATAGTCGATGTCGAGCCTTCACAACTTCTAAAATAGATTTTGTAAGAAACACTGTACACAACATACCTTACATCCAAATCTGCAAGAGTGTTTATCAATAGAGCTCAAGGGTCTTTATTAATGCTAGTAAGTTCCTCCACATCTTTGTATTTCATATTTCTCTTTCCAGGAAGATCCCCAACACTGCATAAGCCAATAATCGCTTTGATCACTACCTTCATAATTAGGTAGGGTTTTTCCAACATAATGTTGTCATTCTTGAATGATTCAACAAGAACAAAATGAAATCTTTATCAGCAATCCATGGAAATTCACCCTACAAATCCATACCTAGGGTTTTTATGCTCTGTAATTCATTTTTTTAGCCCTAGTTCCATTCCTTTCATCTTCCTATGATAAAATTCTTCCAATTCAACTCGTTTCAACTTTAGAGGAATGTCACCACTTGACCCTTTATCCATTTTCATGCTTAATTTTCTTAAATTTGTTAATGGTTAATCGAAACTTCTTCGTTTTCCTTCTACCCTTTTGCAAACTAAGAAATAATTCTAGATTACCCACGAAAAATTCTTTGAATTCCCTTTAGAGATACTTCAACCTACTTCAAGATCACTCCAAGGAACCTTTCAAGTTCTTCAAATGCTCAACTAATTGAAAATACTTACACATTTCACCTTATACATCATCGATTTTCCCTAGAATGCATTAAATGTGGCAAATATCAAAAAGCTTCCAACAACATTCTTCTCAACACAAAAAACCCTAATTCGGTCTGCAAATCATTATTCCAACATGTTTTCTTCTAATTCCTTTTCCAAAACCTCTTATTCTTCATTCTTCACATTCCATTAGGCTCGTTCCAGCCTCTGACATGCCATTCATCTAGGGGGTTTTTATAACTTTCTGATAATGCTCCCCTAAGACCATGTTGGGTCTAATTCCTAAATAAATCATTTGTACTAGATGAGGGCACAAACATATTAGTAGTTTCAAGTTATTCTTCTTCTTTCTTCTTACATATCTTGCTCATCTCTTCTTTGTCAATCTTCTTTACCGGATCATTCTTCTCTACCGGAGCATACTTCTTTCATTTCTTACTTCTACAAACCTTAAGATATGTCCTAGTTTATTGCAATTGTAGCAGAAAACTCCTTTCTAATTAGTCTGACCTCTATTACTTCTCAATCTACAATGATTTCCTCTATGTCCGAATTTGTTGCAGGTATAGCAATAGCCATTAAAGGATTGATTCATTCTACCTCCATTAAATTTGTTCACCATTACTCAACTAATCATTCTCACTTGAGATCTGTATTCAATAGCTTTATGTCCAAACTTCTTACATCCAAAACATTGTTCGGTGAAGGGACCAAAAAAATAATTCTTCTTGCTCTTGGATTTTGTTGCCTTATGACCATATTTATTACAAGAAAATAAAATACCATTGAAAGGGGGATACCTTTGTGCATTAGGTTGTCTCATAGGCTATCTCCTTGCGAACTTTCTTTTATGCTTCCCTTTGTCCTGAGTCATTTGATTGTCCTTAGAACTTTCAACTACATCATTTCCCAAGCCAACTTTTTCTTTACTTGGTTTTTATCTTGCAAGTAGTTCTTCAAGCTTATTGAAGCTAGATGATAAACAATTCTCACAGAGTTTTCCTTTTCCAGTTCAACTCTCAATTTTAGTACCTCCTTTTCAAGTTTAGAGCATTCATCAAACTTATTATGTATCATTGTATTCAGACATTCTTCAATCCTCTTCTTTTCTTCTAGAGTCACTTTCAATCCAATTATCTCTTGTTTCAGTTGCTCAGTTACTTCTTTATGTCTTTCCTTGAATTTCTTCAATTGTTCTTTCATCTTTTGAACACACTCATTTGCTTCATCAATATTCTCTTTCAGATCTTTGTTTTCTCTTTCCACTTTGTCAAGATCTTCAAGAGAAATCTAAAGCTCTCCTTTATCATCCATCTGATCAACCTTCAAGATCCTCCTCAAGCAATTAAGCTCTTCACCAAGGAACCAAATCTCAGATACCAATTGTTAAAAGGTGCAGGACAACTGAGAGGGGGGGTGAATTAGTTGTCACACATATTCAAATTCAAAACTTCAACACTTATCAATTCTGCAACCACACTATTTTGTTATTAAGTATGAACATGAAAGACAAATAAAAAAAAGTAAAATCAACACAATGAACACCAAATTTTTACGTGGAAAACCCAATGAGGGAAAAACCACTTTGAGGATTAACTCACAATATAAAGTAGTTTCAAAAATGAACATATAAGGATCACTACCAAGGGCTCACTACCCCAAAAAGGACTCACTGTCTGAATACAAAAGCTCACTACTTACAATGGAGGCTCATTGCCTACAAAAGATTCACAAAACAAAATTAGGATTCACAACCAAAATGAACTAATAATGATACACCTAACAAGTGTTGATGCAATTTTGGTGATGCTCAATAGATTGACTTGACACACTTCATCATTTTCACTCTTCTTCACTTTCACATTCATTATTGCCTCATTGATCACACACACTATGTACATTCATTCAAAAACTTGTTCAACACATATATATACTCAATCTATCCCAAAGCATCAATTAGGTTGGCCTAATTAGATGCAATTTCATTTATCAAAAATACCAACTATTGGCTTCAAGCATTCACAAAACTTTTCCAAAAATAATTCAAACACCCAAACACACTTCATCAAGTCGGCATGGACCTAAGATAGGTCACACATATATCTGCATAACAAAATTAATTCACCATATTACCACTAATCCAAGAAGTTAGTCAAGGATAGACTTTATTGCAAAAAGTAATCAATAGAATAATGCCAATATGTCATACGAGCACCGGATCATGTGAAATTTTGAACAACCATGCCTTTAGCAACCATACACCATTTCCAAAAATCGCAAGCAGTAACTACCAATTACGGAGGAATGCAGACTAGAATACTGGTTCAAATACCAAACCAAAATACCTAATCATGCATCGACTTAGACTTGTAACCATAACATGGTGACATCAATGATAACACAAAACTATAGAGATAATAATTCTTCTCCGTTCTTCCAATAGGATGGGTATGCAAAGAATTCCAAGGATTATCTTGTGATAGCATAACATGTTTGGATAGAGTATGCCTCTTCGGACAATGCCTCATGGCTGTGATAATGTTGGATAGGATAGGATCAATGATAGTGACCCATGTCAAGATGTTTACCATAAGCAAGTGTGAAGTACATACCAAACCTTTGCCAAGATCAAGATAAGTTAGATTGGATGAAAATGGATTGGATAATGAAGGGTTCCTAGATTTATTATGGATAAGATGGATGGAATGCAAGATTTATTATGGATGGGATGAGATGCTTCCACCAGAAATAGTGCACATAGATGCTCAATTCTACTCATGATGCCAATTTGCTAGGTTTTCATCATGGTACTTGACCAAAGTGCCACCAAAGTGGTTTTCACTAGAGGATGATTTTTTCTCTTGACTATTTTCTTTATTTTTTGATTTTTGACTTTTTGATTTTTTGAAAGTTTATGCTCATGTTGAACCACCTAGTGGTGTTGATGTATACATTACTAGTGTTGATATAGATGTTTTTACTATCATGATGTGCCAATGATATCCTACTTAGAGGATTTTTTTTTCTAAGATACAAGTGCTTGAATGTAACCCCTGGATTTTTTCATCTTCTTTATTGATACCATAGTTAACCTTACCTAGATGTGTACATCACGATAGAGTGCCCTTAGAGTCCTTATGATAAAGTCTTGTTTCCAATGCACAATCAATATGATAGTTGGATATCATGGATGTCAAAGTGGATGGTGGAATTCATTGAGGGATACGAGATGCAGATGGATTGGTCGACAGTTTGGAATCCTTGATTTTCTGAACTTGGGATGATGAGCAATGATGGGTGGATATGGAGATTTTATTGGGACCAACTTCTTGATATACCTTGTAGGTCTCTTGAAGCCTTCTTTTGTATAAATGGATAGCTTTGATGGATGAACTTCCCTTTTTTATTTTTCCCCATAGTTTCTTTAACTAATGGAGTGTGATAGGGATGATTTTCTTTATTTTTCTTTAGTATCCATTTGAATTTTTCTTGTCCATTTTTATTTGTTGATTCTTTATCTTCAATAATTTTCTCTTTTCTTTGGTATAAACCTCTTTTTGGTGGTTGGTCCCAATTAGTGGGTGGAATTATGTGTGGACAATGATTCATGATATGAATGGTTGGAGTGTTGGTAGCCATTTCATCATAAGGACTCTTCGTGATCCCCATGTTGGTGTCTGCACTAGATAGAGTTGCCCCTAGTATTATGGGAGTATTACTAGCATGCTTTGATTTTGTTGTGTATGGGCCATTTCCTTGTTGTTCAAGATTGTTTAGCTTTGTTTATTTTTTATAATGATTGATATCCTCATACTCACTTTCTTCAACCTGTATGGAGGATGTTTTTGATTTTGATGCTTTTTCAAAAGGTGTTGATGCTTTACAGTCCATATAGGAGTCTTCCCTATGATCCATTTTTTCTTTCTTTTCAAAGGATGTTTTTGATTCACCATCCATGTAGAGGTCTTCTTTATGATCAATTTTTTATATGTCTATGGATTCTGCTATGCCTTGATCATGTGTAAAGATATTAAGAGTAAGAGACTCTTGTTCCTTGGTAATGATATCAAGAGTATGAGACTCTTATTTTGGATGAAGATAATCTACATGTCGATTAGGAGAAAGCATCTCATGGGTAGGCATAGGAGTATGTGATATATGGATATGATCATTATTCATGACATCTTGTATGGATTGGAGAACACCCATTAGATCATGGTAGTATCTTGGAGATATGGATCCTTGATCTTGACTCTATGTGGTGTTATCTTCAATATGCTTCGGTTCAAATTCTTGATATGGATTAATTTCAAAGGATGGATTGTTTGCAAAGGGTTCTTGAATTTCTTCATTACACATAGGTATTGGCTCAATATTTTCTTGATCTTCAAGTGAATTTGGATCAAGTTTTGAATTAAGGATTTCTTCATATCGGCAACCATGAGCTCAAATGATGTCAATATGTATTGGAAAGGACCATTGCTATACTTTGGTGAAATATGTTGATCATGCCTTGGAATAAATTCTTGAGGTATGTCATATAACTCATTGGGTGATGCAAAGACATTGTCAACATGATTATTGGTGGATGAATCTTGAATTTTATCCTCAACAATTGTGGTAGAAACCTTTTCAATGTCTTCAACCATGAGATCAAATGATGTTAAATTTTCTTGGAATGGATCATTGTTATATATTGGTAAGGGATTATAATCATGATTATGAAGCAAATATTGAGGTATGTTGATTTTCTCATTGGATGAGGTAGAAATTTCTTCAATGTGATAATTGGTGGATGGACCTTGATCATTGTCCTCAAAACTTGAGGTTGGGATACTATCAATGTTATCATTAGTGGTTGAACCTTGAAGGTTGTATTCAATAGTTATTTCTCCTTGATCAATAAGGTCTTGGATGAGATTTTTGAGTTTAATACAATTTTTTGTGTGATGAAATTTTTCTCTATGATATTGATAATAATCCTTGTCATCATGATATGAAAATTTTAAGATAGGTTCATAATTACCAAATGATTTTGGAAGTGTGATAATTTTATCCTAGACTAACGTGGTTAATGTTGATTCAGTTGGCTCACCTAAAGGAGTGTATTCATGTTTGGTGATGGTGTTGTTATCTTGTGAAGCTTGTTCCTATTGTAGTAATTGATCTTGATGTGATTTATCATGTTGTTAATGTTGTCCTTCTTGATATCCAATGTCTTGATGTTGTGGATAAAATCAATGTTTTGATGATTTCCATGAAGAGTGTATTGATTTGGAGGTGGAGAATTTTTTTGGAGAAGTGTATCAACTTTTTGGTAAGTGAATTTAGGGAAATTTGATGTTGTAGATATTTATCTTGATATTGATTTTGAAACCCTTGATGTGGTTGATTTTGGTATGGATTTTGAGGATGTGGTTGATGTTGTGGATATTGAATGATGTTTTGGGGTGTGAATGTATCTATCCCATAGTTCACTAGGTGTTGATTTGACATGTTCATATTTGATATGTTTACATTTTGTATGTTCATGTTTGGCATGTATTGACTTGGTGAGCTAATTTTTTTTTTATGAAGACTCATGCTTTGATCATTTGGTTGATGGATTGGTAAGTTTGACATTGATTTAAATATATCATATGACAATATGTTCCAAAGTTTTGATTTGGCATACCCACATTTGTTATGTCATTATAGTTTGTAGGATATGATAACCCCACGTATGGATTGTAGGGTGGAGTTGTGAAACTTGTAGGATTAAGCTCATTCATTCCAAGGCTTTATTGGTTTGTGTCACTCATGGTAGATAAATTTTGGTTTTGCTCCATGTCTCTCTTATTTTTTCATCTTGTTGCAAAAGTGAACCTCTAAGGTGTTTAGGACCAATGGTGTGAGTGGATGATGAAAAGGGGTGAGTGATATGGATGATGAACTTCTAAACTTTGGACAACACTTTAGACTATAGGTTTGATGTTTTGATGTCTTGGATTAAAAGGTGCTAATGAACTCGTAAATCTAAAGGTAGACTTGTGACCTTTAAGATAGACTAATTCAAAAGGATGATGACTAACTCAACTAAGTGTATGGAAAAGGATTCATTTACACACAAATAGCTAAGTTATGGGATCATTTTGATGATAGCCTAAGTCTAGAATGTTAATGTGTCCTGATGCAAGAGAATCCATGCCAATTGGTAATTTTGTTCAATTCAATTTTGGTTTAATTTTTGAGTGACAATTTTGGAGTGATGGTAATTCACATTTTTGGCTTGTGAATTCCATTCCTTGAGCATTTGACTGTCAATGCATTTGGTGAGTTTGAATTTTCATTTGAGTTCAAAATAAATGCACCTGGATAAGAGAAAATGGAGAAAAGGTGTTTTAAATGCTAAATTATTGAAAAAGTAGTGGGGAGGAATTAGGATTTGCATAATAATTAGTTTCTTTCACAAGATTCCTAAAAAATAGGGAAGTGGAGGTGGGTACCCAAGATGGTAAGGTTGAAGTTTCCCTTTAAAACTAAAAGCGAGAAAAACAATAAAGAGTCCAATTTCATAGTGGGTCTTGCCTTAATGCTTTTTTGGCTTATTTAGCATGATATTTATGACTTATTGCTGAATTTTTGAATTTCATGAGCTGGGCATACCAAGGTTGAAATGAACATGAAATTCCAAGTTATGAGGCAAAATGAAATTTCATTTCATTTCATTGTTGAAGGCATACAAAAGGTAAAAAGTTTCATTATTGTTTAGTTTTTCCAAAGGATTTTTTGAGGAGAAACTCATAAAGGGCGTGGATTTTCTCCAAGAAGGGTTTTGGAGTTTTTTTTTGCAGGTTGAAGGAATAAATGTGAAGCTACAACAATGTCCTTTCATAGGGAGTTGTTGATTGCAGGTTTTCAAGGTGTAGTTTCAAGTTTTGAGGAAGGAGAAGGGTTTCCGATTGCATGATCAGATTTGTTTTCTTTAGTTGATGATATATTGTTGTTATTTGTGATTTTATGTGGGAAATTTTTCAGCCCTTGAGTCCCTTGAGGACTAATGAAAACATTGAGCAATATTTTGTAGTTTCAAATGCATTGTTTCATGTGTAAGTGCAAGAGAAGGGTTTCAAGGTTGTGTGATCAGATTAGTTTGTTTTTGTTGAGGATATTTTGCTATTGTTTGTGAGATTAAATGGGCCATGTTTCAGCCCTTGAGCCCTTTATGGACTGATGTAATCAATTCTCATGAATTTGTAATGCAAGTTTGTGATTTGGTTGCAAGAAGAGAGCAGATTTTTGTGTTTATTTGCAGAAATGTTTGAATAAGTATTTCTTATTATTTCTTGTGTTTTAAGAAAGGGATTTTGTTGTGGGGGTTGTGAAATAACTCTACATTATTTCCAAAGTTTCTAAATTTTTTGGTGAAGTGAAACATTAAATTTGTTAACCTAAAAGGGACCTTTGTTTTACAAGAACAAGGTAGTGAAAAACATGCTTTACCCCTAAAGTGATAAACCCTAAGAACTCAATGTTTTGATAATAGAACTTGGATTCATTGTTTGGAAATACCTTGTTTCACTTTGTTGCTTGGGGTTAATATGTTGCAATAATAAGCCCAATATGTGGTGTGTTCATTTGGTTTCAAAATTTGATTTAGTGATATTGCTTTTACCACATCAAGAAGTCTTAATTAATTTCAAACTAAAATGTTTATGACAAGCAATTTTTCATTCCACAAAGTCCAAATATGTGAAAATCAATAAGCTAAGGCCATAGTTCCCTATGTTTACTTTGGAAAGTGTGAATTAAGATATAAGTCCAAATATTTAGAAGCCTCCAAAGATAAAATCCTCAGGGACAAGCAACAATATAGGACTTTTCAAAGGTATTCACACTTAATACAAAAGGTTTGAAATTTGATAAACATGTTGATGTTTGTTTAAGTTGTTTTGAAACCAAGCAAAGTGTCAAACTGACTCAACAAGCAATAACAATCCTAGCTCAAGTAGGTACATTCTTCTTGGTAGGCTTACCTCATGCACCGAAGGGATGATTTTACATCCAACTTATGGAAGGAAAAAAAGAAAAATATTTCATTCTCTTTAAGCCTTTATGCCTAAACATTAAATCAGACTTGGTAAGTAACTTCATCGAAGTAAATTCCAATGCACTACTTTGAAGAATTCTTTAGAAAGACAAGGTTGGATACTACAAAAAGGTGTTTAATGACAACAAACCGAGAACATCGAGATGAATACAACCATCTACAAGCCACTTAAGGCATTAAACCATTCCCTTTCGACCCGTATGTCAAGAGTTGGATTAGGTTTAGTATGATATCGTTGTAGAATGAAGCTACTATTTTTTAAGTTCACAACCTTTATATATCCCACTGGTAAAAGTGTTTTGATCGAGAGTCACTTAGATGAGTTCTCCTTTGTGGGACGTATCTCATTAGTAGGCCCTCTCATAATAATAAAAATGATATTTCTCTTCACCCAATATCACATGAAGCGCAAGGGAAGAGGATATGTAGCAAGTTCTTGGGGTGACTCAAAAAAAGAAAGTACACTTGAGTGTTTCTCTTCACCCAAGATCGCACGAAGTACAAGGGGAGTGGATATGCACTACATGTGTATACAAGCAAAGCAAGCACATAAAAAACTCATTCATTTTAACCCATATTACAAAATGACTTCATTTTAAGCATCAATGGTTTGTGTTTGTTTATTTTGTTCAATTTTAACCAATATCACAAAATGAGGTTGCATGGGTCTAATTTTAACCAACTTTGAAAAGACTTAAAGAATTTATGAATTTTAAGCCAAATTGAAAACTAGTTGTTGTAAGATTGTAAGTTTTAAAACCCAATGGAAATTTAGTAGTCCTAAAACATAAAGAAAAGTAGCATATGATGGGTTATAATTGTCCCATAAGTGTTAAAAAACACTTTTACAATGTATGGTCCAATGATAGCATGCTCCTTCACTTCAAGTTTTTCCAAATCTACAAAATCATTTAGCCTCACAAAATAAAACCAGATGTTAGTAAAAGATCAGGGAGTATATGAAACTAAAAATTTAAAACACATATGAAAAGTCGACTCTCTACTATACCTGTAAAAAGCATTGTTGTTCTGCAATAGTGTCACTGTTTTGCAATAGCGTCATTGTTGTTGTCAAATATGTTGCTAAAATTCAAGTGTTTCACTTTGGTGAAATGCGATAGCATCGCTCTACAAAAAAATAGTGACATCAATAGCATCGCTATATGGGACACGTCGCCATATCCAAAATCATGATATTAGTCAAAAACATATTAGCATCACTATATTTAATAGGTGTCACAGTAATTTAAATGTGTCGCTATATTTAAATCAAATGGGTCACTATATTCAAACGTGTCACTATTTCTTTGGAACCTGCAACTCACAAAAGCTTAAGATAAATTCATCAAATAAAGTTAGTAAATCCCTCCTTCTAGCACCAAAATATGATTGTAATCATAGTATGAGCTAAATACACCAAATCTATACAACTTTAAGCTATATTTAACTAACTAAGCTATAATCCCAATGAGATGTTTGAAAGCTTCAAAAATAGGCAACCATTAAACTAAGCATGAAATAAACCATGAAAGCATAAAAGAAACCTAATCTAGAACTCCAAACCTTATCCCATTATAGCATTGGTGTCGTATTGATGTGGAATGATGACCTATTCCCAATCCCTTTGATAAGATGAGCATCTAATTGAACTCCATTGAAGAAAGCTTAAGCTAAAATGGATAAAACTATGCTAAGGATGGATGAAAAAAATGAAAAATATTAATAATGGATGCAAGGATGAATAAAGATAGTATTCAAACATGCAACATAACTTTTCTTTGATGGAAGTGGATCCATTTCTCTCCAAAATTTGAGGTATTTATAGGAGAAAATGGCGAATCAAGGTCCAAGATTGATCTAGTCAATCAATGGTCAATATAAAATCAGGGGTGAAGACATCGATCGAGGATTCTCATCAATGGATGAGAATGCAAGATCACATGGATCAAAGAATCAATAAATGGATCACAATAATTCAAACAAACACACTTTCAAATTTGTTAGAGAGTTTGTTACAAAGTTTGTTAGGAAATAATATTCCATTTTTGGAGCCAAAATAGGAGAATATTCCAAGGGAATATTCTTGTGCAAGTGGATGGGTAAGGAAAATTAGTAATTAGTTAATTAAAACAAAGTTTTAATTGTGCAAGTTGAAGAATTTTAAGATTGTCATTAAATAATTGATTTATTTAATGAGAAAGGGGGAAGTGACATTTAATTAAATGATTTAGATTATTTAATTAAATGAGGAGATAAGGAGGGCTTTAAATTAAATAATTTGCATTATTCAATTAAAATAGATGAAATATTAGTGTGAACGGGGGGATTAACCTAATAACATTAATTAGATTAATGGATGAAAATGATGCATTTAATTAAATAACTAGGCTTATTTAATTAAACGGGTGAAAAGAAGATGAATTTTAGGACGAAACGATGTTCGTGACCAAATTCAAGTGTGTAATATCATTCAGGACAATTTTAAGTGTCTACAGTGTTGAAATTCTTGTTGAAAATGGTTTGTTAAATTGGATTAGTGAAATTAGTAATTTTATTGTTCTTAGTGGGTTATGATAGAGATAAATGTGTTTTTGAGTTATTGGAGAACCTTATGAAATGTTATATGGTTTTCATGGGTATGTGATAATCTTTCTTCATTTGTTGAATATGACTATCTTATCTCATGTTGTTGGGTTTCTTGATGATTATCCTTACTCAAAGGATGGAGAGAGTCTTGAAGTAAGGCTTGATGATGACATATTGGATGGGTGGATATATTGTTCACTTTTGTTGGCATTATTTTGTTTGGTTTCTTGGAGGTTGGTTATTGGATTTTATTTTCTTTGGAGTTCTCTTCTCATGAAGATTATTATTATGTAATGAAAATTTGAATGAAACTTGAATTGTAATGTCTTTTATTATTGAGAAAGAAAATGGTGTAATATATTAAATTTTCCACTAAAAGAAGATTATAATATACATATTTTCTCTCTCCAAGTGATAAAAAGTGTATCAAATTCCATGTTTATAATGAAAGAAGAAAGATAAGGTTTAAATTGTTCTTCATCTTCTAATATTGTTTAAGAGAGATGTAATATTTCCAAGTTATAATAAATTAAATTAAAATTATTAAGGTAATAATGATTAGAACAATTTGTTGTTCTTTTCAAAAATAGTTTAAAAGAGTTTTCCTTTTAAAGTTTAATATTAGTTTCAATCATCGCAGTCCATAGAAATTATTGCAATTATCTATTTGAAGAGAAGAACTATAATAAGTTAAGATTATTATTTATAAATGTATGTATACATGTGTAGGTATATAAACATATTTATAGTATGTTTTATCTTTCTTTAGGAGAGGAGGAACTAAGAAAAGAGAACACACAAATTAGATAGATAATGTATGTTTCTAATCAAATTAAAATTATATGTTTTGAAAAGCAAGAATACATGTCTATGATTGTTTACTTGATATATATAGTTATACTAAATTGATTATATATATATATATAACATTATTCTCTACGTAGGAGGCACTCATCTGAATTTACCTTGTAAATTCTTTATGACTTGCACAAATATATATGTAATGTATTCTATGTAAAAAGGTTTGTAGCATCTTATGTGTATGTGGGTGTATTTTTCAATCGGTCTACCCACCAATAATATAATCAAACAACTATATTTTTTTATAAGTGAATAAATGGATTTAGATGACCAAGTATTTGTAAATTTGAATTTTAAAATTTTATGTATGTATATTCATAGAACTAAATAAAATTAAAAAATAGATGTATACTTCAATGAAAGAAAGGACATATTTGTAAGTGGGAATATATAACAAAAAACAAAGGATGATACAAGATTATGGGGTTTTGTCCAAGATCTTTCTAGTTTATTTTCCACTTTCCAACCTACATAAAGAAAGGATGAGGAATGGTAGAAAGAAAAAAAATTATTGGAACATCCTTATTGATTAGGATTTCTTAAAAATGACCTAGAATATAAGCGCTATCATTCAATCTCATGCTCAACATATTAGTAAACACTAAACCTTTTAAATTGGTTTAACTTAAACTAACCTCACTTTAATTTTAATTTAGATTATGGTGGGGGACCATGAGGCTAGGACCCTTCACTTTAAGTTATATCTTAAAATTTTAGTAAATTTAGATAATTGAAATAATTTCTATGGATTGTGATTATAAAAACTAATATTAAATTTTTAAGTTAATTTAGATTATGGTGGGGGACCATGAGGCTAGGACCCTTTTAGATTTCAAGATTGAAACCACTTAAATTAAAGTTTATCCCTTTAATAAATTACTTTACCTTGTTTAATAATACTTGTCTTTTCTTGGCCACCTTGTGTGTATATTTCTCCTTGGACAAGTCCTTTGAAAATTCCCCAATTGAACTAGTCTTAAACAAGGTAAAGTAATTGGGTTTTCCTAATTCAAGAATGACTACTTGTCTTGGCTTGGCCACCTTTTGTTGCATAAATCTCCTTGGACAAGTCCAAGGATTATGTTTTGTATTACACACAAAGCACCACATTTTGGCATCTTCTACCACACTATTTTGTCTAAGAATTATATCTTGCACCAGATTCATTTAAATTTGTTGTAATGGTATTGTTACAAGCACCAGTTGATTTAAATTTCATGTGGAATATCAGTATGAACCTTGATATTATTGATTCTAGTACATTTTTGGTGGATATGAGGGATCACATGCCTTGATTTATTTGATATGGAGGCTTTGGATATACAATTTTTTTCCTTTTCATATTTTTTATTTAATTTGAGAAGCTACACAAGATTTTATTCATGTTGTCCATCTCAAAAGATTTGGATGTTAAGGATGTGTAGCATGTTGGATAGACATGCATGGAAGGAGGATCTTGAGACATCCCTAGAGTCTAATTGGCACTTCCTTGTAGGGTAGAAGCAAAAACTTAAGGAACATAGACACAGATAGTCTAGGGGGAAGTATCCCAATATCTATCAAGTTGTCATATACCTTCACTAGCAATTCATATGATGTAGGTAGAGTTTTCCCTTTGAGGGACTAGATCATTACAGATATAGAAGAATTGAACATCTAAAAAAAAATACAAAGACCATCTTTGTTGTACAGGAATCCAAAAATGGGTGTTCTTTCACAATTTTTTGAAACCTAGTATTGAATTTAGCAATAGCTTCAAGAGGAGCTATATTTAATGTGATAATATGTTACAACAACAAATATTTTTTCCCTTTTCTTTTATATTATTAAAGAAAGCATCTTTGATTTGATCCCAAGTAGCTATGAAATTTGGGGCTAGTGATTTATACCAATCTAATATTTTTCCCTTGAAGGAAGTAGCGAGCAATCCCAATGCATATTTTATTGTGTAATATAATGCAAAGTGTATATATCTATGATATATTGTAGATTTTCTGCAATATTTTTGAAATCTTCTCCCATGAAATTTGGTAAATATTTGAGAGCATTCACATAATCAAGTCCCATGTGGTTGGTAAAGTTGGTAGAATCAAAGGACTACTATAATTATAGCTTTCAAAGTTTCTTGAAGCTACTAGGTTTTCCATTGGAGATCCTAGAGATGACAAAATATTTTATTAGACAACTCTTTTACTTGTAGGAATAACTAGAGGTGGAACTAGAACATCTAGTTAGCCACAAAAGATTTGGTTATTAGCCTCTTATTCATATAAGTAAGAGATCCTACAAATATAAAATATATAGATCTATCTTAGTTATGCTAGGTTTTCTTGAGTCCCATTAGGCATGCTAGAAATAATGTTAATCAATAAATTTTCACTAGCTCAAGTAAATCTATACAAAGGGGAATTTTTGTGAACATGGGATAAGGCCTAAGAAGCATCCTCTGATATTTCAGAAGTTATCTCTTCATGTTCCAAATTACTAACCCACTTCTACTTTGGGATGAAAATCAAAGAGGAATTATTAAAATATCTAACTAATCTAAAAGGTGATGCACCAAAGGTGGTGAATTCAAGTATTATAACATGGTAAAACATTTATATTAATCATAAAACTATACCACAATCTTGGAAAGAAAATATATGCATGGTTAAGGGATTGAAAGCAACCAACCATTATTTTAAAATACACAAACATATTCATTAGTATAAATTTTATTCATGAGATTCAAAATCCATTTAATCACTCAATACTATGTAAATAAGGAGTAAGAAAAATTCCATGATCATTACTCAATAGGTGAAAGAACTTTATGAATGTAAATCTAGACAAGAAACAAGATACGATAACCAAAATTAGGATTTTGAGATAGAAACATTGAACCACCTCTATTCATTTATCAACTATCGGCATCAAAATTCAATCAGCATAGTCTCATTCATACATTCAAGGACAATTTGAAATCAAGTAGATCTCAAAGGTGTGATCATTCTAATTTTCCAATCTACAAAAATATATATCTATCTCCTAAAATATGTAATACTACCTTCTCTAGTCTCCATATCTTCTCCTATTAGAGTAAAATAGGAAAATCACCTAATTAATTAATTATTAGGTCCCCTTTTCATGTTGGCATACTTAAGCTCAACTTAGTTCATGTGTTTTTTTGTCTCATAGCATAGGATGAGGACACATTTCATGATCTAATTTTATCCCCACCTAGGGTTTCATCTAGGGCTGTTTTTTATTTTTCTTATTATAAGGATTCACTATTGTATATTATAATCATTAAAATGTTTTTTTGGATCAAATGTAATTCTCAAAGCTAACATAAAAAATAATTTTCTTTTTTGTCTCTCTATGATAGGTTTTTTGGTTGCAAGTGGTTTTTGGGAGTTGTGTGGTTCAACAATCAACTCCAACACCCCATTCATGCAAAATAAGCACCATTATATAATGAATGCTATCCCAAAATCTTCCATTTCAGTTGGCACTTCATAATTTTATAAAATCATTGCAATTTAATTTTTTAACATTCAACCATTAATACAAAAAAGCAAACCAAATTAGTTTTGAAATACACAAATTAGCATGATTTCTTATCTTTCAATTAGTGGAATCAAATGAATCTTGTGCATTTTATTTGGCTATGACACTTATATCTCTTCTCTAATGGCATAATAAGCAATATTGTCAAGACTAGTGGTTCCAATTGAGAGTGTAGTGATCCTACATGTATTTAGTGGGGTCAACCTTTCATTATTATTTATTTTCTTCCAATGGGGTCACTATTTTCTCACATGGATTCTTTGATCCATTCCTAAATAAATTATTGTTGTCAAAATATACAACCTTTGGGGTTGGGAGAGCCATTTATTTCCTTCCTTGATCTTAAGAGTTTAGTATTCAAAGATGCCTCCAAAGAACAAAGATATGACTAAAGAGATGAAGGAGATGAAAGAAAGACATGCTAGAGAAATCAGAGATTTGGAGGAAAGAATCATAGCCTTGGAGACAAACAAAAGAAGGGATGTGGAAGAGAGTGAGTCAGATGAAGAGGAAGATGATGAGTTTGAAGATATGGAAGAAGAGTTGACCCATAGGATCAAAGAATTACAAAGTTCGTGAAGGCAGTTAGGAATGACAAACCTAAGGTAAAGATTGATGTTCTTAAATATGGTGGGAGTCTAAATGATGAAGAGTTACTTGACTGGATTACTGCATTAGATAACCATTTTGAATGTGATGAGGTTCCTGAGGAGCAAAGGGTAAATATTGCAAAGAAAAAGTTGCAAGGCCATGCTTTGGTATGGTGGGACTACTTTCAATCAAAGAGGAAGAAGCAAGGGAAGTCTAAAATCACCTCATGGGACAAGATGGTATCAAAACTCAAAGGAAGATTCTTACCCAAGGATCATCAAGTTCAAATGTTTAAGAAATTACAAAGCTTAAGGCAAAAAGAAATGGACATTAAGTCTTATACTAAGGAATTTTATAAA
The DNA here is from genome assembly GCA_007258455.2 of Sequoia sempervirens. Classification (NCBI taxonomy): domain Eukaryota; kingdom Viridiplantae; phylum Streptophyta; class Pinopsida; order Cupressales; family Cupressaceae; genus Sequoia; species Sequoia sempervirens. The sequence goes on from VDFB02000017.1 coordinate 22,057,398, forward strand.
CTAAGTTTGAGGTCTAGTCGTCATGAGAATGAAGATGAAAAAGTTGTAAGATATATGGGTGGTTTGAGGTTAAACATACAAGATGAATTGGTTTTTGGCTAACCCTAGGAATGTAGAGGAATGTTATCAAATGGCAATTAGGGTGGAGGAGAAAATGAAGAGAAGACAAGATAAAGTAGCTAGGGGCAAAGGTAATGCATCAAGAGGTAGATGATCTATGTCTAATCCAAATCAAAACAATGATAATCAAGAAGATTCCATGAAAGGACAAGAGCAATCTAATTTCAAAGGTGAATGGAGAGGTACAAGAGGCAAATTTGGAGGAGGTAGGAGTTCCAATGTGTTTTCAAGTAGATGTTACACTTGTAATGAATTTGGCCATCCATCCTACAAGTGTCCTTAGAAGATTGGTGCTTCATCAAGTGGAAGTAAAGGTGATAACAAAGTTCAACTTTTGCAAGAGGATGAAGAGGAGAGCACTGGTTCATCAAGCCATCCTGCAAACCCTAAAGTTGGAGAAGCTTTGATGTTGCACAAACAACTTTTGAAGACTTCCAAAGAAGTAGAACCATTGCACAAGAAGAGGCTTTTCAAAACTACTTGTAAGAGCAAGGGAAAGGTATGTAAAATTGTGGATGGTTCTGGCTCAACTCAAAATATGGTGTCATGTGAAATGGTGAAAAAGTTAAACTTGCAAAGGATTCCTCATGAATTACCCTATAAGGTATCATGGCTAAGTGATGGTCAATATTTATTGATAAATGAGAAGGATATTGTAGATTTTCAAATTGAGGATTATAAGGACAATGTTGTTTGTGATATCCTCCTAATGGAATGCTGCCACATACTCCTAGGAAGACCTTGGCAGTATGACAGGTGTGCCATGTACGATGGAAGAGCAAATGAGTACACTATAATGAAGGATGGTCATAAGTTTGTTTTGACTCCTTGGGTGGAAGATGTGAAAGGTAAAGCTAAGGTGATAATGTGTGGGAAACGAGAACTTGTTAATGTTGTAAAAGAAACTAGAAATTATAATGTAGTAGACTGTCCTAGGTCTGGTAATGCAGGGACAACAGATGTGAAGGAAAAAATAGGGGTAAAATGTGACTTGATAGGGAGTACACAAGAAGGTGTGTTGATTGGTACCATTGTATGTCCTTTGGTAAGCCATAAAGGTGAAGGTACATATGCAAAGGTTGTCAAACCAGGGGTACAAAGATCTGAAAAAGGAAAGGGATTGGTGACAGAGGTGCAAGGACAGTGTGGACAGAGTGCACAAAAAAGCAGACATAAACAAAAAGATGGGACTAAGTTGAGGGAAATTCATGGTAATGGTTTTTCTGATCCTTGTTTTTGTGTAGGTACAAGTGATAGGAAACAATAAAATTTTGAACCAAGAATGGAGAAAAGGTAGACCTCGGGTCTGAATATGCAAACACAGTCATATGCAAGTGCAAGCACACCTCCATGTGCAAGATAGTTTGGGGTGCAAGGTATGAACTAGTGGAAGGAGATGATGTATCCAAGGAGCATGTATGGTGGATGGTGGGGTTGGTATCAACCTCCACTCATGGGACATGAGTTTCTTTTAGGGGGGTTGTATGGTGCAGGGGTACCTACAACCATGTTTCAAAAACTAATTTGGTTACAGTTTGTCTTAAGGTGTTTGGGTGAGTTCAAGAGTTTTAGATGCTTTGTCATAGCTTTTATTGAAAATAAGGTCTAAATAAACCAATCTTTCATGTATTTTGGGATTTTATGAGTTTGATGGTCAAATGTGTACAAATGCACTCTTGCATTAAAATGTGTCAACAAGTTGAATTTGTAAGCCTAAAAGGAAAATATGTGAGATTGTATGTAAATGAGCAAGGGTGAAGTCTTAATGATATAATGGAGTCATTAGTTTAGAGTCATTAGTAGGAAAGTGATAAAAGTTGCAAATTTGTGAGTTGCATAATGCAACAAATTTGTAATTGCAATGGTTATGTGTTTTGAAAGGTTGGTTTATTAGTGGTTAGGGGAATTGGTCAGTTAGAGGAGGATGAGAAAAGCTATGTAAGGCCTCAATAAGGCTCGAATGAGGTTGAAAAGTTTTTGTATTGAAGCACTCACAAGAAATACAACGTTCATTCTGAGATTTTGTTATGTTCTTCTTTGTTCTCTCTAAACTTTCTTGATATTGCTCAACCCGTACAGTTGTATAAATGTCCTGAATCTTTTTGTATTTAGAATATGTAAGAGCTATCTATCAAAGTAACTCAATTTGAAGTCTCAAGTTTATTTTCTTGGAAGTTCTCCTTAATACTTTGAAGTAGCATGTTCATACAAATTTGTAGGTCTAATATTTTGTGTGTGAGATTAAAATTTCAATCCTTTACTTAGTGGATTGACATTTTTAATGGTATGGTAGATGCTAGGATGTATTGGAAATAAAGGAAAGCAAGTTGTGTGGACTGTGTTGATACCCTATGGTCAAAACAAAGCATTTTTCCATGTGAAAATGGAGGTTTTGTGATGGGTTTTTGAGAACTAGTGATGCAATTGAGTTTGTAATGATTTGGAAGGCCTTTGTAGACCTAAATATAGGTGTTTGATACTTTGTTTTATGTTCTGAAGCCCAAATTTGTGGAAATACAGAAAACCCTAGGTGTTTGTGAGTAAATTGAGGGTTTTGGAGAACGATAACTTAGAGGGTATGAAATTGTCAAAAACCTATGGATTTGGGTGTTTTGAGACACATTTGAGGATTGTACAAGAGATTGAGGGGTTAGGAGAAGTCTAAGAGGTACTTTGTTTGTAAAATAGGGCTAATTCTAGTAGCCTTTCGACAGGTCAGTTTGATGATTCTCCATAATGTTCCAAATAAACCTTGTGTTATTGGTTTGGGAATTGTATTGGGGTCTGATTGGATGCTTAATTGATGTTGAGTTGGTATTTTTGTGGCCTTCTCTAAAAGATAAGCCCATCTGTTGAGATTTGGAGGCTAGAAGTAATAGGTGTTGTCTTGGGCAGATTTAGTGAATGGTGTTTTGAAGGTTGAATCCTTGTTGAAGTTTGGTTATTTTGGTCTAATTGTGAGTTCTCCACCTTGGCTCTGCATCATTTTATCATCACCCTTGGACCTATAAATTCAAGATCCCTTAGCCATTTCCACATTTGGAAATTGTGAGACTTGTTTTACTAAAAGAAAAAGAGGAAAAAATGTGTCAACTTACAATATTTTTGTGCATCCACCATATCATCTACAAGTATTGCAAGATTCACAGTGATACTAAGCTACAACTACTACAATAATGACAAAAGGAGGAAAATAAAATTGACCATTCAAGTTGTTACCTCCTCTAATGCCACCATCTAGAAAAGAGGTCATCATCCTAAAGCTCAACCTTCTATATTCTCCATTCACAATTATATATCAAATCAAGTCGATTACTATACCAGGTAACCCTATTCCTTTCTCGAATATAATTAAGAGATATATAGTTAAAGATGATATTGATTTTATATGTGATGCTATGCTTTCTAATACCACAAATTCTCTAAGTGAGGGTACCATTAGACATAGAAATGTAATATTTCAATAGTTTTCCCTAGATATTGCAAGTAGATATGTCAACCGAATTTGGACTTCTTTCCTAGCTAGGTACCTAGTCACTACCATCCACCACCACCCAAAAATTATAAATACATATAAATCATTATGAATTAGCTCCCAAAAAATCAAGGGAAAAGAGAGAAGTAATTACTTCCAATGTGTGATGACTACAACAATGATAAGAAAAAATTTGGCATCCAAATTTTCTAAAGGTGTTGTTCCCAAAAGAATTTGTGAACAAGCCCATTAAGTTCCATATGCAATTAAACCACTTGAATACCAATTCTATGAAATTTTTATCATGGTAGCATTGTTGGAAGAATGTGGAGTTTGTCATTGATGCAATTTGTGGCAACATGAGCGTTAGGGATAAGTACAAGGTATATTATTATGCATTGCAGTGTTGAAATTAATGTCAACATTGTATCTTGATGTGGAAATTATGGTACATATCATTTTGGTTTATTCTAAAAAAAATTGGGATGTTTCTGGAAGACAATTTTGCAAGAAGGTTTGATCCAGTGAAGCCAACTATGATGAAAATTGACTGTCAATGTTGTTAATTCTGTGTAACAGAGCATCCAATTTTTGGGTCTATAATGGTCTATGAACTAAAATTTCACTTTGTGGTTCTAGCATAATGTTTTTGGTTGGTAGAAGCATCTAATTCCATAATTCCATCCTATTTTGGCTTTTGGTTTGAAAGTTATGAATGACAGAAGTTCATCCTGGTAGTTACAATCATTTCCTATATAGTGCATATAAGTTGGAGAGTTTGCACTTCTCTACAGATAGAATTTTGGTTTTGTGGATTTAAGGATATTTCGATAGATGTCAATAGAGTTTGAATTCCATATGGCATAGTATTTTGAGGTTCACATGTCCAAATATGGGTATGTTGTTGAAGAATTTTTGTATTAGGTCTTTTGTGGTGCCAAGCTAACAGGTGTGAAGGTATACAAAGGTTGAGTAAGTATTATGAAGTTATGTGGGAGCTATTATAGGTCCATGCCAACCTATTTCAAATTTTCTTAAGGATTGAATCTTGGTGTGAGGCATGTGTGGAAGGATTTGAGCCGACAAGTCATATATTGTCTATTTTGTATCATACATCTAATTGTGCCAACCAATTGATGTTATGCTTGAAGCAAATATATAAGGTAGATCATTTTTAGTGTTTTGAGGTATGAGAAGTATGTAAGTGATGTGCATGATGTGAATTGAAAAAATACATTATGAATCTAAGTTGTGAATGTTGAGCACAATATTAGAGTGATGTGAATGCAAAGGAAAGTAGAGTGTTAGATCATAATCAGATGAAGTGTGTAAAGTCAGTTTATTGAACTTCATTGGAACTATATATCATGCATATGATAGATGCAATTGTAACAATTCAATCTAGGCTTTGAGCCACAAAATTTCTTCTATCTCTCTTTCTCTTAGTGGACAATGATTCCACCTATAGTGAGAACTTATGTAAATATACTTTAATCGGTTATAATATATTGTGAGCTAATCCTCACCATGATTTTTCCCATTTTGGCTTTTCCATGTAAAAAAATTGTTTTCTATGTGTTGTGTGATTTTTTTGGATCTTTCATGCTTTCTTTCATTTATTGCAATTGAACATGCTATGTGTATTAGATATCTAAATGTTTGAATGGTGTAAAAGATTACCCATTCACTCCCCCCTCTCAATATTCTAGGTGTTCAACAATTGGTATTAGAGCTTGGTTCCTTGGAAGGAGCTTAACCACTTGGGGAAGGTCTTGTAGGTTGAAAACATGGTTGTTAGAAGGTTGCCTGCTCCTACAAAAGATATCCTTGTTGTTGGATCCATAGAAGAAGATTGCATGCTTGAAAAGGATGGAGAACTCAAAGTTTCTCTTAAAGATCTTGAAAGGATTGAAGGTGAAAACATAGATCTGAAAGAAAATGTCAAAGAATTAAATGAATGCATTAGAAAATTGAAGAGAAAATCAAGAAGTTCAGAGAAAGGAATAAGGAAGTCAGTGAAGAATTGAAGCAAGAAAATTAAACTATCACCGGTTTGAAGGTACAAGTTGAAGAAAATAAAAGAGTTGAGGAATGTCTGAATGAAATGGTGAAAAGAAAATTTGAGGAATGTACAAGGATTGAACAAGTTGTGAATTTGAGATTAGATCTAGAGATGAGTTCTACAAAGCTTGATGAAATGATTGCAAATCAGAAAGGCTCTAAAGATAAAGAAGGTTTAGGATTTGAAAAGGGTGAAAGTTCAAATTTAGATCAAACACCAAATGTTGAAGACAAGAAGAACAATGGTAAGAAGATCCAGAATCAAAGGAATGAAGCTAGAAGACCACTGACCAAACAACCAAATGCACAAAGGTACCCATCTTTTAATGGTTTTTGTTATTCTTACAATAAATTTGGACATAAGGTAGAAGCAGAATGAATTAAAATGTTCCACCTTTTTCTGGTCAATGTTTTACATGCAATAAATTTGGTCATAGACCTAATGAGTGTATAAGTCCAATGATGAATGGTTATAACAATGGTAGAATGGTTCAATCTTTCAAACGCTACTACTATAAATGCTATGGCTTTGGGCATAAGGCTAATCAATGCAGATCTAGAATGAATGGAAGCAATATTGGTCAAAAGAATGTCATATGCTACAATTTCAATAGACCTAGACACATTTCTAAGTTTTGCAGAAGCAGAAATATGAAGAAGGATAATCTATAAAGAAGAATGAACCATTACAAAAGATTGATCTTGAAGAAAAAAAGAAGGATATGGATAAGATTTGGAGAAAGAAGGAAGAGACCAAGGTTAAGGATGAATCTAGACTAGCATTTGATGCATATGTTTCTTCGAGAAACTAAGTTGAGAGATTTGGCTCAGGGGGAGCTTTAATGGAAATCTTTTATCCCCTAACAAATAAAATGGTGTTGATGCTTCAGCATGAAGATATGTGATGTAGATTGAAATTCTTGATCTATTGGGAGCTTTATTCTTTGAAACATTCAATGTGAAATTAGGTCAATTACAAAGGGTTATAAAGTTATTTTACTTAGCCAAATTCATTCACAATGATCATTGAGAAGGAGCGAAACAACGAAGAAAATATTTGGAGTGGTCAAAATGATTTGTGATTTGGTGTGTTCAAACCCTTGTCTGACAAGCGAAGGAAAAGGTATTTAGAATCTTTGTTTTCCCTATTTTCTTAGAGAAATATTTTGAAATAAATTTGAATTCATTTTGCAATGGTAACACCAAGGGTAATTGAGGTTATTGAGAATCCGCAACCTAAATTCAAGAAATTCCCTACTAAATCCATAGAAGACAAACCATTAGGTGCATTTTTGCATGTTCCATATGGAGTTTTTCCTACATAAGATATAAGAATTTATATTCATGGAAAGAGAGGAATGTGATCACACTAAGCTAGATGTATGGGTGAAAGAACTTAATGGAGATAACTTTACCCTAAAACCAAAATACCAAAACCTAGTCGCGAAGAAACTTGATGTGTGGAAATGGTTTCCAAATTTTTTCTTTGATGATAAATGGGTTAGGATTTTATTAAGTATAATTCATGATAAATTTGTATGGATTAACATTCCTAGAATGATTACAAAGGATTTGATTAGAGAGGTTACAAGTCTATGCTCCATTGAACCTGTTCCAATACTAAAATCGGTTAAGAATGAGGTTGTAATGGAACTCATAGGTGCTAATTATGACAAGAGGGCTCTAACGATAAAAAAAATTAGAAATCCAATTATGAAGTATGCAACTATGTTGATTAGTTGCAAAATTTACCTCACAAACAAAGAAAACTCTATATGTACCACCGCAATCAATGTTGCATATGAAATGGTGAAAAAAAGGGTTGACTATGATCTTTGTGAATTGTTAAGACAACAATTAATGGATAAATTGAAACAAACAAAGGAGAAGTATCCATTGAAGTATGGAACTTTAGTTGTATGTCTACTTTTCTATTTCTTAAAGGAACTCCCTGGAACTAAAAGTATGGACTGGTTGCAAGGTAGACCCATTAATCATTAGATTGGAGACTTTCTGAGAAGTCTTGGTGATGCAAAGGAACAAGATGAGGCTCTTGTTTCTTTATTTGTAATTTTTCAAAAGAGGATACATGAAAGAGACAAAATTCCTAAGAAAATATTAGAGAAGTATCAGAATGATATCACATTCTTGGTATCAATAATGAATGCATCATGGAAGCAGTAGAACCAAGGACAGTGTGGATCCCTGAGTTGGGATATGAGATCAATGAACAAGAGATTACTTGTTTGGATAATATTTTGTTGAAGAGTCCAAAAGATACCACTAAAGCAAGGTATGGAACCTATGAAGAAAAATCTATGGAGGTGCATATGGAGTAGATAAAACCACAAATAAAGAAGGTTGAAAAGCTGGTTGACAAGTTTGTGGAGGATATGGGCTTCACAAAGGAGCAAGTGGAGCAAGAAAGAGAAAGGGTTGGAGCTCCAGGAAGCTCATTAAGAATAAGAAAATCTAGTAGAATAGCTACCACCCCTCCTTTTATTTAGAATTCCTCCAGGACTAAGTCCTCTATGGGTGAGAAGAGAAGCAACTGATAGTCCTCCAATAAAGGAGAATTCCCCCCCCCCCAGTTGTGCAAACAACAAGGCTTGAAAATAAAACTACTATAGCAGCACCACTTGTAGCCCTTTCCAAGAAAAGAACAAAACAAAAAGGAGTAAGGGAAAAGAATATAAGTATAAACATTGAAGAAGAAGAAGAAGAAGTGGAGGAAGAAGGACCCCAGTTGGTCCAGAAGAAAAAGGATGAAGCTTCAAAGAGTAAAGCAAGCTCTAAGAAACATAAAATGGATATTATGGATATAGATGAGGAAGAAGAAATAAAGAAAGAAAAGGAATCATTTGTGATCCACATGCAAGGAAAGAAGGGATAAGCTACCAAGAAGGTGTTGCCAGAGAAGAAGAAAGTAGAAACAAGGCATAAGAAGACTTTGAATGAAAGAAAAAAAGAAAAAGAAAATAGAAACAATAAGACCTCACTCTCCCGTGAAGTTAGATGCACTATTCAATAACATTTTATAGTATGAAATTGTATCAAAGACTGTAGCCCTATACAATGAAGCAAATGAGGTGGATAACACCATTATTGAAGTTATTATTAAGTATATCCTTATTTTAGAATTTGATATGAAAAACATTGAAAAAAAAATTCCTATGGAGTTATGGAATGTCTTGGTGAAGAGAAGACAAGAAGTGATTAAAGAAGAAGGAAAAATAAAAGAATATGCATTAGAGAAGATTGGCACTCCTCTTTCAAAAGAAAACAGAGCCACATTGGTTGAATTATACAACATAGAATTTAGGGTAAAGCAAAGGGTAACTACCCTTATGGGTAGAGATAAGAGTGAGTTTGAAAGGCTCTGGAAGGAGATAGTTGACAAAATATCAGATATAGCATAGAAATATGGAATGACTTCAAAAAACAAAGAAGATATTGCTCTGAAAGTCACTACAGGAGAAGAAGCACAAGACATTGATGCTCAACATGAGCATGTAATAGATGAAGGGTATACTCAAGATAATGTTCTTCCATATGTGGAAGAATTGACAAAAGAAGATGAAGAAGTAGAAAATAATGTTGAAGAAACTATCACCGGTGAAGAAGAAGCAAAGGAGGATACCTCTCCTCCTCCGGTGCTTGAAGAGAATTTTATTCCACCAGATACCATAGATAATCCTATTGAGGAAGAAAATATAAATGAGGATGGTGAAGAACAAAATGTTGATTTGAATAAGGAAGAAGAACAAGAAAATTATAAGAAGGATGATGAAGGTAAGAATGGAGATGCATTCGGAGATTAAAAAAAATAGAAGAAGAGAATCTAGTGAACTCAGAAAATAATGGGGAAAAGGACTTGAAGGGAAAGACTGTGGAGAATGCAAAGACTTCTAGTGAATGGTCCAACTCCTCTAGAGATTCCTTGAAGAATCTACTTAGTATGCTGATCAAATTCCATCTTGTTGTATCAACACAACTAATACAACTACCTATGCAACAGGGAAATGTGGATCTTGATAAGATTTCCCCACTCCACAAGCTTCAATTGGGAGATGTATTCCATGCATCTTCCCAGAAGGAGATTATAGAAACATGTCAAAATAGTTGAGAGTTGATAGAAGAAGTTGTGAAGGAATTGCAAGAGGCTGTACCTGGTGCAATCATTGACATTTCACTTTACTGTATGGATAATTTGAAGTTATTAATTGATACTTTCAAATAATATGCCTCTAATCTTAAAGGACAAGTAGAGAATGAAGTTGAAAAGAAAATAAATGATAAGAAGATGATGGAAATCACTGAGAAGTGTGCTCTTGCACACAAAAAGTTTCAAGAAAATTTAAAGAATGCACAAGTTTGTGTGGATGATGCAAAGGCTCTATTCCAATATTGTATGAAGAGGCCTAGAGCCACATAGAGCATCAAGAGTAAAATAGACTCCATTGAGTCCCAAATCAATAATTCCTCCAGTGCTTATGATTCGACACTTGACTTGGTTGGAGACACAAGGACTGTTATTGAAGATTTGCATAAGAGATTCTTCCAGCTGCAAGCCCAAAACAAGAACATCATTTTGCATTTTGGAGAGTTAAGCGACTTGGTGAGTTCCAAATTCATATATGTTTCAAGTGCCCTTTTGAGTGCTAACAAAGTTACATAGATAAATCTAGTACCTAGCACTCTAGAAGAAGGAGAAGAGACACTAATGGAATTTGAAACACAATGCAAAATACTTGGGATGGCCAAGAAGACATGGAAGAAGGAAAACAAGCTTGGAAAACTCATGTATAGAAGCTTCAAGAGTCAACTTCCTCCATTTGACAACATCTCTATTCTTTATGCATTTCTATTTTTCAGTTTCAAATTCTTTGTACATATGCAGAGTATGTAGAGTGGTTTCTAGCACAAGGTTTTGGTTTTGATTTGGTTCATGACTTAGGGGGAGTCAATTCAAACCTTTAGTTTGCACATATGCATATATTTCTCAAGAGAAGATTTAATATATGTTAGAAATTTTGTTGCATGCACCCTTTTCCCTTGATGTCAAAGGGGGAGAATATTTTGGAGATGATTTGGCATGTTGCCATCAATGACAAAGGGAGATTTTGTTGGAAGAATGAGTATTTCATTGATACATTTGTTGGAAATATGAGTATGAAGGATAAGTACAAGGTATAGTATTATGCATTGCAGTGTTGTCATTGATGTCAACATTGTATCTTGATGTGGAATCATGGTGTAGATCATTTTGGTTGATTTTAACATGTTTTGGGATGTTTTTGGAAGAAAATTTTGCAAGAAGGTTTGATTTGGTGAAGCCAATTGTGATGGAAATTGACCAAGTGTCAATTCTGCTAATTTTGTGTAATAGAGCATCTATTTTTTGGTTTTGCACAAGTTTGAAAACTAACATTTCACTCTACAGTTCTAGCATAATGTTTTTGGTTGGTAGAAGCATCTAATTCCAAAATTCCATCTTGTTTTGGCTTTTGGTTTGAAAGTTATAAATTACAAAAGTTCAGCCTGGTGGTTACAGTCATTTCTTGTATAGTGCATATGAGTTGGAGAGTCCACACTTATCCACATATAGGATTTTGGTTTTATAGATTTAAGGAGATGTTGATATATGTCAATAAAGTGTGAATTCCAGATGGCATGATATTTTGAGGTTCGCATGTTAGAATATGGGTATACTGTTGAAATTTTTTTGTATTAGGTCTTCTACGGTACTGACCTAATAGTTGTGAAGGTATGTGAAGGTTAAGTAAGTATTGTGGAGTTATGTGGGAGCTATTATAGGTCCATGCCGACCTATTTCAAATTAGCTTAAGGATTGAATCTTGGTGTGAGGCGTGTGTGAAAGGATTTGAGCCAACAAATCATATTGTCTATTTTGTATGATACATTTAATTAGGATGACCTAATTGATCTTATGTTTGAAGCGGATATATAAGCTAGATCATTTTTGGTATTTTTAGATATGAGAAGTATGTAAGTGATGTAAATGATGTGAATTGAGCAAATACATTGTAAATCTAAGTTGTGAATGTTGAGTAGAATATTAGAGTGATGTGAATGTAGGGGAAAGCAGAGTGTTAAATCAAAATCAGATGAAGTGAGTGAAGTTAGTTTATTGAGGTTCATTGGAACTATATATCATGCATATGACAGATGCAATTATCACAATTCAATCTCGGATATGAGCCACAAAATTTCTTCTATCTCTCTTTCTCTTAGTGGATAGTGAATCCACTTAGACCGTGAGTCCACCTGTAGTGAGCACTTCCATAAATATACTATAACTGGTTATAATATATTGTGAGCTAATCCTCACTGTGGTTTTCCCATTTTGAGTTTTCGATGTAAAAATTCTATTGTTCATGTTTTATGTGATGTTTTTGGATGTTTCATGATTTCTTTCATTTACTGTGAATGAACATGCTATGTGGATTGGATGTTTAAATGTTTGAATGTTGTAAAAGAACATTGATTCACCCCCTCTCAGTATTTTAGGTGTTAAACAAGCATATATTCTTGAGATTGAGAATAATTAGAACATATAAATAATGCAACTTGATGGCATATAGAGTGTTTTAAGCTCCAAGAGGAGAGATTCTCTAGATTTATTTCTCCAACTACCTAGAGTAGGATATACATTTACAATTGGATAACTTTAGTTCCCCTGAGGTGTTCCAATATCCTGTAAGGAAGCTAAGGTAGAAGAACAACTTCCTACACTAATCTTGAGAGGAGAATAATGCAAAACTTTAACAAATCTTTGACAGTTAAAAAAATCAAACAAAAATACACATAAATATCATGCATACCATAACACAGTGATTTACGTGGGGAAAACCCTTCCAGAAGAAAAACTCCACACTCCAAAAGCAACCCAATATATTATTCAAAAATCACAAAGATTGTAATATAGTTGTAGAGCAAGTTTCTCACAATAGTATCACCACCACAGATCCAGAGACAACACGACTACTATCAAACTCTCATAATACATCACCATCTACAATCGTATTACAATTCCCTCATAAAATAGGGTTACCTTCTAGGGATAGATAGGCCAACAAAATATCCACCATTAGATCTAAAACCTAATAATTAACAGTCTAGATTTACAATGTATCATTTATTTAATGTATGTTGGCCATTTTAGGAGTTTTCTAAAAAAGTTAACAAAAAATTATTTACACGTATCCCACTCCTCCCCTTGCTACCATTGTATATTACACCTATCAATGTAACTAGATTTATAATGTATCCTTTATTTAGTGTATGTCGGCCATTTTAGGATTCTTCTAAAAAAGTTAACAAAAAATTATTTACATGCATCCCACTCCTCCCATTGCTACCATTGTATATTACACCTATCGGTGTAACTAGGAAATATATATATATATATCCTATCAATAATAACCTTTATATAATTTCAAGATTGAAAAACATTTTCCCAACAAATCTCCCACTTGTTGAACACCTTACAAGAGCAACAAGAGGGAGTAAACATTGTCTCTTAATTGCTAGGGGCCAAAAGGCCCATATTCTTTGAACACCATCTAAAATTCTCTATGCTCACAAGCTTAGTTAAAGAATCAGCAACATTCATCAAAGACTCCACCTTAACCAGTTTTACCCTATCATCTTTGACCATATCTCAAAAAAAATGATATTGTACATCAGTGTGCTTGGTCTTGGTATGAAATGTCAAGTTCTTAGCTAGACATATCACACTCTACCTATCACAATAAATTATCACTGCACCTTGTTTTATTCCAAAATTTTGAACATAGTCTCTTAATCCAAATGGCATCTTTACAAGAATGAGTAGCTACCATATACTCTTCTTTAGTAGTGGAAAAATCAACCATAACTTTTCGCTTACTCATCCAACTAATTTCACCACCAAATAAAGTAAACACATAAGCACTAGTGGATCGTATGCTATCAATATAACCTGCCTAGTCTGAATCCAAATAACCATGAATATCAAGGGAAATCTTGTCTTCAATCATAATATTATGATAACATAAGGAATAATTTGAGGTATCACACAAATATTTGAAGAATCTTTTAACTGCATCCCAGTGAACTCTGCTAGGATTAGACATATATCTGGGAAGAACTCCCACTACTTGGGCAATGTCTAGTCTAGTAAAAACCATAGCATACATCAAACTTCCAACTACACTCTGGTAAGGAACTTTTCTCATGTCTTCCATCTCTGATGGAGATGTTGGACAATATGAAATAGATAATTTTATTCCAATTGAAAAGGGAACACACAATGGTCTACAATCCTGCATGTTAAATCTCTGTAAAATTGAATTGACATACTTACTTTGGCCAAGCCATAGCTTTTTGTTTTCTCTATCTCTTTTAATTTCCATCCCAAGAATGTTTCTAGTTGCACCAAGGTCTTTCATTTCAAATTAGAAGCAAGTTGAGATTTGAGTTCTAAAATCATACATTTCCCTTTGCTAATAAATAACATATCATCAACATATAATGCAATAAACAGGAAATGATCACCATCAGTTTTATAATAAACACAATGATCTAATTTAAATGTTAAAATCCCAAAATCAACACATATGTATCAAATTTTTGGTACCACATCCTAGGACTCTGTTTTAAGCCATACAAATATTTCTTCAATTTGTAAACCAATTTACTTTTACCTTTCACCACATAGTTCTCTAGCTATGTCATATAAATATCCTCCTCCAATTCACCATAAAAAAAATAGTTTTCACATCCATTTACTCAACCTCTAAATCATAAGTAGTAGCAATAGCAAGCAAAAATATAATGGATGTCATTTTTTCAATAGAAGAGAATATCTCACCATAATAAACACCCTCAACTTGAGAGTAACCTTTCACAACCAACCTTTCTTTGTACTTCTTAATACCTCCATCTGAACCAATGTTTTTCTTGAACACCCATTTGCAACCAACAGGTTTATGTCCTTTAGACAATGGTACACGATCCCATGTATCATTTTTTTCAAAGATGTCATTTCTTCATCCATATAAATCTTCCAGGATTCTACATCATTCATACCTAATGCCTCTTCTATAGATTTGGGTTTATCCATGTTAGTATTCAAAGAAAAAATACATCTCCAATCATCAGGTGTATACCTTTCAGGTGGTTGTCTATTCCTTGTAGACCTACGAACAAGTTGGGTTGGAGGTTCTTCCTCCTCTTCTAAAGATTCGGAGTTGGATGAGCTCTCCTCAACTTCTTATCTATCCATGGGCCTCAATTCAACTTTCTTAGGTGTAGAAGGAAATTGAATCACATCTTCCTATTTACTTTGTTCTAACTACAATGTAATAAAAGAGGGCTTAGTTTCTCTAAAAATAACACTTCTACTTTATATTACCTTTGGTGTAATAGGATCCCAAAGCTTGTATCCTTTCACACCATAACTATATCTGATAAAGATACATTTCATAGCCTTGTTCTCCAACTTTGTTTTCTTCTCCATTGGCACATGTGCATATGCCTCACAACCAAAAACTCTAAGATGTCTTAATGAAGGATTGCAACTTGACCATGCCTCTATAGGTGTCTTATCAACAAGAGCTAATGTAGGAGACCTGTTAATCAAGTAACAGGAAATGGCAATAGCTTCGGCCCAAAACCTTTTTTCTAGGCCAGCACCACTTAACATACTCCTAGCCTTCTCTATGAGTGTCCTATTCATTCTTTCTACAACTCCATTCTGTTGTGGAGAATACAAAGTTATATTCTTTCTATGAATACCACACTTTATAGAATCTATCAAAATCATTAGAGAAAAATTCACTGCTATTATCAATACTCAAAAAAATTATTCTCTTTCCAATCGGAAACTCAACCATTGCTTTAAATTCTTTAAATCGACTGAAAACTTCAAATTTACTCTTTAGAAAATATACCCATTCCCTTCTACTATAATCATCAATAAATGAAACATAATATGTGGATTTACCAATCGAAGGAACATCTACAAGACCAAACACGTTAGAATGAATAACATCTAATACGCTACAAGAGTTATGAAAACTCGAGTAAAACTGAACATGGTTTTGTTTTCCATAAATGCAGTGCTCGCAAAAATAAAATTCAAGATTACAATCAGAAAAACCTTCAACAAGGTTTTAATATTTCAAGGTCCTTAGACCCTTTTCTCCAATGTGACCAAGTCTCTGGTGCCATAACATAGTTCTCTCTATAGGTAACTTTGATTCAAAAGAAGGAGTACCCTTGGGTACCTAGAAGCCATGACCATCTACTGAAGGTGAAACCCTCACCTCTTCCACATACTTTCTTTTTATAGAAGTAATATTGCACTAAATAGTGCATGCATCAAGCTTATACAATGTTCTGTATCTGACACCTCTAGCAATCACCATAGCACCTCTAACCATCTTACATCCTACATCAAAAAATACTACTTGCACACCTGCATCTATTAGTTTTCCTACAGATAACAAATTTCATGCTAATCTAGGGATATGCAACACACTATTAATCATTTTTATTCTACCATTAGGAAACTTGAATTTTACTTTACCATGGAAAACAATATTTAAATAAGAATCATCACCCAAATACACCTTACCTCCATCAAATTCTTCATATTCAAAAAATCAATCTCTATTAAAGTTCATATGGAAATATGCTCCTAATTCAATTAACCACACATCATTACTTTCATGAGTTGCCAAAGTTGTAATGAATGCATTTCCATCTTCCTTCTTGGACTTAGAATCATAATCAAATCTCTTATTTTTCTTCTTCTTTTCTTCTTTGCATTCCTTATGAACATGTCCAAGCTTACTGCAGTTCCAACAAATAACTTTGGACTTTCCAGGAGATTTAGACCTCCCCTTGGACTTGGATTTTTCACACTTCTCATTCTTCTTTCCTTTTTCCTTAGGTCTTCCATGAATATTTAGGGAATCCTTGGTAGTGATGGATACCTTCCTCCTCATCTCTTCAAAAAGAAAAGAACCCACCACATCTCCAGTCTTCAAAATTATAGAAGTACTCCCAATAGCCATAACAAGAGAATCCCATGAATCAAACAAAGAACAAAGCAAGATCTGACATTTCTCCTCCTCATCCATTTTGACACTAACTGATGCCAATTGAACCACCAATATATTGAATGCTTCCAGGTGGTTTGTGATTTTTCCACCCTCTTCCATTCTCAAGGAATACTTCTTCCTCAATAAAATCTTGCTCACTAAATATTTGGCTTGATACATCTCACCGACTTTTTTCCATAGTTCCTATGCAAAATTCTCTTCATGGACATTAATTAAAATAGAGTCTTCCAAGCACAATCTGATTAGACCCTTGGTTTTATGGTCCATAATATCATATTGAGTAACTTAAGTAGGATCTGTAGGCCTTGAAACATTCTCATCAATAGCATCCCATAGATCTTGATCTATCAATAGATCCTCCATCTTCAACTTCCACATTTCAAAATTATTTCCAAAAAATTTATCCACCTCTATTCTCCCTAATGAACTTGTCATCTAAATATTCCTACAACAAGATCACAAAGTATCTTCTGCATGAGCTCCCACTCAAATCTAGATTAGTTCAAAAAACTCAAGAACCCACAACTGAAACCAAAGGTGATCAAGCTTTGATACCACTTGTAAGGAAGCTAAGGTAGCAGAACAACTTCCTACACTAATATTGAGAGGAGAATAATGCAAAAAAATTACAGATCTTTAACAATTATAGAAAATTTAATAGAAATAAACATAAATATCATGCATACCACAACACAGTGATTTACATGGGGAAAACCATTTTGGGAGAAAATCCCCACTCCAAAATTCGCCCAATATATTATTCAAAAATTACAAAGATTACAACATATTTGCAGAGCAAGCTTCTCACAAGAGTATCACCACCAGAGATCTAGAGACAACACGACTGTTATTAGACTCTCAGAATACAATCACTATCTACAATTATAGTACAACACCCTCATAAAATAGGGTTACCTTCTAGGGAAAGACAAGCCAACAAAATATCCACCATTAGATCTAAAACCTAATAATAAATGGTCTATATTTACAATGTTTCATTTATTTAATGTATGTTGGATATTTTAGGAGTTTTCTGAAAAAGTTAACAAAAAATTATTTACATGCATCCCACTCCTCCCCTTGCTACCATTTTATATTACACCTATCGATGTAACTATAAATACAATGTATCATATATTTAATGTATATCAACCATTTTAGGAGTTTTCTAAAAAAGTTAACCAAAAAAAAATTACACGCATCCCACTCCTCCCCTTGCTACCATTGTATATTACACCTATCAGTGTAACTAGGATATATAAATGTGTGTGTGTATAAATATATATATATATATATATATATATATATCCTATCAACAATAGCATTTATATAATTGCAAGGTTGAGACACATTTTCCCAACATATCCCACCCTATTGATTAAAATGATTTTCTATCAGTGCTACCTCGACTAAAAAAATCTCAAACCTAAATTTTCTCACTCTCATTGAGGATATAACCTAGGAATAGTGTAAATCCCATACTTGTACCAAATATTTGACTACTATGACTATGTGGATCAATTTATCATTCCTAAAATGACTATAATCAATAATGAAAAGATTATGAGACTCTCCAAGTCTTGTATAGTCATCCTCAAGTTTGGGTGTAAGGGTGATTGATTTTATAGTCTCATTATTACCACCATAAGATTGTATGGATATTCTAGTAGGGTGTACAAGCTACCGAGGATTGTTTCAAAAAGGTTCTTTTCCTTGAAATACTTGAGAGAAATAGATACCATAAATATGCAATATGATAATAACATGGGAAAGGAAATTCTATCATATTCCTCACTCATGTGGCAGTGGATTATTTCAAAGAGGAAGGCTTTAAATCTATACTAGAAACAAGGTTAATATAACTAAAACTAAACCTAATTGAAGACCAATGGAGTTGTGATCCTATAAGATGGCTCACAACTTGGTATAAAAGAATTACAATAGTGATCTCAACAATTTTTCATATAAACCTCGGCTAGATATGGAGGTAAGAAATAGCTCAAAGGTGGAGAATATTGACAAACATAAGGCACCTAGTTAATTATTTCTCCTCCTTTACCAATACAATCTTATGAGAAAACCTATAAGAGGTTTGTTTCCTATCACCCAAATCTAAAGAAAATCTAGAAGACCACATTGAAGAAGTAAAAAAAGAATGAGAAAATTATGAATGTGTAATGGAGATATAGGGAAGATGTTGGGAACACAATAAAAAATCTAAGTGACTATGCTTTAGATGACAAGTGGGATGACTATTCTGAGAAGGCTTATTGAAGTCCCACATTTTCATTCACTTGATAGGACCCCAATATTGGGGTGGAAATAAGCATTATATTATTTAGAAAGGAGGTATAACTAAATCCTCGAAGTTTTCAAGTAAAGCAATCTATGGCTTAGGAGAAGCCAATATTAGAATAGTCATAATTGGAATCGATACTCAACTACCTATAATACCTAAGAGGAGCATAGCCTCACTTACCAAGTATTTCAGAGTAGGAAATAACAATGCCAATGCCTCACTCAAAATACACCCAAAAAATAAGTCCCTACACAAAGAATGAGAGGTACAGTGACCAAAGAGATGACTATAGGACAAGTACCCTTTTCCCAAAAAATAAGATCTCCCAAAATCACAAAAGGGAAAGCCACCAATTCTTTTTCATCTCAAATAGCACCCACTATAAGATAAATTTTGTTCTAATCATACATGAGTGGACATGATAATCTAGGGGAAGAGAAAGGAAAAAATATCCAAGAAACGAAAGGCATAGCAACAACTGAATCAAGAGCATTCAAAGGCTATTTCAAAGTGTGTGAAAACCTCTATAGATCCCAATGTAAGTTCCTCTACTCCCTCTCCTCCTACTCACCCCTCTCTTATTTTACCATATAATCACCAATCATCTTCCCATTCCTTCTCCATGCAACAAGGGTCAATCTTGAGAACTGCTTAGGTTTCCTTGAAATAATGTTTCATGTAGCCCCCACCATCATTCCAATATCCTCCTTAGTATCCTTTCCAAACAATAAACATCAAATTCCTATGAACAAATTTTCTTGGGTGGAGGTTGTCACCTTCCATTCTTACAAGTGTCTTTCCCTCTCCAATCCTTTGATTCCAAACAACCAATATTACCCTCTAATTTTTTTCAAACTCATGTCCCCCAAGCTACCACCCCTTCTTTTGTTGGACAATAAGTTTCCTCATTCATTCCCATTTTCTCCCAAAAGGTCACACAATACTACAAAGTGTGACAATCATTAGAGATTTCACCTTACAACAACAATAAATGCAACAAATACAAGTGGAAGTTCAACAAAAGGAAATAAAAATCAAATCAAATCAAGATACCAATAACAAAGAGGGAGAGAACATGATGGCATGCATTATGCACTCTTCACCCATATAATAGATAATCCCATAAAGGAAAAATTCTCACTAGTGACCTTCAAATAAATGCAGAAAGTACCAGTATCAAGGACACAAGAGTTGAGGATAGAGTTGAGTTTCTTCAGAAGGGCACCAAAATGCAAGGCAATTTATTGATATCAATGGAGAAAAATTTAAAAGTGCACCAAGATAGAGTAGGCTAAGCAAATGATGAAAGTGTCAAAAACAAAAATCAAGACACTTGAATGAAAAATTACCATACTTGTAGATAAAACCATCAAAGCTAAAGATATATAGGAAAATAAAACTGAGAGACAACTCAAAGAGGTTCAAGAAAAGCTAATTAAAGAAAATTTGGAGTTGGTAATAGTAAAGAGATGAATGGTAACTAAGAAATATATTACAAATTGATAAGATCCAAACATATAATGATTGAAATAATATAATACAAAATATATATCTCACACAACACTAGAGATGTTTATGGGCCAACATACCGTCATATATGATAAATGTCAAAATAGAGTAAACCCTTGAGGTAGGGTAACACCATACAATACTCCTTGTGGAAGAATCCACTCCATTCTATATCTTCAAGAGATACCAAATAAAATATCATAATTCACATATACCTTACAATGATAATCACCTCCTTTACATAGACCTCCTAATAATACAATGGAGGGGAAATCCTAATGAAGGCATACTCAAATCCTAATATAACTAATTACACTAGTTATTCACATGACTCAATATAACTAACTTAAGGGATGTGTTCCAAATTTTGGCATCTCCATCCATCTAAATACATTATAATATCATATCCCTAGGTACATAACATGCCATCCCTCTTTGAGATGTTTCCTCATTGAAACATGAGAAGAAACTAAATAGTAAGAATGATGCAAGTTATTACAAATATGATGCCATGACGAATCATCTAACCATCCATAGTTGATCCTTGTTCCTTTTTCTTTATATTTCTTAGATCCCATCCTTGATCCATATTCTTTTTAACCCCTTTGATTATATTCATTATCATAATTCCTCATTTGCGTCCCTAAGTATCCATTACTTCTATGATACCACTAATTGGTATATTTATTTCTTTAGTTCTATGTAGGTCCATAGTAATTTCCTTTTTTATTACATATACTATAATGTATCTATGATGGTTTCCTCCATTATTCTTGTCTCTCACAATGATGTGGATGCCTATATATTGTACCCTTTTCCATCATTGGAACCTTCTTTGATTCTTCACTATTTCCTACCACTTTTTTTAGTGATTCTATAATGTCCCCTTTTTGAGTGAGCATCAGCGTTTGGTGGTTTAGCCTATCATTGGGTCCTCATAGGCTAATTAGAGTGATTAGAGGGCCTAGTGTTGGTGTTTGCTAGTTCTCCTATTGGAAGTTGGCTGTGTTTTCATCTGCAAATCCTTAGCTTGTTCAAAGGTGATGTAATTCAAGGTGTTTTGGATCTGTTTGTGTATTCTTACTATTTATAGTAATTCAATGAATTGATAGGGGTCCAACCTTACTATTTTTAGTAAGGCATCCTGTTGGACAGAGTGTGTAGTGGATAAGCCAATGGCGAAGTCAGAATTGATGATTGATGTTTATTTATGGATTTTTAACTATTATTAAAGTAAAACTTTAATATTAATTAATTATTATTAAAGTAAAGCTTTAATAATAATAAATTATTATTAAATATCACATCATGTAAATACTTTATTGACCTTATTATGAAGGGGTTATTTAATGATTGTAAATTCAATTATATAAAGTGCATTTAAGTCAAATTATAAAGTGCTTTTGATGGGTGCCCACTTTGAGGAATTAAATAAAGTGTAAAAGCAAATATTAATGATATTTAAAATGATTGAAAGCCTCTTTGGAAATCGACCTCTTTTAGGGAGAGTATAAAAATATTTTGAAAATCAAAGATATTTATTATTGATCATTCATTCAACTTGGCTTTATGCGTTGGCATTTTGGAGGAGGAAACTAGGGTTTTCAATTGCAAGTGAACTTGGGAGTGTAGCTTCTCTTGATTCGAGCTTTCTGAGGGTGTGAAATATCATCTGAGGTTTTCTAATCAATGGATTTATCTCAGAAGTCACATTGTGCTTGATTGGAGTTGATTCATCAACATTTTCAAAGGTTATTTAGAGCAGATCAGAAGTTATTGAAGACAAATATTATTGAATAGCTTTATTGTTGTTAAAGGATCTTCTTCTATTAGTACGTGGGAGTTTGTTGAGCATATTGGAGAGAGTTTATGAGGAGATTAAGAAGTTTCCTATTGGAAACGTGAAGTATATTGGATTTTTGTTTTATTTGCTACTACACTTTGTTGGGTTGTACATCTCAGATATTACCAGGTCGTACTAACCATTTCTACCAAGCCATATAGACATGGATGCTAGCCATTTGAATCTAAGGAAAAAAACACCTAAGTTTAGGGTGGTATTTGATGACCATTTTGGGCGAATAGACTTCTATTATCATATTGATGCATTAATAATGTGGAGACTTCACTATTTTCTGCCAAGCATCCATCTCAAAGGGTTTTCTCGATTGCTACAACTCATTTTCTAGAATTGATGATATTGCTCTCATACCTGCATTTGATGTATTAGAATTTTGGTTATGATTGTTATTGAGTAGAAAGAATAATGGTCTGATTTGAATATAAATCGATTATATCTGCAAACTATGGTTAATCATATTTGAGATTGTTGCTTCATTTCTAAGCATTTCTATATATTTCAATTTATATGTTTATTTGCATTATTATATATATACTCCTGGCAATATATCCTAAAAATTCAAAACAAGCAAACACTTTGAAACCCCAAGAAAAAATAAACAAGGTATAAATTTTAGTTCCAAGTGTCCACTTAGGGTGGGACACTTCAGTGGTATCAGAACAGTCTCCTGCCATCCTGTTGGGGATTTAAATTACATATTTAGTGAGCTCACATTTGTCAAAATTTGAGTGATCAGCACTCATTAATTTTCAACTCATAGTTTTCCAATTTCATATTTGAGTTAATGGGTTACTACAGGCTTGAAGAAAAAACCAGGGAAGGTTATGAACAACTAGCCATTAAAATCAGGGATAGTTATAAACAAGAAGCCAACCAACTCTTTGAGGGTTACCAAAACATGTCGAATGATTTTGAATCATAGTACTCTTTTAATAAATACCTAGACTTTGTTGTTACCTTGAGTCCTAAAAGTATTTGTTTGGTTAAGCACATTAGGAGGATGTTTAAAGAAAAAGATTTATTTAGAGGAGCAAAATTTAGTCATGGGAAAGATGTTGCAATAGGAGACAAGATGAGTTTTCAATATGATACTCCCCATGATTTAGTTCCTACTAATGGGTACAAGGTGAGTAGGTATGATGGAACCTCTAAATTAGATAACGATGATGGTTATACATTTAAACTCAATGATTAGGTTATAGGAACTCCCATAATGAGTAAGAACCAAATGAGAAGACAAGGTATATGCTTCTCTTGCAAAGGTTTTCGGGGGCCTAACCACCAATGCACAGATAATGAGGTAAAGAAACTTGAGGAAGACCTTGTTTTGACACAAGGATGCATTGAAGAAGAAGCCACGAAGGAAACATATTTGAAGATGCATGTTTTATATGAAGATGTTGGGGCTCATGAATCACATCATCCAAAAGGACAAAGGGGATTCTGTAAGGAGGTCATAAAGGTCAAGGAGACTTATACACATACAGATTTACATTACAATTATGGGACAAAAATTATGGCACATGATACACTTAATTTTCCTTTGAAGACACCTCTTGAACCAACACGTGTAAATGGATAGTTAGCGAAGGATGAAGCTTTGGTTGAGTTCCTTGAGGACACTGCAGATAAGTACGATGTAGCTCCTAATTTTCTACTTTATGACAATAGTCATAATCTTGATCCTACTCATGAGATAGCAGCCATTATATGTGAGGATGATGGATGTGTAGAGTTCCCTAATGTTGACACTAAATATTTGGGTGTTAAAAATGAATTATGTGAAGTGGATTTAATCCACAACAAGTCTAATTTTTCCTATCAAACCTTAAAAGATGTGAAAAAATTAGAAAATTTACTTGTTGGTGATGGGTCCTAGGATAGCTCATTGGATGAACATGCATCTACTTTGGAGGAAGAAATGTGCAGTGATTATGTCCAATTAGTAGCTTCTACCATGTCATTTGAGCCATCCTATGAGGTACATAATAACAGTACCTTTGATGTTGATGTGTGCAAATTTGATGGCACACATAATGATGGTTTCTAGACGGTGAGTGATGATGATTCAACCTCTTATCATAGTGTAGATTGTTGGCAACACAAGGGTAGACAACTGAGAGGGGGGGTGAATCAGTTGTCTCATAAATTATTCTTATTAAACTTATTCTCAGATCTGATAAATAAACATGAAAGAATAAACCATCACCACATCAAAAACACACATAACACCAAGATTTTTTTACGTGGAAACCCTGTTAGGGGAAAAACCATGGTGGAGGTTAATCCACAAGATTATACTCTGTTAAAAGTATTATAAATGGGGAATGCACCTGAATTTAGGCACACTTTCTAGAGCTCATTGCTCAAATACAAAAAGGCTTGCTGCCCAAAACAAGACTCGTTGTCTTACAGTAACATTTAGATTACATCCGAAAGATTTTGAACTAAGAAAATAGCATCTTCTAATGCCTTATTATAGTTCTGGTTAAGCACATAAACACTTCACTCTTCTTCACACTTTATTTCTTCCTTTGAAAGATTAGAACATTATTCAAACTTAGCACATGGCATACATCACACACCACACCTTCAAATGGTATAAACAATCGATCATATATATCTACAACTAAGGATAACATCGACTACATGTCGGCCCAACAAAATATGAAATGTGTACAAACTGTTGGCCCAAAACAATGAACAATTATCAATGTGCACCAAAAAATGTTAGCCAAAACATAGTAAGGACCCAAAACAACATCCTCAAATACAAAACACCTTCAAAAATTATGCCTCAAAGATCCACAACATGCTACAATCACCCTGTCGGCCATGATCATGAAAAACATGAACTCACAAAAGAAAATCACCAATCATGAGCACAAAAATAAATGCGGAAAAAAAACACAGATAGAGCATGATCTAGAAACATCCACAAGCATAATGAATCACCACAGAAGCATCTATAACAATTCAAATTACTAGAATCACATTATCTTCTTTCAGGAACACCAACTAAAGCAACAGAACAACTGTCAGAACACAGATACTCATAACTCAATCAAATCTTCATGCGAACCTCCAAAAATTCATGTGGATAAACTAGATATACTTTTCAACAAACCCTTTAATCTGCAACCTCTTATCATCAATATACTAAGCTAGCCACCATACTGAACTTCACTGCATCACTGACAACCTACAACTTATTTTATTACAATTTTCTCAATATCCTCGACATATACAACCTTACAAACATTAATTCCAATAGTGTTAACATCAATGACAACCACATATCAGCAATATCCAACAATCTCCCCCTTTAGCATTGATGGAAACACATGATGTGAAAAACACCATAAACGATACTTTCTCACAGCACTTTCTCCCCCTTAGATTTTGACTCTTTTCTCCTTAACTCTTTCACAATTTTTCACATGAATTTTCTCCCCATTTGACATCCATGACAAAGATACACATTAGCTTTCTCCACACAAGCTCTGAACCACATTTTTGAACATCTGACTACCCCCCCTAAGTATCAGCCACCACAACATCAATCTAAATCTCAAGATATGACTATGAAATGCACAGATTGATTCAAGTCAATCCATCTTAATTTTGATTAGGAGGGGTAATCACCCCTAGCTCCCCTATGTGATACTAAAAATTATCCTTAAATAAATTAATGCCAATAGTGTTGGCATCAATGACAACCACATATCAGCAATATCCAACATAGATTACAAATCAGAAAATTTGTGTGGAGATGATTTGTCACAGGGGTTTCATCATTTGGTAGGACAATTGAAGGTCAATGATAGTATGATTGCTATAGCCTTAGAACATTTTGATTTTTCTCATCAAATGTTGGAAACTTATGGTTGGAGTACTCCTAAGACATATGAGCATTGTGATAGTTGACTCTCCCTTGCATAGTTTCAAGAACTTAGAGATGCAGTTGGGGTAATGGAGAATAATTACCTGTAGCTATTATCAGATAGAGATCATCTTCTCATGATCGATGATATCTATTATGATGCTCTAAAGGGAAAGAAAGAGGAGGTTTATGAGTTCACCTATGAGCTTGAGGTCACCACAAAATCTTTGAAGAGCACTCAAACAACCCTTCAAGAGCCAAAGTTACAGATATATGAGCTTACTGTGGAGTTGAGCCTAGCACAGTCTTCATCACCGGTGGATACAGTTTCGATATCTATGACAGTTATTGGTGATGAGCATACATCCTTGGGTAGTGGTAAGGAGCACATTGAGGATGTGGCTACATCCATTACATTTACAAGTGCATGTGACATAGATAGGATGAGTGCATTGGTTGAGAGTAGTAGAGAACCATTTGTTGCATCAGGTGTCTCTGAGGATAGTCCCATTTTAGGTGATGTAAAATAGGTTATAGATAGCTTTTGTGGTGAAGTAGTAGATTCTCTAGAAAGTTGTGTGATAGATCACTATGTTGTTCCATCTTATTCACAAGAGGTATGTAAGGTATCATCTAGTTGGGATATTGGTTCTCATGCTGATTTTTTTCCCTCTCTTGGAAGAAAATCAGAGATTACATCTTGTGTAGGTGATTTTGATCGACAACTTATTGAGCCACAGAGATGGAGAAATCAATTGAAGGTTACAGGAGAGAAGGTTGATTCAACCTTATCTCATTTTGATTGCACTCATAAGTATGTTGAGTACCTTCTTTGGACAACAAAGTTTGAGGATAGTCGATATGGGGTCTCGACTGGTACTCACATTCATGACTTATGGATTATCAAGAGTGCTTTAGAGGAGATAAAATTGAAATATCGCCAATTGTTTCATGTTAGAGAGTATGCTATTGGGTACATAGAGAGGTTTGGAAAAGTATCTACCCAATTAGCTATTTAGGATCAGAGACATGATCCATCATCTAATTCGAGTGATGAGAGTGATGAGTTTTTTTCCCATAGCTATGACAGTTAACCATTGACAAAGGCAAGGGCATTTTATCTTGACTACATAGTGAGGAGTGCTCATCACTTCTCCTTTAGTCCACACATTGATGACTTGATGATGTGTAGGTGTGGATTGGCTTAGGATTTTTACCATCCATGGTGGGATGAAGAGTTACCATCTATAGAATATGGAATTAGAGATTGTAGGTGTCTGACTCAGATATATTTAGAGGATTACTTGCAGGGTCAAAGATGAGATTACCATCATGTTGATGTGTACTAGACAAATTTTGTAACTTCTTTGTCTCAAAAATTTCCCTTGGAGACATGGCTTTAGAGAGGTGGCAGTGTTAGTAGGCATGATGGCTTGTTTAGCTCATTTCGCGGTGATGGAGGAGAGTTATATTATTTCCTCGACTTGAAAGGAACTACTCCATACCTTCCAGCACCTATGCGAGATAGTCAACACATCCATAGGAGTTTTGTAGAGGAAGAAGGGGGATGTTGTGGTGTAGACATGTTTGGATATTCTTACCTCCTCATGACTGATGGATGTGAGTTTCGGTTGAGTTGGGATCCA
Source organism: Sequoia sempervirens (assembly GCA_007258455.2). NCBI lineage: Eukaryota > Viridiplantae > Streptophyta > Pinopsida > Cupressales > Cupressaceae > Sequoia > Sequoia sempervirens. Next base: position 22,085,384 of record VDFB02000017.1, read on the forward strand.
AGTGGTGATAGGGTTGGCACTACAGTTTGGGTGGATCTTGATGAGTTGCTTCATCATTTTCAGCATGGTGAAGCTGATGTCAGGATATCATAGGGGAAGTCAGAGATTGCTATGCATAGCAAGCTTCCATATTGGGTTTGGGATCCAAGAATATGTTGCATTTTTGTTATGATTGGTAGATTATTTGTCATTGGGGTAGTTACTTGTAGTGATGTTGAGCATAGTTTGATTTCTACCCAATGGATACAAAGGATATATTGTTGGGCATTCTATTGGTTGCATCTTCCTGGTGAACATATTTCTCTGACACATGGTACAAGGGTTGACCTTGGTCTATGCATTATTCAATTATGCTTTTTTTGGTGTAGTGAGGGTTATTTGTAGTTATGTGCATCATTCTATAATTCTTCCCTTGGATCTCTTGTGGTGGTGTCATCTATTCAAATGTGATTGCTTGAGGACAAGCAATTTCAGGGAGGATGGACTGTAATGTCCCCTTTTTGAGAGAGCATCAAATTTTGGTGGTTTCGCCTATCATTGGGTCCTTGTAGGCTAATCAAGGTGATTAGAGGGCCCATTTTTGGTGTTTGCTAGTTCTTGTATTGGCAGTTGGCTATGTTTTCATCTCGAGATCCTTAGCTTGTTCAGAGGGAATGTAAATCAGGGTGTTTTGGCTTTGTTTGTGTATGCTTACTATTTATAGTAAGTCAGTGAATTGATAGAGGGCCAACCTCACTATTTTAGTAAGGAATCTTGTTGGCCAGAGTGTGGAGTGGGTAAGCCGATGGTGAAGTCAAAATTGATGATTGACATTTATTTATGGAGTTTCAATTATTATTAAAGTGCATAGCGTTTAAATACTTTCTTGACTTTATTATGAATGGGTTATTTAATGATCATAAAGTCAATTATATAAAGTGCATTTAAGTCAAATTATAAAGTGCTTTTGATGGGTTCCCACTTTGAGGAATTGAATATAGTACAAAAGAAAATATTAATAATATTTTAAATTATTAAAAGCATCTCTGGAAATCGACCTCTTTTGGGGAGAGTATAAAAAGGTTTTGAAAAGAAAAGATATTTATTATTGATCATTCATTCAACTTCGCTTTGTGTGTTGGAATTTTGGAGGTGGAAACTAGGGTTTTCAGCTGCAAGCAAACTTGGGAGGGTGGCTTCTATTGATTCAAGCTTTTTGAGGGTGTGAAAGATCATCTGAGGTTTGCTAATCAATGGCTTTATCTCAGAAGTCACATTGTGCTTGATTGGAGTTGATTCATCAACATTTTCAAAGGTTATTTGGAGCAAATCAAAAGTTATGAAGACTGTAGACATCAAAAAATTGTCCTCTTACAACACTTGTCTCGACATTATATCATTTAGGCATCTTGTAGCATGCTTTGCCCTAGGTACCCATGTCATCATCCATTTAATTAAATAAATTTTATTTATTTAATTAAATTCATATTCATTTCCATCCATTCCTCTAATGTTAATTAAATAATTTATATTATTTAATTCATTCATTCATAATTCATCCATTCCTCTAATATTAATTAAATAATTTATATTATTTAATTAATTAAGTCATTTCTATCAATTCTTCTAATATTAATTAAATAATTTATATTATTTAATTAATGAAATCATAAATTCAACGTTAATTAAATAAATCCTAAATTTATTTAATTAATAAAATCCTAAAAAGATCTTCTCGCTTTCTTTCCAAAATTGAACTCATGTGTATCTAATTAATTTATTTAATTAGATAATTCATCAATTATCCCTCTCGTCTTTTTCAGGATTTATTTCCTTTAAAATAATAAATCAAAATCTTTCTATCTTTTTTGACATCTTATCTCATCTCGTTGTATTTCCTCTTTTGTCAAAAATCAAATCCCTATCGAATCTTGTCAAATCTTATCTTCGTCAACATCACAGCTCTATAAATATGGCCTCTCACAATAAATTTAGATCGAATCTTCATCGAGCATCCTGACTCTGTCAAAATAATTCTTCAATCCATCTCTATCATTCTTCATCGTCAAGTTGTTATGCTATAGGAATGAGCATCCAACATTCCTCTATTATCAACCTTCGAAATCTTGCATCCTTGTGTAGGTGGAGAAGAGCAATGGAGATAAATCAAGTTTAGCGGGGAGATCAGTTTGCATTTTGCTTCTTATTTTGATTTTCATGTTGTTTCTTACTCTATTGTGCTTGATAGGATTTAGTCATTTTATTGTTTTCATTACACTAAATCTAGTTGATTATTTCCCTATCTACATTTTGGTGCCCACCATGGGGCCTTGCCCCGTTTTTAACATTTATCTACAGGTTTTCTGACAGGTTTTACATTATGGAATTTGGCTTTCTAACAAAAATTTTCATTTTAGCGCATCTGAGGGTTTCCGTAGCACATACAGAGTTTTAAGGACTCTTCTACAGGTCTTTTTGCACATCTAGGGATTGTTTCGGCGCATCTAACGGTTATTTTAGCGCATATAAGGAACAGATTAGCGCATTTATCTTCACTGTTTTAAAAAAAATAAAATTTGCTTTTCCTAAATTAGCGCATTTAAGGGTTAGTTTAGCGCATTTGAGGCTTTCTTTAGCACATATGGGGATTGTTTTAGCGCATATGACACTGTTTTAACCTTTTTTGCACTTGTTCTAGTGCATTCAATAATTCTTTTAGCACATATACCTCTGTTTTGACATTTTTTTAGTAAATCTTAAAATGGCCGTATCTTGGTCATTTTTTGGTCTTTTTCAGTGCTTTTTTTTTTTATATGGGGTAGAATTTCATAAGCTATCCAATGGTGTAGGAATTTATTAACTTTGAAAGAGTTAAAGTTCTCAAATTCTCATACATTCTTCGGCGCATATTACTTTTGTCCCATCACATTTGTAATTTTTTTCTTTTTGTCTTACTTTTTGATTGATTATTTCTTTTACTTTTTCTTAAGGCATTTAGCCCCTGATTATATGGGAGACCAGGAGCTGTGCTAAACAAATTTTTAACACTCAGTCACAACCTCTAGTCATGTGGGGCTGAAATTTAGGCGCTTAGGGGTTTAATCTAGCTCCTTCCTTGCATGGATTTTTCTAAAATAGCAATTTTGTTAAAACGGATATAACTTTTGCATAATAGCTCAGATTTTCAAAATTCAAAAAGCATTGGAAAGCTGACTCGGAATACTACATAGTGGTGAAGATCATTTCAGGTGACTATATCATTTTCAGTACTCTTTTATCAGTCAAAGTCAAACTTACATTTACACTTCAAATGCTTATATCTTTTGCAAAATTGATCCAATTTCAACAAATTTTTTTTTAAAGTGCATGAAATCTTCTGAATTTTCTGTTTATGCAATCCATTCAGCTGTATCAGGTCATCTTAATCGTATTTTATCATAATTCCTTTTTTTTCACATGGCTTTCTTCTATGCAAGTTTACTTGGTCTTTTTCGATTTTCTGGTTGTAGGTGCATCAAAGGAGCTAGAACAACATTGGAATCAGTCAAATACAACAAATTTAAGGATGAAAACAATCAGGTGCACACGTTTCATCCTTAGTCTCTTAATCTTGTTTGTCACACATTTCAATTTGGGGCATAAAATCAAATCTTGTTTGATCACATATTTGAAATTGGGATTAAAACGAATTTTGTCTTCAATCACACATATTGATTTGGGGTTAAAAAGAACAAGTGTTTGAACTGTTTTACACACATTTCAATTTTCTAAGGGTCAATTAATAATTGTGAGTGTGAATCAAGTGTGTGTGTGATCACAAACACCTCACTTGGTTTGTTTTTATCAAACCCTTCATAGGAGGCCTACTGGGGGATTTCATCACCCCTGGGGATGACCTCAATCAAAGTTTGAATCGAAAGACACGCTTGTTTGGAAGTTAAAAATTTTGTCACTCTTGGCTAAGCCCCAAAGAACTTTATACCTTTGGGAAGTGAAGGTGAAGGGTGGGTTACCCCTTTCTCCCAGCTGTGTGGTAGGATTTTTCTTTCAAATCATCCTTAGTCAACCTTGTGCAGATTAGCTTGAGACCTAATTGGCCATACCCACTTGACTATTTCTAGGACTTGTTGATGTGTCTTCTTCAAGTGTGTGCTTAATAATCACATTCATAATTTCAAATTCAAACTTGCTTATGTGACTTGCGTGTGTGATTCATGTGTGTATATGTGTGATCATTCATTTAAACATTTCCAAATCAAGCTAGACACCAAACACATAAAGACAAGTCACTCTACACCTTCTTCCAACACTTTCATATCCAATCACTTTCATCCTAATCATTCTTCTTAGCCAAATCCTATCCATTTCATCCTAATCAATCAAGTCATCCAATCTAATCATTCCACATCATCACCATCACCAACAAAGTCCTAGTCACCACTTGTCAAAATGGTCATAATCATAAACAAGCCCAATCCTAATCATAAGCCCAAAATCATAATCCAAGGGGTCTATCCCTCTAGGCCAAATCATGAGACAAAACCTAAGCCTGAAATCATAATTCAAGGAGTCTCTTTCTCTAGTTCAAATCATGAAACAAAACCAAAACATAAAATCATACTTTGAGGGGCTTCTCCTACCACCGCTAATGATTACCTGAATGATGTTACATAATTTGATGAACAAATCGATGTGCAAGAGCTTACACACATGTGTGACACCATGCCCACATTCGAACATAAATCCCTAGCATCCCAACTTCAAAACCTCCTTCAAGCACTTCACCAAATTCCCCAACCCCTAGACCACCAAACCATACAAAGCCTGCACACCATCTTTCAAGATTTTCAACAAATTAAATCACCTCAAATCCAACACCTCCTAGCTAAAGCCAATCATTTCATTGCCACTTGTCAAATTCAATAACCACAACATCATCCCCTATCCATTCATTATCAACCAATGCCACCTCAACCTAATGTGTCATCCGCTTCCACCTCATACCAATTTAATCCATCCACTTCTTCGTATGTCAATGCCATGTCAACCTATCAAGCCACATCACAACAAACACATGTGACTTTAAGTTCTACCTTGCAACATGGTCAAAATTCTTCATGTTCTAATGCAACCATTGACAAGGGGAATACCAATCTAGCGCATGCACCCTATAACTTTATCATACCATCATCCAATCAAAATAAAAACCCTAAGCCAACACCTTTCACCCCTACACCTCCAAAGCATGTGACCCAAGGGCTACGAGCAAGGAATCAACTGTTGCCATGTCATTCAACACATATACCTGAACATACAAAAGAATCCTCAAACATCATGCTAAGCCCTTCAAGCCAACCATGTCATCCACAACCCCTTGAGCCAATTCCAAAGTCTCCCCTCATAATTCCAAGTCACCCTCTATCATGCTCCTATGTTGTTGACCATCAAGAACATGACAAGTCTCTCCATGAGAAATCCCCTTCCACCTCCATTCAAACAAGTCATGAGGTATGTCAAGAGCACAATCCTAAACATGTGGAAAAATTACCCCCTCATCCACATAAAGATCGACACCCTCCTAATGATTCCATTCATACCATACTTAATACTATTCATGATCAATCTTCCATTTTTGATGAAGACCCCTTTTATGATCAAGAAGACCATGATGATCCTCTTAGCCAACTTTATGCATTCCATGGTCAAGAGCTTTCCACCTCATCCATCCATGATACACAAAAATCCACTTCCCTTGATGAGACATATGCCTCCCAAGCACACATAGAAGATCAAACAAATATCTTGGATCTATGTGAACACAATGCTAATCAAGATCTTAATGATCCTCCATCACCCACTATCGACCCCATTGCACTTCCTCCATCATATCCTATTGGTTTTTCCACCCTCATTCATGAATGTTCCTCCTTAGAACAACAAAAACCATTATCTTCCCTTGCTTCATCTTCTCCATCCAATAAGGAACTCATGTTTAGTGTTCCACCTACACCTATTCCCATTATCCATTGCACACTCCAAAACATGAATCACCAAGGTAAAGGTCTAGACCTTCATGAACAAGGTATTTTGGAGCCCATCCATGTCAAAGTCCCTCCATGCTTTTATGGCCTTGGATATACACCCCAAGGACAACAACCTAAAGATGTTGGTACTTCCTCTATGCATCCTAAGTCCACTTTCCATCATACAGCCTATCATACACCTAAAAAATATGTTGCCATCCCTCCTCCATCATCTTATAAATGTCAAAAGCATGCGACCATACACCTTCCACCATCAAATCTACCACCATTGCTTCCAACTCCTAATATCCCTCCATCTAATCTACCTCCACTTCTCCCAACACCTAATATCCCCATTATCCAATCCCCTTATCCCTCCATCCATAAATACCCTAACATTCATAATCATGACCAACAAATGCACACATTGTATAAACATGAAGCTTCCACCCATTCCACCATACCCATGAGATTCAAAAGCAATAATTTTAATGCCTCTACCTATAAAGTAAAAAATCCTAAGGGTTCTCGTGCCTTAGGACATCAATACAAAAAGTCAAAGCAAAATCCATATAAAAAGCTATATAAGCCCATACCTCCAAAAGAAAAGTCTAAAAAAAAAATGGTTTGGGTACCTAAGCAAAAAGAAATCAAGTCAAATGAGGCATTCACATCACAAAAATCTCAACCATCCACTTCCATCCCGCATTCTCATTCCATTCAAAAGTCTCAAATTCCTAAAACCCACAAGCAAAATAAAAATCATAAAAATACTAAGTCTATGTGGGTACCAAAAGCACTACACCCTCCACCTCCTAAGCAAACATCTCCATTGCTTCCTACACCCCATCCACATCAAAAGCTTCAATGTTTATCATAGTGTGTGCAACCATTGGTCATGGTTCCCTTCCATTTCACAACAATTCCACATACCTCCATCTCCCCATCCTTCATGCATTATCCTAAATATCTCCCCCACCATCTTCCTATGGTCCATGCTTTTGCATAAACCTTTCATCCATCCTTTTGCACAAGTCCTATTCAATCCACATCATCATCCACTATTCCCCATCAATTCTTACATAAGCCTTTCACAATCTGCCATCTACCTACTCCATTTCCATTTCATGTCATCACTTACCAACATCTATGAGCATAATGACACTTGACATGGTCCATGCAATGACATCCATCTCTAGTGGGACTATCACCTTCCATGCAACTAGACACTTGAGTCCCTCCTATCCATATTCCCCTTCTATCCAAATTATAAAAAAAAAAGTCAAAAAAAAGGTAAAGAGAAATCCCTTCATCCAATGGTGAAAACCTGGTAAATAGGCACCCTGGATATGTACCATGATGAAAACCTAGCAAATAGGCATCATGTGTAGGTTGATCTTCTATGTTACTTACACTTGGGGGCACAATGTCTTATCTATCCCACCAATCATTTTCATGTCTTATCATTTCCATCCTACCTTCCATCTTTAGCCATCATACATTCCTATCATATTGAGTCCATTCATCCACCCTTCTTCTTTTGATCTTGGTGAAGATATAGGGGTAAAGGTTGAAACATGTTTTGAGTATCTCTTGACATACCTCATCCTTCCAAACAAGCCTATCATTATCCTATTGTCATAAGTTTTGTCATGAAAAATCCTAAGTATTGTACCTAGAATGGGGCATGTTATTCCTATGCACCATAGTCTTTGGAGATCACATCCTTGCTCTCTTATGATGCATACATCCATATCATCCATCCATCTATCATGAGCATTTTATCCCTTATCCCATCACCCACCCTTGTACCTAGACTTGGTTTTCCCCTTGTCATTGGTATCTAACACAAAGGCTACTCAAATTTTCATCCTTTGAAACCTCCAAATATTCTCAAAAATCCAAAAAAATTCAAAACATTTCAAAAATAAAACAAAAAATTCAAAACATTTCAAAAAATCAAAATTCAAAAAAAAAAAATTCAAAACATTTCAAAAATCAAAAATTCAAAACATTTCAAAATTTCAAAACATTTAAAAAAAAAAATCAAAACATTTCAAAATCCAAAAATCTAAACATTTCAAAAGTCCAAAAAAAAAAAAATTAAAGTCAATCCAACAAAAATACAAGCAATAAAATCAATCCATCCAATTAATTCTTCCAATGTCATCTAATCAATCCATCATCTCAATTCAAATCAATCCAATCATTCAACCATTCAACCAAATCAATCATCTTCATCAAAACCATTTCATCCAATCAAATCAATCAAATCAATTCAAGCAATAATCCAAATGCAATTCAATCCTTAATCCATGCCAATCAAGTCAATCAATCTTGTCCAATCATCCAATCACATCCTTTGGTCTTGATCCTAATCTTGTCATAAACCAAATCAACCAACCAATCAATCAATTATCATCATCTTTGTGTTGATCTAGGGATATGTCGCTCCCAACAATGACAACACTATCATCATCATCAATCAATCAATCAATGGTTTACAGCTTGATAGGGGCAATACCTTGTTTGTTTTTGTATCATTTGTGAATGCTTGCTTGCTTGCTTGTGTGTGAACATTATCATTTTATCTTACATTTGTATCAAATTTGTATCATTCTAGCTAATATTCATATCTTGTGTATGTTGGAGTAGCTTTTTGCACTATCCTTTGCATCTAAGGTCACATCATACCTTTTGTGCATTAGGACTTTAATGCTCTAAGTCTACTTCCTCATATGTCTAGACAAGGTTGTATTACGCTAGGGCACGAGACACATCGTCACCTTGGTCCTTATATCTTGGTGCATAACGTCTAGTGCTATATCAAACATCATGGTTGCTCACCTTCATTGCAGCATAACGTATCATTGCTCTCCTTCATCCACTTTCTATCTTGCATCATCCTGTCTATCCTTATCATTTCATTTCGAGAGCCTACCCATGTTTGTTCAACCCGCCTATCCTCTCAAGGGGGCATCATCATTCCATCATCCTATCTTTATATCATTATCCATTTTCTTTTATCCATACCTTAACTTCTTTGAAATTATGTTACTCGACACAAATCTCATCATCTCGAACATCATCTCAAAGAGGGGCAAAATGTAGACATCAAAAAATTGTCCTCTTACAACACCTGTCTTGACATTACATCATTTAGGCATCTTGTAGCATGCTTTGCCCTAGGTACCCATGTCATCATCTATTTAATTAAATAAATTTTATTTATTTAATTAAATTCATATTCATTTCTATCCATTCCTCTAATGTTAATTAAATAATTTATATTATTTAATTAATTCATTCATAATTCATCCATTCCTCTAATATTAATTAAATAATATATATTATTTAATTAATTAAATCATTTCTATCAATTCTTCTAATATTAATTAAATAATTTATATTATTTAATTAATGAAATCATAAATTCAACGTTAATTAAATAAATCCAAAATTTATTTAATTAATAAAATCCTAAAAAGATCTTCTCGCTTTCTTTCCAAAACTGAACTCATGTGTATCTAATTAATTTATTTAATTAGATAATTCATCAATTATCCCTCTCCTCTTTTTCAGGATTTATTTCCTTTAAAACAATAAATCAAAATCTTTCTATCTTTTTTGACATCTTATCTCATCTCGTTGTATTTCCTCTTTTGTCAAAAATCAAATCCTTATCGAATCTTGTCAAATCTTATCTTCGTCAACATCACAGCTCTATAAATACGGCCTCTCACAATACATTTAGATCGAATCTTCATCGAGCATCCTGACTCTGTCAAAATAATTCTTCAATCCATCTCTCTCATTCTCTTCATTGGTCATTTTCGTCATCAAGTTGTTATGCTTGAGGAATGAGCACTCAACACTCCTCTATTATCAACCTTTGAAATCTTGCATCCTTGTGCAGGTGGAGAAGAGCAATGGAGATAAATCGAGTTGGCATGGAGATCGGTTTGCATTTGTGCATCGTATTGTGATTTCCTTGTTATTTCATACTCTATTGTGCTTGATAGGAATTAATTAGATTATTATTTCAATATAAAATCTGATTGATTATTTCCCTATCTACAAAGACAAATATTATTGAATATCTTTATTGTTGTTAAAGGATCTTCTTCTATCGGCACATGGGAGTTTGTTGAGCATATTGGATAGAGTTTATGAGGGGTTTGAGAATTTCCTTGTTGGAAACCTGAAGTATATTGGATGTTTTTTATTTTATTTTTTGCTACACTTTGTTGGGTTGTACATCTTAGATATTACTAGACCATACTAACCATTTCTACTAGGTCGTATAGACTTGGATGCCAGGCGTTTGAATCTAAGGTAGAAAATTCCTAAGTTTAGGGTGGTATTTGATGACCATTTTGGGCGGATAGACTTCTATGATCAGATTGATGCATTATTAATGTGGAGACTTCACTAATTGTTGCTAGGCATCCATCTCAAAGGGTTTTCCTGATTGCTAAAACTCATTTTCCAGAATTGTTGATATTTCTCTTAGACCTGTATTTCATGTATTGGAATTCCAGGTATGATTGTTATTGAGTAAAAAGAATAATGGTCTAATTTGAATATAAATACATTGTATCTGCAAACTATGCTTAATCAAATTTGAAATTTTTTCTTCATTTCCAAGCATTTCTATATATTGCAATTTATATATGTTTACTTGCATTATTATTTATATACTCCAGACAATATATCCTACAAATTCAAAACAAGCAAACATTTTGAAACCCCAAGCAAAAAAAAATAAGGTAGAAATTTTAGTTGCAAGTGTCCACCTGGGGTGGGACACTTTAGATTCCTTAGTAGAATTATTTGTCTTTTCATTTTTTTCAACATCTTGATCCTCTTTCTTTTCCTCTAATTCAGTGTTACAATCGTCATGAGATTCTTGAATTTTCTCTTCCTTTACTTTCCTTTAGACTTATTTTTTTGTAATATCATGTAATGTAATTTTTTTCCTTCTATACCAAAGCTCTTATTTTGCACATTGATATTTAATTTTCCTAAAGATTCTAACCAAGGATAACCAAGAACAATATCCAACCCATCCATATCCAAAGCGTGAAATTTTGAATGCAAATCATACCTATCCATAGAGAGAGCTTTAAATATTAAATTTTTTGAATATCCATACCTAATATCTGATTTTCCTTTATGTTATTTGCTTGTACATGTAGCTTCTTGGATCATTCCAAGTTGACGAATTTTTATTTTCTGCTAGGGTTTATACAAACAATAACCTTTTCCTTTTGAATGAACCCATGAAATTGAAGAATTTAATATTCCTTCCTTGGTACTAAAGTGCATGTACCAATATAATTTCATTGTTATTTTAAGTTTTCTACTTCTCCATCTTCTTTTTCTTCTTCCTCATCTTCTTCATTTTCTTCCTCCTCTTCTTCCTCTTCTTCTTTATTTTTTCATCCTCTTCTTCCTCTTCTTCTTTTGGAGCCCATCTATCTAAGAAATCCTGTTCTACCTCATCCAAGGAAGAAATATCATCATCCAATGTTCATACCATTATTTAGCTTCACCTCTTAAACAACAATGAAAGTATATTTTCTAAGAGAATATTCTTTTTCTTCTTCCTCCTCGTCTTCTTCATTTGTTTCCTTCTCTTCTTCCTTTTCTTTATTTGCTTCCTCCTCTTCTTCTTCAATTTATTCCTCCTCTTCTTTATTTTCCTTCTCCTCTTCTTCCTCTTCTTCTTTTGGAGCCCATCTATCTAAGAAATCTTGTTCTACTTCATCCAAGGAATAAATATCATCATCCAATGTTCATACCATTATTTAGCTTCACCTCTTAAACAACAATGAAACTAGCGATTAAGAAAAAAATATTTCAGTAGATAACCATTATATCAGATTCAATTGACCCAAGTTTGATATGACTAATACATGATGATTTCGGCCTCAAATTAAAAAATTAAATTAATATACCCCTAATTAATTTTGATTCCCTTTCTAGAAATATTAAAAAATCATAAAAACACCTTGATTTGTGGCCTAGAATGCAAATTTATGAAAAATAAAAAAATACAATAACTCACACAATATTGATGATAATGATTTAATTTTTGGACTATAGCTTCCTTATATTATCTGTCAAATTTAGTAAAACAATTACTAAAAAATTTGTATCCATATAAAAAATATAGGTGAATCTTCAAAAACTAGGGCTCCATCCCCTTTTTCTCAGATCAATGCTTTGATACCACTTTATAGATCCAAGCATATAATAATGGAAATAATATGATTTAGAATATAAATATCACACAATAGTAGAGATGTTTGTGGGCCAATATTCCCTCATATCCAATATATGTTGAAATAAATTGAACACTTGAGGTAGGGTAACACCATACAATACTTGTTATGGAAGAAGCCACTCCACGCTATATCTCCAAGATATCCCAATTACAATATCATACTTCACAAATATCTTTAAATGATAATCACCTTATTTATATAGACCTCTTCCTAATAATACAATGGAGGGGTAATCCTAATAGAGGCCTATTCAACTCCTGAGATTATTAATTACAAAAGTTATTCACATGACTCAATATAACTAATTTAAGGGATGTGTGCCACATGTCAGTATCTTCATCCATCTAAATACATTATAATATTGTATCCCTAGGTACATAACACAAATGAATTATCAAAGAAAGTGGAAGACCTTAGGGTAGAGTTGAACCAAGAAAAGGAAAATGCAAGTGTCAAGATCATGGATATTAGTTTATTGAAGAAAAATGCCTCTAATCAAAACTATGAACTAACAAAGCTACAAAAGTAAACACTTAGGCGCAAATAATCAAAGGGATAAGAGAGAATGGGATTGACCTAGAAAGTAGGTTGGAAGCATTAAAACAAGAGGTCAAAAACCAAAAGGCCTCTAATCAAAACTATGAACTAATAAAGCTACAAATTTAATTAGACACCTAGGCTAAAACAATCAATAGGCTAAGAGAGAAGGTAGAAACAAGAGGTTGGAACCTCCAAAACAAGAGGTCAAAAAGAAAAATGCCAAAGTATAAGAATTCAAACTATGGGTTCCCTTGATCTTGTCAAGGCACTACAATGATCCTATTAGAGGGTAATTGATGATAATGCATCAATTTTTTTATTGGTGCTACAATTTATGGAGATGGCGCAAACCTTGAGTACAACGATACAAAAGGAGATTGACAATGTGGATGTTTCCCTCTCTCCAATAATCAATGGTGTTCAATCTACTATCAAGAAGCTCTAAAATTCCACTACAATATAGAAAATTAATGATATTTTGGACAAAGACAAAGCTAAAAAAGATTTCAAGATATAATTGAATCTCATAGTACAAATAATCCAAGGTATGAAAACCCATATCCATCAATTAGTATGGTGAGGATTACCCTCACTATTGGATGAGAATCAAAGGATACACTAACATGACCAATTTGTGGAGCTAATAAAAATAAACCAAGAGGAGCTAGAGTTGGACAAGTTGTCTCCAACTCCTTCCATTGAAGAGGTACAAGTATTGATCAAGCCATTAACAAAGTTAAAGGCACTTGTGTATTTAGCAATGGTTCAAGCATTGGAGGTTTCATATGAATTAACTATCAATCTAGAGAATCACTTCAAAATCCTAAGGAAGATATATATGACCTTGGATAAGGAATGGAAGAATTTATTTGCTTCTTTAGAGAATGTGTGAGTGGGAGATAACTTCAACTTTTGGAAATTTTGAATTTTGAGTTGAATATGCTCCCAATGATCACAATTTTAAGGGTTCAATATTATTTCCTAGTGAAAGAACACCTACAAGTCACTAGGATTGTGGTGAATTGTTCATTGTAGGCAGCATATATTTTTGCATTTCTCAATTTTGTCTTTTATTAATTTGCAACCTCAACTAATCATATTCTCATGTGAATTTTACAATTTTGTGGCATGTGTGCAAGGTCATTGAGCAAAGTTTAAATGTGCATGTGTTATTTGATCATGCTATATTAGCCTCATATAGCACTAGGTAAACCCACAATAGTAAGTCCCAAACTTGGTACATTATATTTTTCCATTCAAATGGGGGTGAAAAGTAAGACACACCTTCATTTAAAGGTATTTGTTCAAACGAAGGTTCCTTTATTCGAAGGTCAGTCCAAAATCATCTTCAAACAAACATAAACTTTCATTCAAAGGTGTAAAATATAAAAATACCTTCAAATGAAGGTAATTTTCATAAATGGAGAAAGTACCTTCATTCGAAGCACTCTTTCTATTTCTTTTCATTTATGGCAATTAGCTTCATTTGAAGGTTTTTATTTTATTTTTTTGTCATGCAAAGGATAAACCATCATTTAAAGGTCCTTGGATACCTTCAAATGAATATACCTACATTTGAAGGCCCTTCAAGTGAAGGTCCTTTGAGAAAAATTCCTAAAAATGACCTTTCCACCTTGGGCCTCAGATTTTCCTCAAAAAATTTTGTTTCCAACCTTGGGTTGAACTAGCAAATGGAATGAATGTGACAAGATAATTTGTAGAATTGTATCTCTCAAAAAAAGCTTTCTAGAAAGTAAGATATATTTACTTTTTTGAAAAATATCTATGCACTAAGTATTGATGTCCTTATTTAAACAAAAAAGAAAGTAACTTCAAATGGATATGAAAAAAGTTATGATGTATGGTATAAATTTGTGTCTAAATTATAATTAATTCCACTTCAAAAAATATACAACAAAAAATCATGAAAAAATATTTGTGCATTAGATATTGGTGTTACAAATCTATGTTTAAAATTTTATACTTTTATCCTCTCTATTAAAAAAAGTAGCAAAAAACTTCTTCCATTCCTTATCTGAGGGTATATATATAAAATAACTAAAGACATGATAAGCAGCAAAGAAATTCTTTCATTCCTTAAATTCTACACATGATTAAAACAATATTTCACATCATCTTCAAATTCTTAATATTTTAGTTACTATAAGTGTCAAAAAGTAAAAATTTTGTTAAAAATGTTGATTTCAATGTCCCAATTTGGCCAAAAAGTGGGACACACTATTATGGGATCACCCCACTGCATAAGGTTTCTGTGTGCAATAAATTGATCTTTTTTTATGCCAAGCCCTTCCATTATTCCATGATATTCAGCGGGACCATTCTCATTTGCACTAAGTATCTTTATCAACCACAAGGCCCATCGATAATCCTGTTATTTCATTGTTCATGTGTCACTCCTTGGTCTTTCCCAAATGGCATGCTCCCAAGAGTTAGAGTGAATAAGTAAAAGCCATTTTCTTTGGAGCAACATGAATTGTACAATCTTGCTACAATGAACTCATTAGATGTTCTACAAGGCATGAGTCTATCCTTGGTATTTCCCAACTACAATAGCACCCAATAGCCCAATTTTGATTTATGCAATGTCTTATCAACATCCCAAGAAATCCTTCATGCAAGATACACATCAAGAGTGTCCATTCATCTATTACAAAAATTATCCTATAGGTACCATGTGTTATCCATGCCAAGCTACCTCTCACTATGTCTTTGAAAACTTGACAATTCACCCATGTAGGGATGGTCCATGCAATGCTAGGAGGAAAAATTCATTGAGCTAAATAATTTTCACTCCTTTCAAGTTATTTTAGCTACCAACAAGGGCATTCAAGGCACCAAATATACAAGTTATTATTCATCCTACAATCCTCATATTTTAAATTGCAAATATCTAGAGGAAAAATCTCTTTGTGGTTTGGGCACATATATATAATGGTTTGCATTTCATTTTTTTAATTTAGAAATTGTTTTATGTAAATGAGCTATTAAGCCTTGTGTAAGACATTTTCTCACTTAAATTATTATGATTTGCAATGAAACAACTTGAACAAAATAGGATGAAAATACTTGTAACAATATGCCACTAAACCAAACTACATCTTGGCTACCACCTAGGCTAAATTAGATGTTAAACTCTAATCCCTAGACCTAACAATCTATATATGATTATATGACTTATTTAAGAGTTAAGGTAGCCGCAAGTCTACTACTCATAACTCAATACACATTATAAGATCAGGGGTGTATCGTGTCATCCCTCTTCAAAGAAGCATTGTCCTCAATGCGAATTAATCCTTCCCCCACTTCTTCAGAAGGTTCTAAGAGGAAAACCCCCATACTTGAAAATGAACCCAATGTTAAGCCTAAGCCTAAAACCCCATCTAAAAAGAAGAAAATTGTGATTAGGTTGGCCCAGTCTAAAGTAGTGGTTGGGTTATGTGAGCTACAAAAAAAACCCATCAAGAAGGATAGCAAACCCACTACGAAGAAGGGGAAAAAAGAGTCTTTGTGCCAAGTGGACTTGTCAGCCAAAGACAACGAAGGAAAAAGTGTCGAGGAAAAATACTCTAAGGGTGACACCATGGTGGTTGCAAGATTTGAGGTGGGGACGGAACAAACTAGTGTGAGGAGGTCCCACAAACTAGCAAAGAACAAAAAGGGGCTCTGATGGATGATATTTCTAGTGATTCGAGGTAGACTAGTAGCAGAACTTAAGGCAAAAAAGACATTGTTGAGGAGATGGAAGAAGGGTTTGTAGAGGGCCCTAGTAATTTCTCTGACATGAACCAGGTGCTTAAGGACAACTCCACCCACTCCTCAAATTACAAAGCTGGAAGGGAAGAGGAGACCCAAAGCAAGAAAGGAAAGGATGAGGACCTTGGTGTGCTGCAGGAGCAAGTTATTAAACTGGAGCAAAAATTCAATAGCCAGTTTACAGTTAAAATGATTCACAGATCTTTCATCACACTTTCAGACGTCATCAAGGAGGAAGTGGACAAGAAAACTATGGGTGAAGGTCCCAACTGGATTGGGGACGATGTTTTAAACCTCCTAGTTCAAAAATGGGAAAGTGTGGACAGTTAGTGTTCGGGCCTATGTGGTGTTGGAGTTATGTTGTTGTTGTGTTGTATCTATGTCTTGTTTCCATTGTTTTTATTTAGTCTTTTTCTTATGTTTTGCTAAACTTGGTTCCTTTTTGGCCCTGTGGGATTTTTGTGTATAGGGTACAACACCCTATAAATGGTGCCTATATTATCAAAAACTATGGATTTTATCTTTATTTCCTTCTTCATTCTATTCTTCTTTGTGTCCTTTTGTTTAGATTCTTCATCTCCTTTTTTCTACTTCTACTTATTTTGTTTCTTTTTTTCTTCTCCTTATTCTTCTTATTCTTCTTTTTCTTTTTATTTTTCTTCTTGTTCTTTTTCTTGTTCTTGTTCTTCTTATTTTGCTACTTATTGTTGCTAAGATCTCACTTCCCAAAAAAATATCCAAGAATTTCACTAATTTGTATCCTTGGAAAATTTGGTGAAACCTTGATTTTACAATAAAACAAAAAAAAATCCAATCAATCTAAAATTGATACTATACCTTACTAAGTCTCAAATAGCACTTCCCAAAAAAATCTCAAAAAAATTCTTATGTAGCATTGTAAATTGTCACCCTTGATAATTTCACACTAGGTTTTTGCTCCCCCCTATGTGCTCTGACCTAATTATACACCTAATTTCCTAATTGTGCATTCAATGGACCATGCTAAACATTTATTGGAAAATCACATGTGAAAGATCAAAGTATGCATTTAATATTTTTCCCCCAACACTTTGGATCTAGAAAAAGGAGAGATTTGGTCTAAGACACCCTGCACCCTAGACCTCTTAAGTTGGCCTCAATTTTAAACATGTCAGTGTCAATAATTTATTATTTGAAATTCAAATCCTAATTGTCATCTATTAGGATTTATTTTTTAGAAAATTAGAAGAATTACATATAAATATAAAGTATTTTTACCATTCTAATTAGTAGGAAAAAGGAAGTAACATTGGAGAACAATTATTATACTTCAATTATCAATCCAAGAGCATTCAAGAGGAAAATATTCATAATTATTACAACATTTCATCATTCAAGCATCATGTCAATATTTATGTGAGTTTTGTCCATGTTTTTGCATGCATTTTGTTTTTGAGTACTAACATTTGTAGGTAAATCAAGAAACAATTGATCCTTGAAGGTGATCAGTGTGACTTCAGTCCATCAAAGAGATTAGATCTGAGTGGTGATTTGTGGTAAAGTGTTGATTCATTACTTGTTATTATTTATCTCATATCCCTCAAAAGGATACACTTTCTTTTATCATCAACATTTCCATTATGGAGGTAGAAATACCAACACGGTGCTTGACTGAGGAAAGCCTCTATATGGCACAACCCTCCCCCTCCTTTCGTGTGTGTAGGTTAGAGATCTAAAGAGGATTAGGGAAGATTGAAGACAATTTTCTCATTCATGCATCAAAACCCTACAAGTCATCAAGTCACAGAATCTGCATTTTCTCAATAACAAATGAAGATCTAACAACCAAATCTAGAAGATATGAGCTACAAAGTAGACACTCCAGGACTACAAAAGAAATTTTTAAAATTAGGTTTTCATTATAGGGTGTAGGGAACCCTGGACTAGCTAAATCAGCTCATATTTGAATCCTAGGTACTTTTGTGTTTTCCCTCTACTTTTCTAGATTTTAATTGTCTTTTTTTTTTCTCAAAATTCATAACAAAACATTGCATTCTCATAGTTATATCATTGCATCACATCAAAATCCAATCCCTAGGGTCTTCAAAGAATCAGATCCAAGGTTGATTGACTCAACTTTAGGTTGTAAGTCAATCTCATACCTTGTCGATCTTAATTCCAATGTTTATTAGAAAAGGCTTGACCCTAGTGATCTAGACATTGGACATAGGATCCCCTTTTCTACAAAACACTCTAATCTATAGTCTTGAGAGTGAATTTGGTGGAAAACCGAATTTCATAACAAATCCTAAAGTATGCTCCAAATGACCTCAAACATGGAATGTAGTAGGATAATTATGTTCCTAATAAACCCTTTGGGTATCAGAAAAAATTCTTTTATTTTCAATTATGGAAGTAGAATAGGTGAAACCCCTAATCTAACCCTAATTCTATAATAAATAATTGAATTTTACTCTAATATCCTTCAAATTTATACCATAGATGTCTCAATGTCACCTTGAAAAACACTTTAAAAATTAGGAAAAATTCACCAAAATCAAAGGTATATTCACTTCCCAACATGACCTCCAATATAAATAAAAATTTTCTTACCTTCATAATGCCAAGATCATGCTTTGATACCACTTGTAATGAAAAACTTGAATAATATAATTAATAATAGCAAATAAGATGAAAATATTTGATAATAATATGTCATTTTGAGGGGGTATAGATCCTAATCCACTTTGAGGGGGATACCTCCAATAGCCTTCAAGAAGAGCACAATACTCAAAATTGTGATAATAACTAGCCAATAACTCCTATACATACTTAATTGTCTTGGATACCACCTAGGTCAAGTTAGATACTTAACTATATCCCCTAGGATGACCTAACAACCTATATATGATAATAATAATGATTATATGACTTATTTAAGAGTTAAAGTAGCCACAATTTGACTACTCAAAACCCAATACACACTATAGCATTAGGAGTGTAGCATGCTCAAATAGGTGAACCTCTATGCATGCTTGTAGAGCTAGTAATATTGCATTATATGTGGTTTTTCAATGTCATCAAAAGCATTAATCCAAGAGGATATTACTCATAAAATTTTGATTTTTGATTGTAGGTATGAATTTCTCTTATGCATGTGTCTTGCTGATATTATTTTTGTTAACTATTACTTCATGAGTTGCAAAGCTTTGTTCTAGTTGTCATGAAAAATGCATTTAGTGTGAGCATTTGTATTTTAATTTATTTTCATGTCTATCCATTTTCCCTTCTCAAGTAGCCTTAAGTATAATAGTTAAGGATTTGACCTTGTAATCATAGAGATGAACTCATATTCTTGTCACATCTATGAGACTTTCCATTTTTTTTGGAATGTATGATACATTTATCTTGAATAGATATTTGGACCATCAACAATTAATTTATTTTTTCATCAATATCATATAATATATTGATAGATTTTAACTAATAATTTTGTAATGCATCATTAGTTGTTGTCAAAGAGTTTAGCAAGAAAGAAATACTCAATAACTCTTATTATAAAGATTTGTTTTTTAAGTAGAGCTATATTTTCTCCCTTGCTTATTTTAGACCAAAAAATGAAAATTTTGCACTTTAAAAAGTCCTAAAACTAAGTAGCTTAAAACAAAAACAAAAAAATCAATTTTGAAATAATATATTTTAATAAACTAATCTACAAACAAATAATTTTGAAAATATGAACAATGAATACACAATATTAAAGTTTCAAACCTACAATTGTCTTCTCATTAAATCTAAGGTGAAATAGAGTACTTTGGAATTTTTTTTTGAAAAGAGACTATGCATCATAATTAAAATTAAAATATGTGCCCTTTAAATAGTAAAGTGCATTAAACCTAACTAAGAGAGCAATTGAAGTGTAAAGTAAAGCTCTAAGTTAAGATCACAACTTACTAGAGTGACACTCAATTTGATTAACCAATCAACTAGTTTGACTGATCCATCAACCTAGTCTAACAACTAATAGATCCTAATTAAAGTGGCATGTAGCTTATAACTCATTGGAGCAAAATTCAATTTGATTGATCAATCAATTAGTTTAACCTATCAATCAATCTATCCTAATTAGTAATAATTCTTAATCATAGTAGTTGAAGAGTAAGTTACATCCACAAATCACTTGTCTCAAATAGTCAACTAGATTCTCATCTCAAAGGAGACTCCTTCCATAATTATATCCTCTCAATGTTGATCTTTGAGTTGCACATAGGTTTGGATATATGATATTTTCACTATTTTTTCATCACTATGAGAGAACTAATTGAGCAACTCATGGTAAAAACTTTTAACGCTCCCTATTTGAGAAGAAAGTATTCTCCGCCAATCCAAGCCTTTTCCTTAGCATTACAAACTTTCTCTTAGCCAAGGGCTTCATCAATATATCTACAACATATGAATATGAGGGAATTGACTCAAGTAACACTACTCCCTACTCAATTTTTTACCTAATGAAATGGTATTTAATGCCTATATGCTTAAAGCAATTGTTTAGTACTATATTCTTAGAGAGCCTAATGCAACTTTGATTGCCACAATACACAACTATCAACTACAACATTTGATCCATTACTTAATCTATTAACTTATAAAGTTAAATAATCTCACAACTACGAACAAAGGCTATTATGTACTCTACCTCTATTAAAATAATTTCCATTATCACTTACTTCTTGCCAAACCAAGATATCATATGTGACCACAAGTTGAAACAAAACCCTAAAGTTATTTTCTCAACACTAGCATCACCTACCCAATCTAAGTTCATAAAACCATGCAACGTCAACTCTCTATCTACAACATACCACAACACATAATGGATTTCACCCCAAGAATCAAAGCACATGCCTTACAACAATCTAATAAATTCTCCTTAGCTCAACTCTGGACAAGATCAATGCATTCACTACAAAGCAACTATTAGGTTGAGTATTCACCAAATGCATGAGGGAACCTATCAACTACCTATATATTGGAGGATCCACCAAATTTGAATCTAAATCTAGAGTCAAAATTGTATTTGAAACCATAGGAATAGACACAATTTATCATCTAAAAGCTATTACAATCCATAATATGTATTTCACTAGCCATGGAAGACCTCACTTGTACCCTACCTCACCTCAAGACCTATAAAATAGTGCACAAGGTCAATTTCCATATCAAACTCAAAGGCCAACTCCACCTTGCACCATGTTGTGAGCTTCTAACTACTACCTATAAGGATCAAGTCATCCACATATAAGACCAAAACTAATAGTTCAAATATATCAACAAATAGTAAAGGTTGCGATCTGCATTAGTATTGATGAATCAAATCTTTAGCATGTACTCAATAGTTCATTAGTAATAAGAATGAGGTGTTTGTTTTAGCCCATATAGGGCCTTCTTCAACTTGCATAGATGGATCTCTTGCTCATGCACCTCAAACCCTCTAGGTGGATTGATATACATGTATTCCTCTCTTTTTACACTAAGAAAAGGTGTCTACATCTATCTAATATAAAGATCAATCAAAATAAGATGCAACAAACATAATTACCCCGGTAAAAGTATATGTCAAAACTAGAGCACAGTTCTTGTCATAGTCAACTCCCTTTGGGACAATCCTCATGAAATGAATCTAGCCTTGTACTTCACTATGCTCTCATCCACCACATGCTTCATCTTGTACAACCACCTAGATAACTTCCCTTTTGGTCTAAACACAATCTCTCAAACATAATTTTACATAATGGAGTGACACTTCTTTGTCGTGGCATATTTCCACCTATTTTGAATCTGCCTCCTTAAAACTAGAAATTTTTACATCAATAATGGAAGACATCAAAGAAACAACTCAAAAAATACTTAGGAGAATGACTTTCTCAAATTGAACTCTTTAGTACTCCTACTTCTTCATGTGCCTTCTAAAATGTTTTATTAAGCCATCTAGGCTTCCTAGTTGTACTAGAAAGTAATAGGTATTTGTTCCCACATTGGAATCTAATTAAACTATATCTATTATTATCATACTTTGCATATCAACATGTGAAAATGATTTGTTCAACTACCCCAAGCTCCATAGGAGGCTCCTAAGACTTAAAGGACCAAACACTTTCATCAAAGTTCATGTCTTGGCTAACTACTATATTTTGTTATGATCAAACATACACCTTGTAAGCCTTGGAGTATCATCGTATACCACAAACACATCCTTCAAGATAAAGGGTTCAAGTTTTGTCATCTTATGGTCTTGCACATGAATGTGAATAAGTCTCCCAAACAACTGAAAAATGAGAAACATTAGATATTTTTGTTATGAACATTTCTTATGCAATCCTTCCCTTCAACACCTTATGAGGAAACCTATTTAGAATGTAAACTACACAATTGCATGCCTCTCCCCAAAGAAACATGAGTAAATCTAGTTCATGGATCCTGGCCTTTTTTGTCTCTATAATGGACATGTTCTTCATCTCTACCACCCCATTATGTTGTAAGGGTTGTAAGGCATAGTCAACTCCCTCTTGATCCTCACATCCCTATGAATGGCATCAAAGTCCTTAGATACTCATCTCCATTGTCCATCCTTAAAAAAATATTTTCCTGGCTACCTAATTATCCATAAGAGCTTTATATACTTAGAATCTTCTAAAGACCTAATCTTTGGTCTTCATTAAGTAAATCCAATTTTTCCAAGAGGAACCATCAAAAAATGAAACATTATAAATTTTACCAACCAATGAAGTTGTTGACATAGATCTAAAAAAATTTGAAAAAAATAGATCAAGAATCCCCCTCAATTTATGCTCACTACTAAGGAAAATAGCCTTAGCATGCTTGTTGAGTTCACAATCCTTGCACATTCTTTTCTTCTCTATCTTGAAGCAAAGAAAACATTTCTAAGGTAATGCTCTATAGTGCAACTAACCAAATCTATTGTGTCATAGCTTGTGCAGTTGGTCACTATCATGCATCAAGGATCCATGTTTGATCAAATCAATAAGCAACCTATAAAGTCTATTCTCTCACAAAAATAGGAAAAAAACTTGACCAAACTCCTAATGATAGTATTTGATAATGGCATGTTGATCAACAAATTCAGCCACACCTAAGACTTGTCATGATCGATAGTGAAAAAAAAAAATTATTTTTACCCAAGGACATATAAGACATCATGAATCTCAAAATATCACTTAAAGGCATATGAAAGGAATAAAATCATGTCAACATAACTAAATATGTGTCATGATTACCAAGCTCCACATGTATAAATGTCTTCTATTCTTGAAGTCTAGTTTAAGTCTTCTTGTTTAAGGTCATGTGTCTTAATGCTCGAATATTCACATATTGACCTAAATTAGAAATGATATCAGTGGATAGGCATGACACCATGGAGAAGGTTGTCTCAAGCATAGATAAAAGTTCATTGATTTTTCAATCTTTTATACTCCTTGCTAACTACTTTTTTCCATGATTACTCTTCCCCTTTTCTCAAGACATTGAGAAGTTTAGTGGTCATTCTTATGGAATTTGAAACACTTGGCATGGATCAAGTATTTCTTCCCTTATTGAGAAGAATGGAAATCCTCCTTCCCATTTTGACCTTTCCTAGGTCCTTTCTTTCCACCTTTCCTTGTTTGTTGCAAGAAATGTTAACAATATAATACAAAGTGATCAAAGCATCATATGTTTTCTTCATTATCTTTTTATCTACAACAAGATGGATCAAATGGTCAACCAAATCTAGGAAGATTCACTTTTCCTTGTCTAACTTTTTTATTAAGTTCAACCAACTAAAAAAGTTCAATAGAATTTGCAACCTCCATCTCCACAAAACTTGAAAGATCAACCTATCAAATAGCATCTACAATCTACACTTCCAAGGCATAAATTTGGAAGTGCCCTCTAAAAAATCCATCTTTGAGCAAAGACTTGTCATACTTGCAACTCCTTGAACACATTAAAACCAAAGTAGTCAGGAATAAACCAAATCTACAACCTCTCACACATTTGAATTGCTTCAATCACTAAAGGAAGGGCATCACACCTATTGAATCTTTTGGAAAATGCCTTGCAAATCAATCCATTCATAGATCTATAAAAAATCAAATTAGATTCTCTAATACCATGTTATTTTTCTGATACCATGTTATTTTTTAGACCACGATAATCTTGAAGATTCCATACTAAAAAAAAATAGTCCTAAAACTAAGTAGCTTAAAACATGAAAACTTCAATCAAAACAATAATCTATGAATATGTTGACCTACAAACACATACTAACCTAAAAACATGAGCAATCAAGAATCTCTTCTCATTAAGTCTTTAAAATAAAAATAAAACTACACTAGAATGAATATTTAAAAAATAGACTATATACATGGGTCATCCCACAATAATGGGTCCCAAACCTAGGACATCCTAAATTTTGCTTGAAATCACATACTTTTTAGAAAAATTAATGATTTAATCCTTGAGGGGTTCCATCTTAAGGGTTTTAATTGAAGAGGATTAGATAAGACCCCCTTGGATAGAACCACTCTAGTCTTATATCATACCCACAATGGAGTCTCATTTGCACCTATCAAAATTTTGACAAAAGCTTACATTTTTAACCTTTTGAGGGATCAAAATAAAGTCATTTAGAAATTATGTTTGGTAAGTATGTATTCATTATTAGAAGTTTTCCAAAAAGTATAATTTTGAATATTTTAATTTTATTATTATATTTATCTTTTATTTCTTGTGAATGTAGGTTTTTCACCAAACATTAAGGTATTCATTTCACACATGCAAAAAAAATTTAAAAAAGAGAAAATTCTAAAAAATATGTGTGCAGTAGGTATTGATGTCCTTGTTTTAACAAAATAATAATAATTTGAATACATATAAACAATTTATGGGTACGACATACACCTATGTCCAAATTATAATTACTCTGACTTTGAAAATTAATTAAAAAATTATGCAATAAAAAAGTTATGAAAAAACAATTATTCACTAGATATTAATGTTACAAATCTATATTTTAAAAATTATAAATATATCCTTTCAATAAAAAAAGTTGTGCTATGACATAAACATCACTTTTTTTAAATGTTGTTTATTATTAAAAAAACCTTCTTAAAAGTTACGTAAAAAAATCACAATCTATTTCTATTTTTTCAAAAAATATATATTTAGAATGTACACACAAATCCTCACAAATCACTAGTTCACATTATCTCCAAATTATTAATGATTTAGTTGATATAGGTTTTATAAAATAAAAATTTGGTGAACAATGTTGATTTTAATGTCCTACACTGGTCAAAAAATAAGACACAATATTGTGGACTAACCCACATCATAATTAAAATTAGAATGTGTGATTTAAATAAACCTTAATATGAATCTTAGAGAAACTAAATGAGACATCAAGTAAAGCTCAAGTTAATCTTAGCACTTACAAAACAAAAAAAATTGATGATATGTGGCATTTAACTAATATATCAATTAGTCTAACAACTAATAACTCCTAATCAAATTTGTTAGTTCTAAGTTATCCCAGAATCATCGAAGTCTTAAATAGTTCACTAAGCACTAATATCAAAGGAGATTTCCTATATAATTATGTCCTCTACATTTTGATATCCCAATTACACAAGTTTGGATCTAATGGTGTAAGTGATGTGCCATCACTCTAAGTACACTAGTTGAGCAACTCATGGTAACATCTTTTGACAATATGTATATTGGTTTCATTCATGTAGTAAAATTGAATAAAAACCATAATGCATTGTAATATGGTGTAATGTCCCATATTTGGTATACTTATAATTTTTCCCTAAAGTCACAATTTCCAAGTAAAAGATATATTTTATTAAATTACAATTTCTAATAGACTCTAGTTTAACCCTGCGATAATGTTAGCCAATGATTCATAACATAATTAATTGATCATTTGTATTGTTACATCCACTACATTATTTGACATATATATATAGATGAGTAACTCACAATACCAATTCTAAATCATTATCCCTTGAATAATCAATCATTGGGGAAGATTAGAGAAGGAACCTTGATAGGGTGCTACGAGTCTTTCCTACTTCTAAGCCCAAGGGTGGATAGTCAACCCCCTTGTCTACTTAGGGAATCTCTCCCCCCCCCCTTCATGCACTTCCAACTCTTCTTCCCATGAATTAATTATAGATGCATTCATAATTTATATTGTTAATGCAATATGAATTACAACTCCTATGAGGTTCTATAGGAAATACATGGAATTGATATATTCAAATATATACATTAAGTAGCATACCACTATCTATGCAACTATGTTACTGTTATAGCCACATAATGCAGATGCAATAGTTGGGTGTGCATGTTGGATGTTGTGGTTGTGTTGATGACATGTGGTTGTCATTGATGTCAACACTATTAGCATAAATGGATTTGAAGTTGTATATGTCGAGGATATTGAGAAAATTGTAAGAAATAAGTTGTAGGTTGTCAGTGGTAAAGTGAAGTTCATTCTATCGGTATGTTCTATACATTGATGATCAGAGGTTGTGTACTAAAGGGTTTTTTGTTGAGTGTATCTAGTTTATCCACGTTGAGTTTCAGAGATCCGCATGAAGATTTAATTAAGTTATGAAGATTTTCATTCAGATAGTTTTTTTGTTTCTTCAGTCGGTGTTCTTGATTGAGGATGATACTATTTCATTTAGTTCAGTTGTTGTGGTGCTTCTTTGGTGATTCATGTTCCTTGTGGATATTTCTAGATCGTGCTCTATCTTTGTTTCTCATTTGCATTGATCGTTGTGATCGTGGTTGGCGATTTTATCTTGTGTGTTCATGTTTTTCTTGTCCTTGGCCGACATGGTGTTGAAGCGTGTTGTGGATCTTCGAGGAGTAATTAATTGAAGTGTTTTCATGTTGGAGATATTGTTTTGGGTCCTCACTAAGTTGTGGCTGACTTTGGTTGATTAGCATTGATAATCTTTAATGATTTGGGTTGACATTTTATGTTCATTTTATTATTTCTTTGTGGCCAACTTGTAGCAATGAATTCTCATGTTACGGATATATAAGAGCAATTGTTTATTCGAATTGAAGTGTGCAAATGTATGTCAGTGGATGTCGAGTTTTTTTGTATGTGTGAATATCATTCAAAGGTAGAGCAGAGTGTGAAGAAGAGTGAAGAAGTGTTCTTGTGCTTAATTGGAACTGTAATTAGGCATTAGCAGATGCTATTTTCTTAGTTCAAAATCTGGATGGCTTTAATTTGAATCTCTTTGTAAGACAATGTGTCTTCCTTTGTAATTGAGCAATGAGCTCTAGGGAGTGTGCCTGAATGCATGTGCATTCCCCATATTTCATTTTCATTATACTTCTAACAGGGTATAATCTTGTGGACTAACCTCCACTGTGGTTTTTCCCCTAACAGGGTTTCCACGTAAAAAATCTTGGTGTTATGTTTGTTTCTAATGTGTTGTTGATTCATGCTTTCATGGTTAATTATCAAATCTAAGAATAAGGTTAATAAGTTGAATAAGTTTTGAATTTTTGTGACAATTGATTCACCCCCCCTTTCAGTTGTCTGCCCTTGTATTGCCAACAATTGGTATTAGAGTAGGTTCCTTGGAAGAATTTTAATAGCTTAAGGTGATTTGGGATGGCAAGTTACAAGAAGGATAGTCCAAGATTTGATGGAACAAATTATTCTTTGCGGAAGACTCAAAAAGAATGCCATCTGAGATGCATTGGTGAACCCTACTAGAGAATTACAAGTAATAGGTATTTTATCCCACCAAATAGTACATATGTTGAGTATGATATATAGGCTAAGGAAGCTTTGTTGAGTGCTTTGATTGATTATGAGATGACAAATGTTATGGATCTGAAGACTACTTATGAGATCTGGAAAAAGTTGGAAACCTTGTATGAAGGTGATGCTAATGTGAAGATTGCTAAGTTGCAGAGTTTGAAAGGGAAATATGAAAGGTTGAGAATGGGTGATGATGAGAACAATAATACTTTCATGCAAAGAGTGAATGAACTTGTGTGTGGTATTAGATGTGCTGGTGGGAAGATAGATGAATCTGAGATTGTTGCTAAAGTGCTTAGATCCCTACCTGATTCTTACAAAGTCAAAGCTAGAGCTATTAAAGAGCTTCGGACTATAACAAACATAACCAGAGATACATTGGTTGGTAAGTTGACTGCTTTTGATTTGAAAAAAATTGGTGATTCCCTTCCTAAGGTTGAATCTACATTCAAAGCTACTACTTTTGAGAGAGATAGATAGAGATATGATCTGGGTGAGGGTTCATCTAGAAAGACATTCAAGTATGAGGATGAAATCAAAAAAATTGAAGAAGAAGAAAGAGAGCTAGAAGAGTTGGAAGCACTTATTGTCAAAAGAGTACCGAGAGGAAAAGGTAAGTATGAAGGAAAATTTCCTCTTAAATGCTTTTCTTGCAATAAGATAGGTCATTTTGCATCAAGGTGTCCAGAAAGAGTTGCTAAACCAAGACATAACAAGCCTAGATTTCAGAAGAAGTGTTACTATGCTGCTAATGAAGGCATGACAGATGATGAATCTAATAAAGGAAATAGAAATGATGATGAATGGGTATTTATTGCTATCAAGGAAAATAGTCCTATATCTATTGAATCTGCTAGTTGTACTAATGTGGAAAAATTCCTAGCTACTCGAGTTGAAGAAAAAGATGAATGGGTGATTGACAATGGATGTTCACATCATATGACAGGAGACAAAAGTAATTTTGTAAGCTTGGAAAAGTATGATGGTGGTGTTGTGTGTTGGCATAAAAACTAGCACCTCTAGAGTGCAAGTCAGTACGGATAGCTATGCACACTATGTAATGAGTGCTCTTCAAATTAGGAGGGGAAGCTCCCTTGTTGTGCAGAAAAATGCTTGAAAAAAGTAAACTAAACTAATTCCTATCTTTTTGTCTCAACTGAAAGAGGCACAAGGTTAAGAAAACCAAGAACATTGCAGCTAAGGATTTTCTGGTTTCACAGATCATTAACTACAAGTAAACTAACTACTTTAAATCTATCTAGTTCCCTCAAGAAAATAGAGCATGAGGAAATGGAGTAGGAATGTTCTAATACGATAAACTTTAGGTACAGTTTCACAACGTGAAGGAAAGGTGGGCACAACTATTTGCTCGGCTGGGAAGAAGTTTATTGGAAACAACAAATATACAATAAACCGGGTACAACTTTACAACATGAAGGCAAGGTGGGCATAACTATTTGCTGAATCTAAATAGGCTTATTAGAAATGCAACACAACGGATAGCCAACTAGGACAGTAAATTGCAGAGATGAAACACATATAATTTAT
This sequence comes from Sequoia sempervirens, assembly GCA_007258455.2. NCBI lineage: Eukaryota > Viridiplantae > Streptophyta > Pinopsida > Cupressales > Cupressaceae > Sequoia > Sequoia sempervirens. The sequence continues at coordinate 22,115,371 of VDFB02000017.1, forward strand.
GATCGAACTAGCCACTATATCTAACTAAGATAAGAATTCACCATAATAATTGCATGAAACCTGAGTGGCATAACAATTCATCATTATAATAAATACTTGCGAACAAATACAGAATAAGCAATATTATAGGCAAGGTGGGCACAACATATATTACTTTCTCATGCAAAATTTCTTGAACAGATACAATAATAGCAATACTATAGGCAAGGTGGGCACAACATGTATGCTATCACGCAAAATTCCTTTACAAATGAGCAAAATCTCTTATTTATAGACATCAAAAGGTGTAGGGAACCCTAAAATCACCTTGAGTCAACTACAGTCTTACAAGCATGCAAGATCTTATTACTAAACCCTAATAAAGCAAACTATATAGTTAACTAGAAAGCTACCATCAGTTAACCAGTACATCTAATCTAAATGGACAATGTGCAAGCATGCATGTCCTTATCGAAAGAAAGTTAACTGGAACACTACCATCAGTTAACATAAACCCTAATAAAACTCTAAGTCGTACAAGATAGATCTCTGAGGATAAAGATAGACATGTATGGATCCCACAAAGAGAACTAAAGGTGAAAGTTGAGTTCTAATTGTATGCTCTAGATTTTGTCCTCATAGACAACTGTAGGTTCTAACTGACTAATCACTAGCTAATATCTCAAACAACCAACCTCTCCACGAGGTTGTTGACTGCGTCACCATCTGGAGGTCATCACATGCCTTAATTGACAATTCACTACTTATCAGCAACTTGAGCAATCTTGGAAATCTTTACACACTCAAACTAGCATTTCACTGACTGGTAACTTTGGTGGCTCCATAACTGAAGTGATGGACAATGTCCCTTCTGCAACTTGACATTTCTTATGTTTTTTCATGCTTTTCTCTATGGAAGAGTGTTGTATGATGAAACTACAAAGTCTAACCACGAACACACTAGTTGTGAGAAATGAAAACGAACTTGCTGCACATGCAAAATTCCAATGGTATCAACACTCTAAACCGGCCTTAGAAGACAATCAGCTATATGAGGCATGAAACCATATGGACTTGAGTGACTACGTCTGTCAACCCTCTGAATGCACTTGATATAAATCGGTGTCAGCTTTTTTGATGAAGTCATGAACTAAGACCAATTGGTTCTTGAATTCAGTTTGTGTGAACTACATTATGAGAAACTCACCTATTAACTGTGAACACGGCTATATTCTGACAAGTTTTCTGGAAAGCTAAAAATAGCCTGTTGAGGCTAAAAATAGCCTATCGAAGGGAAATTTTCATAGAAAAATATAAGATATGGTTTTTTCCAAAAAAGAATTCTAAGACAACCCAAAATGTTAGAAATGTGAAAATTTGACTTCTACTCGATCATGCAAGGAATTTTCAGTTGAGAAAATTAGAGCCTCAAGAACTGATGTTCTGGAGTATATTTTCTTGAAAAAAAATTGGCACATGGGTTTTCTCAAGGAAGCTATTTTGAATCAACCCAGATCATTTGTTTTGTCAAAAGTCGCCAATTCTTCAAACATGCGAATGAATTTAAGATGAGAAAATGGAAGAAATTGAGAAGAAGAAAGACGTTTTTTGATGTTTTCTTCTACCAAAATTGCCACTTGATCTAGAAATTCGCTAATAAATATGGACTTGTACCTGCAAAAGAATAATTTTGATATCTTCGCCAATGATTGCTGATGAAAATTCGCCCCAACTTTGAAGGAAATTCGCCTTTTCTCAAGCTGGATGAATGAGAAATGATGGACACCATGAATAAATAGAGAAAATTGTTGCATAATGGTGCCACTCTCAGCTTTAAACCCTGACTATCAAAAGAAAGTTTTTGATTGGACGCCCTTCAGTTGAACTGAGACTAACTCGGAGTCACGGATTACAAAATAATAATAAAATATTCAGTTCTCTTCACATGCAATTTTGTAATTAAATATTACAAAAGGTTCCAATATTTAATTATTGAAGAAAATTGCCATTTTAATGCTTTGCATGCAAAAACTAAATTAAATATTATTATTTTAATAAGTTAACAAAAATCTTAGCATCTAGATGTACTCAACTAAATCCACTGATTCTAAAAATTCCTCATTTGACCCTTCAGGCATCCATTTGCAAGAGTTATGAGATTTTTTGCTAACTTCCTATTTTATAGCTCACTGAAAAATTACAGTTGCCCTTGTTCAGCTCTGATTTCTGGATGACTGAGTGAGGCTGTGACTGAACTGAGATATCCATCGCGAAGCCATCAGGGCAAGGATGAAAAGTCTACTGGGAGCTACAATTGCTAAAATCAATGTTTGACACCTCAAAAAATTAGGCGCCTTTGATTAAATTGATTCAAGATCTCATATAGCCATTTCTCCATTCTGCCATCTGACATTTCAAACTACTGCTGATGACGAACGATGAGCCTCACGAACTGGATTATAGGCTCATTGTGTGACTAGAAGTATTTTGCATCCAATGATTGTATGTAAGGCACCTGAAAGCTGCATTAAGGACCCCAAAAGCAAGGGTGCCCCTAGCCTGTGAAGGCTCAAACACCATTTTATCAAGTGTAACTTTCAACCAGATACCCTATTTTGACCCTTGATACTGGGAGTTGGAGTGCTCCGATTCATGCACCATTAATCTCATCGCGTAGCTAGAACAACTTACGAGAGATGTCTCTAGAGGTGACGAAGCAAGAAAACTGCTTCTAAGACCTCAAAGAGAAGGGCGCCTTTTCCAAGATGAAATGTACACTCTATACTTAGCCATTTTCCAATTGTCTTTCACTTTTCAGCGTTCTACACAGACCTCGCATGTATGAGCATTTTCCAAATCCCGAAGGCTAATAGCTGGGCTCATTGGATAGCTGGAGTAATTGCGCACAAGTCTTGTGAAGACTGTGAATGCTAAAAACCCCATCTAGCAAGCCTAAAGGCTAGGCGACCCTAGCCTACAGAGGTACAGCTGTGTATCACTACATTTCTCCACCCTCTGATTTATGTGCCTGGTAGAATCTCTGCTACAATCACTCAAAATGTTGGGTTGACTCGCGAACTGGTGTGTTGCGAAGCCAGACTAGAGTAGAAAAGATCTCAAGAAGACAGTATCTGCAAATTCAATCATTTGAGGAGCCAAATTCAAGGGCGCCCCTAAGCTACAGGGGCGTAGAAAGTTGTGAACTGACAATCCTGTGTGACATGCAACCTCTCATACCTTCAGCTTCTAACATCAGTTGCCAGAGTTCTGCAACTCGGATGACTTTGCCGGATAGCTCGTCAGAAAGCTGGGCTAATTCTTAAGAGATTGAGTGCATTTGTAAGCAAAAACAACAAGATCTAGACCTTCAAAAAGGACACCCCTGGGCTACAAGGGAAAAAAAATTATTTCTGCTTGAAATCTTCATCTATGATATCTTTCGTAAACACCTTTATTGCTACTGAATTGACCATACAGTGGTATAATCTTGTTGTGAAGCGCTTCTCCATCATGATATATCTTGCTCTGAGTCCCAGGTTCAAGTTTTGACCTCCAGGTACTGACCAATTGCTGCTAACGACTAACATGACACTGACCAAAGTCCATACTTGACTTGCCCAAAAACTATATTTTGACATCATTTAACAAGGTTTAGAATCTTTTAAGCAAAATGCCTTTATGAAGCAAAAAAATTGGTTGGATACAACATTGTGATATTTGGTGATAATACAGCTGGTGTGATCTATGGAAGAGGTTGCATTTCTTTTTATGGTAAGCATAATACTAATGATGTTATGTATGTAGAAGGCTTGAAGCATAATCTTTTGAGTGTTGGTCAAATGGTTGATAAGGGATACAATCTTCAGTTCAAGGATGGAAAGTGCAAAATATTGAGTTTCGAAAATGAAATTGCATCAAGTACAAAGACAAAACGTAATATCTTTCACTTGAGTGTTGCTAGTAAAAGTTGTTTGATTGCTCAAGTTGATGAAATTTGGTTATGGCATAGGAGGTTGTGTCATGTTAACTTTGATAATATTGTCAAGATTAGTTCCACTAAGGTTGTGAGAGATCTACCTAATTTGGTGAAACCTACTAATGCAATATGCAAGGAATGTCAATTGAGAAAGCAAACTAGAATTTCATTTCGGAATAAAAAGCATTGTTCAAATGAATTGTTAGAGCTTGTGCATACTAATCTGTGTGGTCCCTCTAAGGTTAGAGGTTTACAAGGTTATAGGTATTTCATGTTGCTCATTGATGATTATTCTAGAATGGTATGGGTTACTTTCTTAAGGGAGAAATCTGAAGCACTGAAAAAGTTCAAGATCTTTAAAGCTATGGTTGAGATTGAGACAGGTTTAAAGATTAAATGTCTGAGATCAGATAGAGGTGGCGAATTCACTTTCAGTGAATTTAATTCTTTTTGTGAAGAGCATGGAATAAAGAGAAAATTATATGCACCACGGACCCCTAAGCAAAATGGAGTTGTGGAAAAGAAGAACATAACAATTCAAGATGCTGCTAGAACTATGTGTTGGAAGGAAATGTTCCTCATATCTATTGGAGAGAAGTTGTGAGTATTGTTGTGTACACACTTAACTGGGTACAAATCAAAGGTGATACTAGTAAGACCCCTTTTGAGCTATGGACTAGTCAAAAACCTACTGTTAAATACTTCAAGATATTTGGAAGAAGATGTTATATTAAGAGATATGAAGACATAGGAAAGTTTGATGCTAGGAGTGATGAAGGTATCTTTTTGGGTTATTCTACTAAAAGAAAGGCCTACCGGTGTTACAAAAAGATTAAAGAAAATGGTTGAAAGTACAAATGTTAAGGTTGATGAAGACAGGTGCACCATCACGAACCTATGGATATGACTCTGATCAGGATGATAGTACAAACGAAGGAAAGCAAGTTCAAACTACAAATCAGGTGCAAATCAATCCAGTAAATCAGGAGAATGAAGAAGGAGAAACTGGTGAAAGAGTAGATGAGAGATCAAAATAGCCTGAAGTTGAAGAAAATCCTAAGAAGACTCTGAGGTATGTAAGATTGAATCATTCAGAAGATCAAATTATTGGTGATAAGAATAAAGGTGTCCAAACTAGGAGAAAGATTGCAGAAGAATATTGCTTGATTTCAAAAACTGAGCCTACAAGTGTGAATGAAGCATGTAAAGATGAGCATTGGATTGAAGCAATGAAAGAAGAGTTAAAACAGATTGAAAAGAATGATACATGGATTCTTGTTCCCAGACCTAAGGATAAGAATGTAATTGGAACTAAATGGGTCTTTAGAAACAAACTGAATGAGAAAAGTGAAGTGGTTAGAAATAAAGCAAGACTGGTATGTAAAGGATATTCACAAATGGAAGGAATTGATTTTGAAGAGACCTTTTCCCCTATTGCTAGAATTGAAGTTGTAAGATTATTTCTTGCCTATGGTTCTCACAAGAACTACAAATTTTATTAGATGGATGTCAAATTAGCTTTTATAAATGGTGAATTGGAAGAAGTGTATGTTGAGCAACTCGATGGATTCTAGTTGACTGATAAAGAAGATATGGTGTGTCAGTTGAAGAAAGCATTGTATGGACTCAAAGAGAATGGTATGCAAGATTGGACAAGTATTTGTTGAAGCTTGGATTTAACAAAGGTACTATTGATAGTAATATGTATTTCAAGATTGACCATGATAAAGATTTGATTGTTGAAGTCTTTGTTGATGATATTATTTTTGGAGGAGATGATGCTTTGTGCATGAAGTTTTCAAATGAGATGTAGAATGAATTTGAGATTTCTACGATTGGTGAGATGAAATTATTTTTGGGATTGCAAATTACTCAGTTAGATAAAGGGATTTTTATATCTCATTCCAAGTATGTGAAGGAATTGTTGAAGAAGTTCGGTATGGAAGATTCAAAGCCAGTTGGTACACCCATGGTGACTGGATGCAAGTTGACAACAGAAGATGATTCTCCGAAAGAAAATCAGACAAGATACAGATCAATGATTGGTGGATTGTTGTATTTAACTCAAACTAGGCCTGATACCATGAATGTTGTATGTATTGTTGCAAGATTTCAAGCTAATTCGAAAGAATCTCATGTGACTGTTGTGAAGAGAATTTTTAGATACTTGAAGGGAACTTTTGATCTTGGCCTATGGTATCCTAAAGATGATGATCTTACTTTGAGTGCCTTTACTGATGCTGGCTGGGTAGGAGATGTGAATGATAGAAAAATTACTAGTGGTGGGCCATTTTTCTTGGGTAAGAAGCTCATTTCATGGTTATGCAAGAATTAGAATGTCATTTCCTTGTCTATTGTAGAGGCCGAATACATTGTTGTTGCTAATAATTGTACTCAAGTCCTATGGATGAAGTAGATGCTAAAAGATATTAGAGTTGTAAATGATGAGCCTATTGCTATATTATGTGATAACTCAAGTGCTATTAACATTTCCAATAATTTGGTGTTGCATTCAAAAACAAAACATATATCTATCGAGTTTCACTTTTTGAGGGAGAAGGTAAGTGAAAAGGAAATCAGATTGGAGTATGTGCCTACTAAGGAGCAGATTCCGAAAATATTTCCAAGTCATTACCTAAGAATACTTTTGAGTATCTCAGAGGAAAGTTAGGGGTGATTACCCCTCCTAATCAAAACTAGGATGCAATGCAATGTGTGCATCAGTCCATGCATTTCACAATCATATCTTGTTTTGGATTGATGTTGTGGTGGCTGCTACTCAAGGGGAGTAGTCAGATGTTTAGAAATTTTAGATATGTGGTTCAGAGCTTAGAGAATTTTGTCATTGACGTCAAAGGGGGAGAAGATTCATGTGAAAAACTAGTAAAAACTAGTGATTATCTAAGGAGAAGAGCCTTATGGGGTGAAAGATAATGTGATTTAGTGTTGAGGAGAAGATGAGTCAAAACCTAAGTAGGAGTTAGTTGCGTTGATGGTGTTTTTCACATCATGTGTTGCCATCAATGCCAAAGGTGGAGATTGTTGGATGTTTTGGTTTTGTTAATGATATGTGGTTTTCATTGATGTCAACACTATTAGCATAAATGAATTTGAAGTTGTATATGTCAAGGATATTGAGAAAATTGTAAAGAAATAAGTTGCAGGTTGTCAATGGTAAAGTGAATTTCAGTCTGTCGGTATGTTTTGTATGTTGATGATCAAAGGTTGTGGACTAAAGGGTTTGTTGCTAAGTGTATCTAGTTTATCCAAATCAAGTTTAAGAGATCCATATGAAGATTTAATCGAGTTAAGAAGATTTCCATTCAGACAATTTTTTTGTTTCTTCAGTCGATGTTCCTGATTGAGGATGATACTATTTCAGTTAGTTCAGTTGTTGTGGATGCTTCTCTAGTGATTCATGTTGCTTGTAGATGTTTCTAGATCATGCTCTATCTTTTTTTCTCATCCGCATTGATCGTTGTGATCGTGGTTGGTGATTTTCTCTTGTGTTTTCATGTTTTTCTTGTCCTTGGCCGACATGGTGTTGAAGTGTGTTGTGGATCTTCGAGGAGTAATTAATTGAAGTGTTTTCATGTTGGAGATATTTTTTTGAGCCCTCACTAAGTTGTGGTTAACTTTGGTTGATTCGTATTGATAATATTTAATGATTTGGGCCAACAGTTTATATTCATTTTATTATTTCTTTGTGGTCGACTTGTAGCAATGAAATCTCATGTTGTAGATATATAAGAGTGATTGTTTGAAGTGCATGAATGTATGCCATTGGATGTCGAGTGTGTGTGTATGTGTGAATATCATTTGAAGGTAGAGCAGAGTGTGAATAATTGTGAAGAAGTGTGAAGAAGAGTGAAGAGAGTGAAGAAGTGTTCATGTGCTTAATTGGAACTGTAATCAGGCATTAGTAGATGCTATTTTCTTAGTTCAAAATCTAGATGGATTTAATTTGAATCTCTTTGTAAGACAGTGTTTCTTCCTTTGTAATTGACTAGTGAGCTCTAGGCAGTGTTCCTGAATGCATGTGCATTCCCCATATTTCATTTTCATTATACTTCTAACAGGGTATAATCTTGTGGACTGACCTCCACCGTGGTTTTTCCCCTAACAGGGTTTCCATGTAAAAAATCTTGGTGTAATGTATGTTTTTGATATGTGTTGATTCATGCTTTCATGGTTAATTATGAGATATGAGAATAAGGTTAATAAGTTGAATAATTTTTTAATTTATGTGACATCTGATTCACCCCCCCTCTCAGTTGTCTTCCCTTGTATTTCCAACAGTGCAGATAATTATTCTAATCGACTTGTAGATATCTATGTACAAATTATTTTCAATATTGTTCAATGTCTCTCTCCTTGGAATGTTTCCCTTTTTATATCCCACGGAGGGGAAGAGTCATAACCATTTATTATGTTTGTCCCTAAGGGACACACCCCTCTTGACTAATTTCTACCTCTTCAACCAATTGATGCCTTCTTTAAACATATCTGCCCTTTCAATGAATTGATACCTCTTAATGTGTCTTTTGGAGATCGTGGATTATGGAGTGTCGTGTAGGGTATTTTTAATAATATTATTATTTTTTCTCCCAAATCACTGCTCCTTTTATCTCCCTTGGAGGATCTGATTTATTCCCTTGTTCTTTCAGGGGGGCATTACAATCCACCCTTCTTGAGATTGCTTGTCCTCAAGCAATTTAATATTTGGATGATTAAATATCTTGACACTCTCCCAAGTCGCATCTATACTTATGTTTAGTATTCAATCACAATAGCTTTGAATGAGGGAGTATGATAGGTTGGCCCAAAGAAAGCCCCACACTAAGCCCAAGAGCGTACATTCACCCTCTTGGCCCCAAGTGGTAGGCACATTGAACATTCAGTATGGGGTAGTCTACCTAGCTGGGTGCTTGTATTTTCCCTCCCTACTCATATCTTCTTATTCATCCTCTTATGACTTGTGATTTCTCCAACAATCAACCATCATAGAGGTTGGAAATGAAATTTCTATAGGGTGCCTAAAAATCCTCTTATCTAAGCCCAAGAGCAGACACTCACCCTCTTGGCCCCAAGTGGCAGGCACATTGGAAATCCAACATGGGGTGGTCTACTTAGATTATGGTAACATATCCACTCATCTTCCTTGCATTTCCTCTTCTCCTCCACATGATTGATTACTAGATTATAGATTACTGATTTAGAATATGCATTTCACATCATCACACCATAATTATTGATTCTATTATTCATACCACTATTCTTGTAGAAAATAGAATTATTGAAGATTATATATGTATTTTCAAACTGTTGTTGCAATTTAGATAGATCTAACTTTAATACTACTCTTTTTGGATAAGTACTTTTTCTCCTTGGTTCAATCGACCTATTTTATAGTTGGATGTTGTTTTCCCTCTTATGAGGATCAATTTTCTTTTCAATATCTTCCCCTTTCTAGACACCAATCCACCTCCATGTATATCTATTTTGTGCCTCTTCACAAAGGAGGTGATTATTCACAAGGGTCGACCTCATGAAATGTCGCTCCTCTTCATAATTTAAATTTAGTTTACTTTAATTTTCAAATTTAGTTCGGCTCTATAAAATACATAATCCCTGCTTTTATTTAATACGAGCAATGCCTTCCTCTTATGAGCCGACCCACATATAACAATTGCTTTCTAAGATAAAACTCAATGCTGCCATATAAATTAATATCTTGTCAGCCCTATTCATTGCCTTACTAAGCATCTTTTATGAGGCGGATCATCACAGTCCACGTGGCACAGAGATTGCTTGTCCTCAAGCGATGCCATGTTAACAAAACCTTTTTAATGTCATAGATATCTCTTAACCTTAAAGCAAGAACTGATATATTAAGATGAGGATTAGAAGTATGAAATATATCTGTGTAATGTTCTATGAAGATTTTTTTCATTTACTTGACAAGGAAACCTTAGGAGTATTATGAAGAGATTTCAAGTTGACATATTACAATTCTTACTAGGGAGATTGGTTGAGTAATCTATTTCTAGATCTTGAGGGTGTAAAGGCGTCATAACTACTAGATTTTATCCTCCACAAAGCTCCAGTTGTTATTGTCCTTTCTTCTTTTGATTGGATTCTTTTGAGATCTCCTTCATTGTACCTTGTTTTCTTGCTTAGATTTCCTTTTTCTTCTTCGTCGGACATTGCCTCTATATTACATATTTTGCTTCCTTTTCCACATGTGTGTCGTGGTCCCCATTTTTCCTTACACTTGAAGCATAGATTTTTCTTTTTAAGGTCTTCTTTATTACAAACATGCTCATGCAACCATTTTTCTCTACAATAGAAATATGGCTTTTCTTTTTAAAGTTCTTTTAGGTCATTTCTAGGAGGAAATTCATTTTCATGCCACTTTTCCTTATAGGGGTATTCAGTATGTGTGTTTGATGTAAAATTCTTAGTGTAGGGCTTGTCTTTTGATGATGTGATTTCTAACTATGTTTCCTTTTGGATTGAATCTTCAAGTTTTGTAGGATCGAAGGCACTTATTGTACCCTTGATTGATTCTTTTAACCCTTCTACAAATAGGTATGTGAGTCTACTTTGAGAAACCTTGGGTACCATGACTGATAGTTTTTGGAATTCAATAGCATAATCTTCTACGGTTCCATGTTGTTTTAGTTGTGTTAGTTCTTTAAAGTACCATTCATGGTGTTTTACATCAAATCTTTTGATAAGCCTTTGAGTGAATTCATCATAAGTGGTTATGTGTTGGTGGCCTTGGGTAATAAGGCCATGATGCCACCAATCATGGGTTGTTCCTTCCAAGTAGAGTATGGAAAATTTAATAGCAACATCCTCCATCATAGGACTAAATGAGAGATAAGTGTCCATCTTGTGGATCCATGAACATAACATGACTATCCCGAATCCATCAAAGCTAGGAAGGGTCAATTTACTTACCCTTTTTCTTAAATCTTTGTTGGGGTGTCTCCTTCCTTTTATATAGGTAGTTCATGATCTTGCATCACAATATGCCTCGAATCAGATCTCTCTTAATTTTAGGGCCTAACCTTGCTCAGTATGTTGCAGCATATTTGTCAAAGTTATTAACTTGTGTATTGTTTTCTTCTTCCTAACTTGTTGACCCTCCCTCAGGTAGGAATGAAGGTCTTGTTGCCCTCAATGTTGATATCCTTGAATGGTTAGAGTTGGTGTCTCTCTCATTGGTTTGGTTGGGTTGTGGGTTATTGTTGTTCATGTTTTGAATGGTTTGGAGAAATAATTGTTTCATTCTCTCATTTTCCTCCATGAAGGTTTGGGTTGTGTGCTCCATGAAGGTTCTTAGTTTGTTTCCCATTTGTTCACCCATTGTGTTGTTTTGTGTAGAGATACTTGTGGCTGCAAGTTTCTTCTTTTCTCTCTCCAAGGCTCTTTGGGCTCTTTGGCTAAGTTGCATCCACTAGCTTTCGTCCCTCCGGCTGGAAGGAACAATGCTCTAATACCAATTGTAATGTCCCTTCTTTGGTATACTTATAATTTTTCCCTAAAATCACAATTTGCAAGTAAAAGATATATTTTATTAAATTACAACTTCTGATAGACTCTAGTTTAACCCTGCAATAATGTTAGCAAATGATTCATAACATAATTAATTGATCATTTGTATTGTTACATCCACCACATTATCTTACACACACACACACACATATTGATCTAGATGAGTAACTCGCAATGCCGATTCTAAATTATTATCCTCTCAATAATCAATCATTGGGGAAGATTAGAGAAGGAACCTTAATAGGGTGCTATGAGTCTTTCCTACTTCTAAGCCAAAGGGTGGATAGTCAACCCCCTTGTCTACTTAGCAAGGAATCTCTCCCCACCTTCATGTACTTCCAACTCTTCTTCCCATGAATGAATTATAGAGGCATTAATAATTTAGATTGTTAATGCAATATGAATTACAATTCCTATAAGGTTCCATAGGAAATACATGGAATTGATATATTCAAATATATACATTAAGTAGCTTACCACTATCTATGCAATTATGTTACTAATATAGCCACATAATGCAGATGCAATAGTTTGGTGTGCAGATAATTATTCTAATCAACTTGTTGTAGATATCAATCTGCATATTATCTTCAATGTTGTTGATGCCTCTCTCCTTGGAATGTTTCCCTTTTTATATCCCACGAAGGGGAAGAGGCATAACCATTCGTTATGTTTGTCCCTAAGGACACATCCCTCTTGACTGATTGTTACCTCTTCAACCAATTGATGCCTTCTTTAAACATATTTTCCCTTTCAATGAATCGATGCCTCTTAATGTGTCTTTTGGAGGAGGTTGTGAATTATGGAGTGTCATGTAGGGTATTTTTAATAATATTATTATTTTATCACCTAGATCATCGCTCCTTTTATATCCCCTTGGAGGATGCAATTTATTCCCTTGCTCTTTCATAGGGGCATTACATATGGGCTTGTTTCCAAGATTCAATTATTGTTTTGTTGATCCATCATATATCAAAACATGCCATGTCACTCCAATTATTAAGATTTGGTTCTAGAGCTTTAAAGTGGGAGGATATTATAGACATCTAAAGATGTCCATACCTAACCACAATTGACTTTACCTCATTCTATCTATTAAATAAATAAATATTATTTATTTATTTATTTAATCCATCCTTATCTCACTCTTAATTAAATAAATTTATATTTATTTAATTAAATCTAACCTTAGCCCCCAAAACATCCAACTAAATAAATTAATTAATACCTACTTAATTTATTTCAGCTAATTAACTTTTTTGTGAGATAAGGGGGATTTGTTGCTCACGAGTCTCTTCGTTCTCAAGAGAATCCCAGGGAGCAAACTACCCTTAACCACCTCGATACTAGTTGAATGAAGAAATTGCAAAGAAACTATACATAGATTAATTATTATACAAGACTACTTTAGGGTCTAAAAGAGAAAAGTTTCCATATTTTTTCCTCCAAAGAAAGAGCTCTTGGCCAAAGGACTACAACGCGGGATCGGGACGCCAGCATAGCACGTTGAGGTCTGAAGGATGCGCTGGCATCCTAAGCAACAAAGAATTCAAAACTTAAGCGAGAAGACTAGAACTTCACTATCTAACACAGATCTGGGGTCTGTTCAATGGAATGATAAGATAGAAAATATAAACTGAGAGAAAATACAATGAGAGCTAAAAGAGGAGTTACAAACAACCAATTGTTTGAATCCCTCCTCTGAGCTCTGTTTTAGAAATTTGCACACAAGATGAATGGGGAAAAATGTTGCGGTTGTTTCGGGGCTTGCCGCAATCAAACCCCCATTTTGGTGTTCCTAACTCCACAGATAGCCAAATAGATAGAGAGAGTAATCGAAATGAACAAAAGAAAATGGTGAAAACATTCCCCGCTTCAAGAGGAGAACCCACACCACTAAGTAGTAAATGAACAAAGAGATATAATCTATTCGCAAATAGAAAAGAGCAAGAGAATGTTACCAACAGGTCTCAACCCCCTTTTGAACACACAAACGCACTATTGAATGCTTGCTAGAGAGTGTTGGTTGTTGGAGGGACCTCCGTCTATCAAATCTTTGCTTGTAAAAGTGTTATTTCCAAAATTAGGAGAAGCTGAGAAGTGAAGTGAGATTGAGAAGAAGACTGATTGAATTAGAGGAACCCCCCAAAATGAGAGAAAAGTGGAGTTTTTGTTGCATGCAAAGGCAGAAAGAGTCGTTATAGCCGAGAGCCTAGATACAATGACGTGTCAAAAGATAGGATTCGAGATTCCCCATTTCAAACTTGAAAAACTGTCAGGACACAAGTGCGTCGCACAAACGTTCGTGCGCTGCACAAGCATCCAAAACACTAGTTCTTAGGAAACGGGTCAGCGAATTGTTGTCATTTTGCCATCAGACCACATGGAGTTGGAATTGTGAAATTCTGACGCATGAGGCTCTTGTCATAAATGTGTTTAAGTGTCATAAATGCTACGAAAAGTACTAAAATGTGAAATTGCCCCTAGGTGCAATTTTGTGACATTACATTTTGCCCCCACTTTAGTGGGCTTGATTTTGGAAACATTAGCCACACTAAAGTAGAAAAGAAAAATTCCACCCAAATTTTGAAGTTTTGCGGATTTGCATGCCGAAAAAGGTACTGCAAAGGTCCAGAGGTCAAGCTAGTTGGTATTGAAGATGCCCCCAGTGATCGAACTCAATGAAAAATACAGCGCCTATCGAAAAAAATGCACAAAATTTTGTTTTGCAAAACTCGATTTTAGGTGAGCCCCAAAAATCAAAAGAAGCTACAACGGTGAAAAGAATGATTAAGAGAAATTTCAATGATTCAGAAGAAAAATATGCTAAATAGATGACTATATGCGCCCTCCTGAGTTTTCCTCTAGCTACATGGGGTAAAATCAAGAGAAACCAGGGAGCCACAAACTCTAGGAAAAATGGGCCCCAGAGGGCCTATATATACCTAGGTGGGCCCCTAGAAGGGTCATTTTCACTATTCATTGTGAGGATTTTGTTGACTTTTGTGAGAGAAAAGTCAGAAAAATGTCGAGCAGACGAGAGTAGGAAGTTCCCATATTAGATCAGCTACGAGTTGGCATAGCCAAGGGATTGGAGGTGGACCAAGTAGGCCTCAAAACCTCTTTGTCATGCATTTTTAGTGATTTTTAGCTAGTTTTTAAAATTTGAGAAGCGCAAGCATCTTGGATGTGCGCACGTGTCCTTCACGTGTGCTTGCATGCAAGATTTATGCTATCGTCTTATGCCATCAATGGCGGATCAAGAAATTCACGCAACGTGTGTCCCCTAGTGGTTTTAGCTTAATCTTTTTTGTGAGGCTATGTTTAGACTTAAACTTTTTTCTTTTCCACAGGACTACCCCAAGATCAGGCAGCATCTCGATGGGTGGGTGCTTCACCTACTCAGAAGGTAGAGGGATCGTCTATAAAATGATGAGGTCACACACCTGCAACGTGTTGGGCTTTGGCATGTATATATTATGCCAGAGATGTTGTACCATGACAGGATGCTAATGGCACTCATGAGAGGTGGGACACCACCACATCGAGCTTCTAATTACCAACTGGAGAGATGATCGTGACATTGGAGTATGTCTACCACATCCTCAATCTTCCCATCCATGGTCGGTGGGTGGAGTTGGATGACATGTGCTCGGCACAAGAGTGATCAGAGAGTGTATGATACTGCTCTAGCCGAATGAACAATGGGGACGAGACTGGGCACATCTACAACCGATGGTTCAAGCAAGCATGGACCACTGCACTCCTATTGTGTCATGTCATGGTGGTCACCATGGCCACACGAGTCACCATAGATGGGTGAGGATCTCACTTGCACAGGGGCCTCGTCCACACTATTCGTGAGATGGTGGAGCACCAGACAGTGTTCACATGGGGGCGCAGCATGCTTGCGCATTTGTATCAGGAACTCGGGAGGTATGTCCATTACGAGTACCAAATCCTCACCACATGCACTTACCCCAGGTGTGGACTTTTAAACACATCACCTACATGAGGCCAGAGGGTTATCCCTGAGTGTGGTACTTTACCGTGCTCATGGCTCACTAGTACGAGCTTGTGCGGTAGTGCCACCATGGAGATCTGTAGTTTTGAAGACTACAATTTTATACATTGATAGCAAATTGGATTAGATGAAGCCCCACCGGTTGTTTTGGTGGGTTGATGATGGCAAGTTCCTTCAAAACCTGCAACATGACCATTTCATTTTGGGTCGCATAGATTTTGTCATTATGCCATACTATTGGAGCCGAGTTATGCAGCAACATGGTTGCATTAAAACCATTCTCCCTATCGTCCCAACATACACCTGAGTTGTTCAGAGCATTGCGCAATTGAGGGACTATCTACGTCCCACCATTATAGACGTCCTTTCGAATGATGAGGCCAATGATTAGGACCTATCGATGATGGGCTCGATGGATAATGTTGATGTGGCGAGGGACTTTCGGCATGGTGGGTGACACATCATCCAACACCAGTGTTTCTGGAAAATGCCTCCATGGGGGATCCTGGCCTACTGGGGGACTTTCCACCATAGCCACCAGACCAAAGACGGAATGGTCGAGGCGGCGAGGGAGAGTAGGAGCAATAGCAGCAAGAGGCTTAGCAAGAGCAGGACAAGGAGGTCAGAGCAATGTCACCAAGGCCAAGGTGGCGGCGAAGGATGTCCTCTCCTCCAGTGGCTATCCCCATCTCGTTGGTGACACCAACACCACCCCTCATCCCAGTGGCAACTCTAGTAGTGCCTACAGTAGCTCCAAATATCAACAGTGCGGGGCCCAGTTCCTCTCCTCCCCCTGACCCATACTGGCAACTAGGGGATCCAAGTATAACAGTCACATTACGCAATTTTATTTTGTGTACTTTCAATTTCCATCTCATGTATATGTATATTGTGCTTTGGTTTTTGTATATATACATCTCATGGTACTTATATACATTTTCTTTTTGTGGTTGTAGTGGATACACAAGGATGGATTGGGTTTTTCATCTAGTGCATATCAGAGGTGGCCCCTACCGTGCTTATCTAGGTGGTAGTCCTAGACTCCTACTGGTCGGTTTCAATGGGGCGGCATGGACATCTTTTCAAGTTGGTAGCATGCCTGAGGACTGCCCACAAGGAGGGGCAGGTGGAGATTGTGCAGAGGACCACGAACACCACTACCCTGCAGGGATAGCGAGATCAACTATCGGGGGAGCTATGGACAGCCCTAGCAGAGCAAGATGTGGTCATGACGAGGGCTAATGGTGTCGAGCAGGCATGTGACATCCTACAAAGCCAGCTCAATGACCTCATGGAACAGCCAGTAGCAATGATCATGGCAAGTGACCAGCAACTACAACAGGAGCTCATCTAGGCCTGTATGCAGATAGCCTCCCTCCAGGGAGAGATCAGGGGGATGCGCATAGCCATGTCCATCTCATGCTCACACCGCACCCAATCGGTCTCCACCATTTAGCCTCAACCCCAACCATAGCCACAACCATAGCTAGAGCGCTCTGAGAGCCATATGCCTGAGGCTTAGAGAGCCTTCTTTGTACATCATTTTTGTAGTCACAACATATATCTTGTAGATCATTTTTTATGTATAAACACTGATACACATATACAATAGCCACTCATTTTTTGACGATAGTGGCACAATACATATACATGACATTGATATTTGCATATACTTATACATGAGTTAGTGATTCTAACACTATGGCATCCTTTATTTGATGTGTATGTTCCTTACTTTCATGTATGTTGACGCTATGGATTTTATATGTATATGGATGTATGTTTAAATTAGATGCTATCATGATTTAATAAACACACATGGATGTATGTCAATTAAATACAATGATGATCTAATTTCCCAACTAAAAGACGCAATGTAATGCATCGATACATAGTATAGTAAAACACACATATGTATGTGTAATGTCCCCTTCTCATCAGTGATATGTTCTGACGCTCATCAGCCTATTCCAGAAGCCCATAGGCTCGTTTGAGATGAAATTAGGGTTTCCATGTTCAGAGGTTCTATGGCATTTCAGGGAGTTTACTATTTATAGTAAATTCTATTTTTGGCAGTATGCAGTTATCAGTCTTCAGGTTTTCATTTTCAGTTCGAGCATTCAATGCAATTCAAGTCTAGCTTCTAAAGGTTTTATTTTGGTGAATAAAGGCATTATTGTTATAATTTGCAGTTGACCACTTGGCCTAGGAGAACAACTTTAAGTTGTGTTTAAAAGAGGGACTTGGAAGGGGACGCCTTCATTAGGTGTTTATTATTATTTTTAATAATGTCATAATGCCTTGGGAAAAAGTGGACGCCTCTTTTAAGGAGTTATATTTTAAAATAAAGTGAAGTTTATTAGCTTGCAAGAGGGACGCCATCTTGAAGAATTAATTAATTTTTGGAAATTGAAAAGATTCTTTTGTCTTTTGGTGTGCCTTCTCAAGAATTTGAAGAGTTTTCTGAGCTTCTTTAAAATGAAGGTTTTGCTCTAGCTTTGGTATCCATTATGCTTATCATATTGTTATGCTGTTGGAATGACTTCATCAAGTTAGCTTCGAGAAATGCTTACCTCTTAGCATTTATCCAATTTCGTGTTTGAAAGATAACACCTAGTTGGTTTTGGGACTGCTTCTCATCCAGACTAGCAGATTGAGTTCAAATGTTGAAGAATTTTGGAGTTTTGTCAATTTTGAAGTTGTTGATGCACCTACAGCTGAAAGTGAATTTTGCTAGTAGCATTTGAAATAAATTTTATTATGTTCTGGGTATCTTTACTATGCAATTGTAGACCTATGGCGACCCTTCTTGCAAAGTGGCAAATTTTATATTGAAGTTCCTGATTTTTAAGAAGCAAATCACCCCTCATGAAGGTCGTACCATTCTTGGTGCATTGAAAATCGTGCAAGAATTAAATGATGAGTTTTTGGTGCTGTTTCTTCATCTGAACTTGGGCGCCTATCCTCCAGTAGCACATTGGTTTTCGTTTCACGTAAATCGGAGGTAATTTGACGAAGTTATGAGCATTTTATGGTGTTACAGTTTGCTGATCAGAATTCCAGAAACTCTGTTTTAATATCAGATTCATGAGATTTCAGTTTTGGTCTTTATTTTATCATTGGGAGAGTAAAAGAACATTGCCAGCATTAATTCTTCTCTTCTTAACTTTGTTCTCTATCATTGTAATTAGTAATTTGCAGATTTGTGATTGTAAGGTTGATATTTTAGTAGTACTAATCCAACCATTTTAAGTCTCTGCATTTACTTGATTTATTCCATATTAATTACCCCTGGATGGTTTACTGCCAGTGTGGAGAACGAACATTTGATATCTCTTTGTACCCACTCTCAAGTGGTGAATCCCCACTCTTAAGTGGATGCCCGCCGTAGCGGATGAATTAGTTAGATGTATCTTCATGGCTAGTTATCCGCCTAATTGTTTCAGTTTCAATTAATAACTCCGTCATATGTTAGCACCTCACCCTCGATGGGATCTTGAGTGCACATTCTTGACGTTCAGTTTGTTTCATTTCAAGTTATTGTTTTTAGTTTCTCCGCCATATCACAACACCTATCCTTCCTTGGGATTGAGTGTGCATTCTTGGCATTGAGATCTTTCAAGCTTGGATTTCAATTTTAATGGTAACGCTAATTCAATTGGCGAAGTGTTGATTGTGTGTGAAATTTTCAACGAAAAAATTGGTTAGCATATTTCAGTATGTCACACACACACACATGGTTGCATCATAACACAAAAAATATTTACAATGTGTTAATGAAGGAATGTCACAACACACAACGCTACAACTCCAAAAAAGTGAACATTGCACGTATGACACAGGCACTACGTATAGTATCAACGAAGATGCATTGCAATAACAGGTTCTTTTAGAGGTGTCTCATCCATAGATGACAACCCATATGCACTAGAACCATACATGGAGATGACAATGTAAGGGCCTAACCAATTAGGACTAAATTTTCCCCTTTGATCAGGCGGCACATTTACATTTTTTTGATTCTCATAGAGAACTAGGTCACCTACCTTGAAACTTCTAGGGAGTACACTTTGATTATATTGTCTAGATAACGATAGTTGATAAGCTTTAAGATGGTCAAGGGCCCGTAATCGGCGCTCGTCAAGCATCTCAAGCTGATGCAAATGATTAGATCGGTAAGTCTCATCATCAATTAACCCTTTAAGGGAAACCTGCAAAGATAGAATTTCCAACTCTAAAGGCATGATAGCTTCGGCACCATACATGAGATTGTAGGGCGTCGTTCCCGTCATTGTATGAACACTCATGTAATAGACCCACAAAGCGTATGTTAATTAAACATGCCAATCCTTACCATGTTTGTTTACTATTTTATGAAGAATGAGCTCAAGAGTCTTATTAGACGCTTCTGCTTCACCATTAGATTGAGGATAATATGGTGTAGAAAATCTATGTTGAATGTGAAACTTCTCCAGGAATTGCTTTACTTCCTTGTTCTTAAATGGCGTACCATTGTCAGACAAGTGTAGAGGGCAATCCAAAGCTAGCAATGATGTTATTCAAAAGGAAGCTACAGATAGCTTCAACGTTCACAGATCAAAGTGTGATAGCTTCAACCCATTTCGTGAAGTAATCTATGGCGATAATGATAAAGATGTGTCCTTTAGAAGGACGTGATATCTTTCTGATAATATCCAACCCCCATTTTGCAAAAGGCTAAGGAGAGGTCTGATTTTGTAACTCTTGTGCAATAGCATGACTAAGACGACTATGTTGTTGACATTGCAGGTACTTCTTAACAAAATCGAAGGAATCTTGTTCCATCGTTTTCCAAAATTACTCAATGTGGTTCAAATTTTGCACCAAGAATTTACTGCCAAAGTGTCCACCCCCGTAACCTGAGTGGGCTTCCTTAAGGGCAAGGGGTATTTCCGCTTTAGTCAGACATCGAAAAAGTAAGTTGTATGATTTTCGATAAAGAACATCCAATAGGACAACGTAATGGACTGAAAGCTTTCGTATATGAGTGTGATCATTTTTTGTTGCATCATTAGGAAAGTTTCTAGTCTTCAAATAGTTGTAGATGTTAGAAAACCATTCTCCCGAGTCTACGTGAGAACACATGAAAGCATCGGATTCAAGTTGATCAGAAACAACAAGAGACCGAAGGACCTAAACCACAAAATGGTATTCTTTTGTATCCTCATCCGAAGGTACCAGGGAGGTGACACTTGCCATGGCATCTGCATGTCAATTTTCTCTCCTAGGGACACTATCTATTGTGAAAGAGGAGAATCGATTAAGCAAAGACAAAGCAATGTCTGGATACTGAGACAACTTATTTTGTTTAGCCTGGTGGGTTCCCATAATCCGATTCACAATAAGCTTAGAGTAACCATGTATATGGAGATGTTTTATTTTTAGCGTGATCGCAGCATGCAAGCTAGCAATAAGGGCTTTGTACTCTGTGATGTTGGTGCAAGGGAAGTCCAATTGAAAGGAGAGAGGGATCGGCTTACCTTCAAGTGACATTAAAACTATGCTTGCTCTGGAGCCAGTTTGACATCTCGACCCATCAAAATACATTTTCCACACAAGGTCATGATTGATCACAAAAATATTCTCATCAGGGAACAAGTCCAAAGCCGGGAAGGAGCGAGATGAGGGAGAGTCTGCCAATTGATAGGAAATCGCTTGACCTTTTATCGATTTCTAAGTAACAAACTTTATGTCAAACTCAGAAAGCATCATTATCCACTTTGCTAACCTTCCAGCAAGGTCAACACTAGAGAACAAATGCTTTAGAAGATCACTTTTCATAACATGTGTTTCAGCAAGAAGAAGGTAGTGCCTTAGATTTTGTGTTACAAAGACGAGAGCAAGATATTGCTTCTCCATGGAGGAATAACAAGTTTCATAATCAACCAGGGCGCGACTAATGTAGTAGACCACTCTTTCTTTCCCGGCATCATCATACTGAGCCAATAAAGCTGCCAAGGCATATGGTGATGTGGCAAGGTAAAAGCAGAAAGGGTCTATCCTGCATAGCCGACATTAATACGAGAGGATTGGCCAAATAAGTTTTTATTGATTCAAATGCCTTCTGGCACTCTTCATCCCATATAAAGCGAACATCCTTTTTTAACAAGCAAGTGAAAGGAAGGGTACAATCAGCCAATTGAGATATGAATCTGTGAATTGCGTGAATCTTCCCTTGTAAACTCTGCAACTCAATGATGTCCCTCAGTGGACACATGTTAACAATTGCATCAATATTATTCGTGTCGACTTCAATTCCACGATGAGCAACTATGAATTCCAAAAAAATTCCTGTGTCTACACCAAAGACACACTTAAGAGGATTAAGCTTAATCTTATAGAGCCAAAGTTTTTCAAAAATAAGGCGAAGGTTCCCTACATGATCCTGACATGGTATGGATTTCACAAAGATATCATCAATCTAATCTTCTATAATTTTATGAATGAAGTCATCAAAGATTAAGGTCATTTCCCGTTAGTAAGTCGCTCCTGCATTCTTTAACCCAAATGATATCACCACATAACAAAAGGTCCCCCAAGGGGTAGTGAAGGCTATCTTTTGCTGATCTTCCAGATTAATACGAATTTGATTATAGCCCAAGAAGCCATCCATGAAGGACAACAAGGCATGGCTCGCAGTCGAATCCATAATCATATCAATATTAGGTAATGGAAAATCATCCTTAAGAGAGGCCTTATTAAGATCACGAAATTCAATGCATATACGAATATAGCCATCAAGTTTACTAATGGCAACAATATTCAAGATCCAAGGTGAGTAGTCAATTGGACAAATAAAGCCAACTTTTAACAACTTCTCTATCTCGGTCTTAACCAACAAGGCAACCTTGGGATTGATCTTTCATATTTTTTGTTAATGGGCTTGGCATTAGAAGATAGAACAATATTTTGAACCACTATAGACTCGTCAAAGCCAGCCATGTCCTCATATGACCAAGCAAAAATATCAGGATGATAATGTAGGTCAGAATGCTCCTTAGCTTCTTCAAAAGAAAGGCACTTCCTGATTTTAATCACCTTTTCATAAAACTTAGGATCCAAGAAGACTTTAGTAGAATCCCCCTTGAAGAGGGGACTATGGTCTTCAAGATGTGATATTGAAACATCGTTGTCAACATTAGCTAGAGGGTCCTCCTCATCAACATTCAATACAGATTCTCCAAAATACGCCTGTTTGCTCAAGCGATATGGGAATCGTCTCTTATGGTGAAAAGAAGGCAAAGAGGAGTAGGCACCTAAGAATTCCTCTAGTGCTTCATCCGAAGAAAAAACATCTAAGTGGACTTCTCTAGCCCCTGCCCCATCATCTATCAACTCAGGATGGACCAAATTAAGAGGTTCAACCAAAATCATGTTAACACTCCACCAAGGTTTTTGCTTAGATTATTCAATAGAGCATCCCAAGGCCAAATAGGTCTTACAAGGCTTAAACTGGATAGGGACCTGAATTCATTGCTCAATACATGCAAGGCCTTTTTTCCCATATCCATATTGAGAAGCAAGTCTATAACCAAAACCATAGCATGTTTGCAAAGTTTCGGAAGGTGGCAATTCTACGTAGAGAGCATCATTCCACCAATGGACATCAAATGCATCTACAAGACCACAACTATCTCCCTTACCCGATTTGCAAACATTAACCTCTTTAGTAGGGGCAGGATTATCCTCCTCGGTAGGGGTATGACTGGCTTTCTAAATAGGATCACAGCTTTCTTCCTCAACGGGAGTTTTATCCGCTTCCTTATCAGAGATATTTGAAGTTATGGGAAGTTTAAGATGAGCAGGATTCACTTTGTATTCTCCAATGAAGAATTCCAAGAATTCCAAGGATCCCCAATCATCACCAAGGAATGCATTTGATTCAAAATAAGAAGTAAACAAGGAAGACTTAGGACTTTCTGCTTTAGGTTGTTCTTTATTGATGTTCACTTCAGGGATGGCCTCTATGAAGTGTATCATCGAGGAACATGTCATCGCATCAAAGGTTAAAGACGGAATACAATTCTTAAGAGTGGAGATGACCAAAGCCCGACCGACAATCGCCAGTTCACAAAGGTGAATAACTTTCGGGTCAACTTTAATCGTAACCACTCAATTATTTGCAACAAACTTTAGAGAATGATGTAGAGTGGAAGTTACAGCACCCATAGCATGAATCCAGGGTCTCCCTAGAAGAAGATTGTAAGGTAAGGGGTCAAGCATCACATAAACCAAGGTGGGTAAAGTAATGGGGCCTAACCGCAAAGGCAAGATTATCGTGCCTAGAGCTTGTCAGCCAGCGTTATCAAACCCACGAATGTACAAAGAAGCAGCTAAAGAAGAAGAATCAACTTTAATCTTAGGTAGTAGATCTATACCATTAAACTTGAGAGCCGAACCGGTGTCAACGAGGGTATGTCTAATACCAATAGTGTTAACATTAACTATAATCATTAAAGGATTTGCTTTCTTTTGCACATATGTGGGCTAAAGTTCTTGCAGATAGAACGTTATATTCAGTGAATCCGCACGAATGAGTCATCAACGCATTAACATCCATCAGCCTAGTGGAGGCAGTCAAGAGAATCTTCTGCAAGGCTTCCTGAAGCATACCTTGATAAACCAGAGCAGTCTGAAGCAAATCCCAAAGTGAGATCTTAGCTGGAGTAACACGAAGTTGCTTGACAAGATCATAGTCTCTGGGTGCTTTAGTCACAGGGTTAGGTGCTGAAGGAAGACTTGGTTGAGAAGGTGGTAAAGAAGTAGGAATTTGAGTAGGTTGGGGTGTAGAAACAGAAGGTGGTTGATCTAAATTATGTTTATTTCTTGTTTATATGTGTGCTCGACAACTTTATAAGAAGTAGAGTCTGTAGCTTTTACAAACCTTGAGTATAAATCCGGTGAATTATTATGATATGGAATTCCACAAATAGAATGAATCCTCTTAGGAGAGGGGCTAGTTGGGGTCAGGTAAACAACTAGTCTCTCAAGACTTAGAGAAGCCACAAAGACTACAACATTCACTGACTCTTCAGCTTGTGAAGAAGAAGCTTGTGAAGAAGATTTATAGGTAGAGGAAGATGCTTCTAAGAAATCATCTAGAGCATCATCCAACATATCGAAATCTTCCTTGGAGAAAGCATTATCATAAACACTAAAACATTGCAGAAAAAGATTCGACATCCTTCACGTCGAGTTCACCAAAATGTGAGATAATAGAGATTCACTGCTCACGAGTCTCTTCGTTCTCAAGAGAATCCCAGGGAGCAAACTGCCCTTAACCACCTCAATACTAGTTGAATGAAGAAATTACAAAAAAACTATACACAGACTAATTATTATACAAGACTACTTTAGGGTTTGAAAGAGCAAAGTTTCCAAACTTTTTCCTCCAAAGAAAGAGCTCTCGACCAAAGGACTACAATGTGAGATCGGAATGCTAGCATGATGCACTGGGGTCTAAAGGACGCGCTAGCATCCTAAGCAACAAAGAATTCAAAACTTAAGCAGGAAGACTAGAACTTCACTATCTAACACAGATCTGAGGTCTGTTCAACAAAATGACAAGATATAAAATAGAAACTGAGACAAAATACAAGGAGAGCTAAAAGAGGACTTACAAACGGCCAATCATTTGAATCCCTCATCCAAGTTTCATTTTAGCAACCTGCACACAAGACAAACGGGGAAAAAATGTTGGGATTGTTTCGAGGCTTGCCACAGTCAAACCCCCGTTTTGGTGTTCCCACCTCCACGGACAACCAGATAGATAGAGAGAGTAATCAAAATGAACAAAAGGAAGTGGTGAAAACATTCCCCGCTTCAGGAAGAGAACTTGCACCACTAAGTAGTAAATGAACAAAGAGATCTAATTTATTCACAAATAGAAAAGAGCAAGAGAGTGTTACCAAAAGGCCTTGGCCCCCTCTTGATCACACGAACACATTGTTGAATGCTTGCTAGAGAGCATTGGCTATTGGAGGGACCTCAGTTTGACAAAGATTCGCTTGTAGAAGTGCTATTGCCAATAGTAGGGAAAGCTAAGAAGTGAAGTGAGATTGAGAAGAAGCCTAATTGAATGAGAGGAACCCCCAAAAATGAGAGCAAAAGGGAGTTTTTGTTGCATGCAAAGGCGGAAAGAGTCATTACACTCGAGCCTAACTACAATGACACGTGTTAAGAGCCAGGATTTGAGATTCCCCATTTCAAACTTAGAAAACCATCAGGACACTAGCATGTTGCACAGACGTGCGCACGTCGTGCAAGCGTCCAAAATGCTAGTTCTCGAGAAATGGGTAGGCAAATTGTTGTCGCTTCGCCATTGGACCACATGGAGTTGGAATCGTGAAATTCCAGCCCATGAGGCTCTTGTCATAAATGTGTTTAGGTGTCATAAATGCTAGGAAAAGTGCTAAAATGTGAAATTGCCTCTAGGTGCAATTTTGCAATATTACACTTTTATTACCATTTTCTTATTATTTAATTTCTCCTGACTATTAATCTTTGTCCATTCAATCTTAGCCCTTGAATCCATCTACATGGATCAAGATCTAAACTTGTCACCATGTGATAAGTGTTCTAACCTACCTATCCTACCCCTTGCCTCACATGTGTGAGCATATCTTTCACACATGTGAGGCCACCCTACCTCTTACACATGCCATAGATATGTCACTATCTCAAGCCACCCTACACCTTACACGTGTCATAGACATCTCTTTCATGTTTTTTCCAATGTGTGCATGTGAGAGCACACCTTGCTCTTACAGTTCCAAAGCTACGTCTCCATCATCTCGTTCAATCTTGACCCTCTATTTAGTCAATGCATCTTAGCCATCGATTTCCCCATCAAAAATTAATAAATTGAGGCATTTGCTCTCATTTTGACAAAATGCATTCATCATATCCTTGTGCTATCATTTTCTTGAATAATCCTCATTCATCATATCCTTATGCTGTTATTTTTTCTTTTATCAATCCTCAATCCCAACATCATGTTGCTAGTATAAACAACCACATTCCATCTAACTACAACATCATCAAAGAACACATCAAGTAGACATGGGTGCATCTACTTTAACTCAATCCATGAGGTGAGAAAAGTAAAAAGTAAAGTAATTATTATTTATTTGCATTTATCTTCACATTTTTGTCTTTTATTCTTTTGATCATCTTCAAATATATATTATTAACCATAATTATTTATCTTTCCAATACATCTGAGTAGCAAAAATAATGTTTTTACAATTTGTCCATTAATAATAAGCTTGGGATATCATCAAAATAGGTTTTAGAAGAGAACAGAGTGCACTATCTACAAACTAAATTAATCGACATCAATGTTTCTCCATGTTTCTAGGACAAGGGGATGTGATGATGCAATTTTGGGGACGCGAGAGGAGTGGCTATAAAATAATTTCAAAAAGCAAATACAATGCATCATATTTAAGAGAACATAGTGCACTATCTACAAACTAAATTAATCGACATCAATGTCTCTCCATGTTTCTAGATCAAGGGGATGTGAGGATGCAATTTTGGTGATGGGAGGGGAGTGGCTATAAAATAATTTCAAAAAGCAAATATAATGCATTATATTTGCAATGACAATCCTTCCATTTTTTGCTTTCTAGGGTTTTTAACACACGATTTTCCTTATACTTTTTTTAATACACCAAATAGGGAATTGTCTATGCAGGCAACAAATTGCACCTTTGACTGTATTTATTAATTAATTGAAAATAAAAAGCACTTTTTATTTTCAATTAATTAATAAATACAGTCAAAGGTGCAATTTGTTGCCTGCATAGACATTGCCTTCTTGATAGTAACTATACATGATTCAAAAAGTTTGGTGATCATCTCTTACATGCTGGCACAGCAAAAATATTTATAAATATTTCAGGCCTCCATGGTGTTTGTTTCGAGATAGTGTGCTTCTAGGACCATTGTCTTTGTGTTTTATTTTAATGATTCAAACTTTCAAGTCTTGTTAGCAAGATAACAAATCAAAGAGAAAATGTTTTAAAAGATTTTGAAGTACAAAAATGTGTTTTGCATTTTTCATTCTTTACACAATGCTAATAATAGAAATTTTACAGAATATTGCAATTTCAAAATAACTTAATTCCACGGTTGTTTACTATCTTTGAAAATATTTTGATATTACTTATATCTTAGAAGCCCTTTCACATAGTAAGTAGTTCACTGAAAACGATGATATCTTCCTTCATGAGTTCTTCAAGATGATTACCAGCTCTGCCCCATCTAATAATAACTCTTGTTTCCTTACATTACGACTTGCAATAAATGCAATCAAAGCTTCTCTGTAAAACAGAGATATTATTAAAAAAAATCATTTCATTTCTATTTCATTCAATGTATATGAATGCTTCTATTTATCTCTTTTTTCTTTGGCGGGTATTATAGACATAGTGATGGCATAGAGGAACGAGACCAATCATAAAGATGACAGTTCCACCTATGATAGGTTACGAGACATGGTTGATAAGAGGAACAGAAATAACAAGAACACCAACGATACATTGTGCAATAAATTCAAGAGACATGAGATACAGTACAACTGAATGATGCATACCAATAGCTCCTGCACATCAATTTATTCTGAAGGATATTAAGAGTCAACATCACATTCATCTTCAATCTGGAACCTTATTGTCAACAATAGAGATTTTTATGCTATTTAGAGATCGCATTCTACAAATGTACCACTCATGAACAGTGGATGAAGTATCAACCGAATTAAAGGTAAATTTCTGGATCTTACACCTCTACACAGTGAACACAACCAGAACACTCAAATCTATATGATCTCATTAGGTCCTTCTTGAATAGCTAACATGCCTTCCAGAAATGGAGATGGCATGTGACAGCTGCAGAATTTCATCTTCAAAACATCTCGTCTCCTTTAAGCAAAAGGCTTGAAAAGCTGGTTCCTTCACTCCCTTCAAATAAATGAATGGCATAGAATCTTCCATCAACAATTATTACCATTTAAGATATTAATGTTCCTCATGGGTCAGAGATGCCATGTGCTTTCAATTTCTGTCAAAATAAAATCCAGAGGCATATAAGTAGCAGCATGAAAATGCAGAAGACTACTAATAGGCAACTAGATTAGTTATACTGCCAGACAATAACAAAATAACCCAGTAATCATTAACAAGGTTGAATAAGAATGGATTCTAGGACATTAAAGTCTTATTTTTACTCAAACTGTGAGAAACACGCTTAAGAATATTACATTCCATAATACCATATTATTAACAAAGGGGTGAAGGCAGGAAAGACTTCCACTAAGCAGGAGAAGACAGGAAAATTTGCCTTGTGCTTCCCTATCGATGCTATGCAAATATAGTCGAAGTAAAAATGCAATGACTTGTGAACTAAATATAAATCAAATATATTTGGAAAACGAGAACTTAGTTTCCAGCTAGCATAGATTCCAAAACAAAGAGGGAGTGAGACCTCTCCTAACCTAATTCTGTGCTTTTCAGGCTTGACATCGCACAAATTGAATTTGCTATCCTCTCACCCCCCAACCCTTTATAGTAGTTGAATGGTAGGGGGACCTTATCTAATTTATGAGTATATTAACTTAACCATGGTAACCATCCTTAACCAGAAATAAATCTAGGAAAATTTATATGGCTTGAGAAAACAATGTTATCTTGATGACAAACCAAGACATTACCCGTGTTCTTTAACCCTTTCAACTTCCTCTCATATGAGTGAGAAAGAGTAAGAATAAAACAGACACTGGAACATATCAAGCACATTAAAACTAAATCATGTTGTTTGCACAAATGGGGAGAGAAATTCACTTGTTTAAAACCTTTGAGATCTTTTGATTGTTACCTCTGAAAATCAGACTCGCAACTTTCAGCATATTTGATGCATTCTTGATTATATTTAAGCTTGCTAACTTCAGACCTACTCTCAGTATTAGTTAGCATATGCTCTCTACTATAAGGTTGCAATGAATTCCAAGTATTTGAAATATTTACATTTATATTTTAAATATTGTAGTGTAGGAAAATGTATCCCTCTACATTTTCACACTTGTTTGGGCCCTCCCTGCTAAAATTGGGCTTCTTTATGCCTTATTTGGCCTTATTTTGCATCCACAAGCCTTAATTAATGCATTTTTCCGAGGATAATCCCGACATATATCAAATGACCAATTGAAAATTAATGATTTTGGATTGTATGGCCCAAATTTAGTGATCTGGGACTCATACGCCGCCTTGGGCATATGGGTCCCACCTAAGTTTCGGGGCCTAGATCTGAATTTCACATAAAACTAAACCTTTCTTGAAAATGTGTCCCAAGCTTAGCCTAATGGGACTCATACGCCCCAACTGGCATATGAGTCCCGCTTAGCTTAGACCTAATTTGAATTCAAATTCTTGGCAGGATTTTATTCTCCTAGATCTGATGTTGGCTTGTAGTGTTGTAATTTCGGGAAATTTGGCATAAACGAGTATAAATACAAGGTTATTTCACTCATTTTTCACCTAGCAAGTTGATGAAGCATTCTTGTAGCAAATTTGTGATCAAGAGCACTTACACAAGAGTTTAAAAGAGCATTCAAGAGTGATTATCAAGCATTTTGGAGCACTATTCAAGTATCAAATATCATGTCAAAGTCATCATGCATCATGCTTGTTTTTGAGCTAACATTTATGATGTAGGGTTTTATGATTCAAGCAAGCATTCAAGACAAGATCTACAACATTCAAGCAAGAGTCAAGATCCACATTCATGCTAGCCATTTCATACATATTTGCAGCCTCTTATTCAAGGGTTTGGTGAGTTGCAACATTGCATATTTGTTCATTCACCATTCCTCCTTTCTATTTCATTTCATTTCAAGGTTTGATTACCAAAACGGAGTTTGACCAAGGCAAACCCCTATCCACTAACAAAACAACATTTTTTCCCTCTCTTTGATGTGTGATTTGCAAATCTAGGTTGAAGATCCATTGAAGGACAACATTGGAGAAAAGTTATTAGGTTGCAAATTTGTCAAAATTGTCACCTTACTTGCAAGATCATGGAAAGTCACCTACAGGTTGCATTTTAGTGATTCAGACTCAAAGATTTGGCAGGAAGAAAGCTACAAGAAGTCATTAGAGTATATTAGAGTTACAGATCAACCCTGATACTAGGACTAAATCACTTGTGGCGTATGAGTCCTAGTATACTTAAATTCAAACATTTCCAACAAATTCTAATTCAGCAGTTCCAGAATCCAATTTCTATTAGAAACCCTAATCTAGGACTAAATTGCCCAACCTGGCGTATGAGTCCTAGTGTGCATTAAAGTCAGCATTTTCAGGATTTCAGGACTTCATTCAAGCCTCTTCAGTTTCCAAGTGCACCTCTGTACATTCTCAGTTCTTTATTCTACACTTCAATTTCATAATTTAGGTCATATAGTTAGGTTTCGCATATCTTTTACATTCTTAGTCTTTCCAAGCCCTAGCTTGGTGGTGAACCCCTCTTTATTCTTTAACCATACCCTAGGACAACCTTTAGCAGATCTCCGTCCCTTATTCCATCCTTGGATTGAGATCTCTAGGGTTTCCTTGAGTGAAACTAAGTGAAATAGGTCCTAAACCCCTAGGTTCCATCTCCCAAAAGGTGGAAACCCCCTATTTCATAGGTTTCAAATACACTATATCATGTGGTCTTAAATTCACGTAAGTCTTGTTGAATGGGATGAGTTAAAGTGGCAAAACATTAAGGCTTTCAAAGCAAAGCCCCAAATTGAATCTCCCTTGAAATTGGATAAATACAGCATTTCTCCAAGTTTCTAAGGTGGGAGTGCAAGATTTCAGGACAGCAGGGGGGTAGATTATATACGTGCATACACACACACATTATAATTTGCAGAGTATGATAATTGATAAGTTAAAACAATTAAATAAGACCAATTGTCAAATCATATATGTTAACATTTGAATATCATAGTACTTACCAGAATCCATTACAATGGAAAATGACTTGAAAGTACCAAGTACAATCTACAATGAATGTCCGCTAACGTTTTGATTGATCAAGACAACAAACAATGACAAGGTTCAATACAAGACAATGATTTGTTATGGGATTAACTTAGTAGGGCATTCACAAATATGTGGAACCATAGTTGAAAAACTCGAACTCAGCAATAAATCGGTAGGCCCAAAAATTTTAAAAATCAGGACTCAACAAAAACTTGGTGATAACTTAGCAAATTTATCAAACATTTGAAAATACATAAAAATAAATAAATATTCTTCAAAGCCACACATATTACTGAATCTGTAGAACATGTTACTGATTTCCATCACATATAAATCAAAATTAGAATTTAATATGTATCATAGACCAATAAGCAAGTTCAACCACTAAATACATGTGAACTTCTATGCTGAAAGTGTTGATTCAAAGTTCAATAGTGTTGATGTTATTGCAGCTTTGGGCTTCATACTTCCTTATCTATTTGTGATTATTTAATGGCAACATATCTCTAAGATGGCCGACCTCCTTTGTAATTATTATTTATTATTTGTAATTATTTTTATGGTGGCCGACCTTATCCTTGAAAAGGTGCGACCCCTCTAAGAAACATGTATATATAGGTGGTCACTTTCTCTCATTTGTGCATCAAGCAAGTTTGATCTCCTTCTCCATTAAGTGTGAGCTCTTCAAGAAGAATAGTGCAAATTAATATGGGAGCAGATTGAGAGTTTATTCAAAAACAGATTGAAGATCAGACTATTAGTTTGTGTTACAGCCATTGCTGGTGCTGATCTTTGGCCTTGTGTGTGGCCTCATTGTAATGTAACTTGTTGCCATTGCTCATATATATAAGAGATATAATTGTTGCTGGGTTTTTTCTCCCTCAACAGAAGGGTTTTCCCAGGGTATCTGCTGTGTTATTGTGTCTGATTTTAAATTAATTTTCTGTGCATTAAATCTGATCATAAAACTAACAAATAGAATGTCGAATGTGGAAATTATATGAATTTTTGAAATTTTGTTCATATTACAAGTTTAAAGTTTAAATTGCCTGCAAGTTTCAAATTTCACAGTTATAACTGTGAAAATTGAACTCTACGGGTTATTAAAACGAAATTTTGTTCATATTGCAAGTTTAAACGAGCTGCAGGCTTGAATTTTCACAGTTATAACTGTGAAAATTCAAGCACACATATCATTTAAACATGTGATATGTATTATAAACAAAATTTCAAAAATTCATATAACTTCCACATCCAGCATTCTATTGAACTTTGAATCAATACTTTTAGCCTTCAGCATAAAAAGGAATCAAAGGATATTAAAAAGTGAAAATTACAGCCTGCAGGTCATTTAAACTTTTAGCATGTATCAACATAACAACAATTTCAGCATAGAAAAGATTTATCCATTATGGTCTCTTGTGTTGGCTGGTCGATTAACTTTAACTTTAAACGGATATTAAACTGTGTAAATTATAGCTTGCAAGCCATTTAAACTTTTAGCATGTATCAACACTTCCAGTATAGAAAGGGTTTATCCATTATGGTCTCGTCTTTGCTGATCATGCAACTTTAAATTTTATTCAAGTTATAAAGTATAAACTATGAAATTTCAAGCCTATAGATCATTTATATTTATATTGAGTATTAGTATGAAATTTCAAGCCTATAGATCATTTATATTTATATTGAGTATTACTAATACTCAATATAAATATAAACAACCTACAGGCAGGGACACTCCCTCAATCAATTCACAAGCAAGGGAATGGCAAAAATGAAAGGAAAAAAATAGATTTACCAATTGCCAATCCTGTGCTTACAGCACCATCCATTCCACAAAATGCAAAATCAACTAAAAAAGAAGCTTTATATTCATTTGGGTGAGTTTTTATGGAAAAATCTCAAGGTCTTGGTGATTGTTTGCTACGTTACTAGGTTCTTCGTTTTAGGCTCTCGTGCCTGCTCTGGGAGCATTTGGCTCTTAGAGCGACCTGGGGAGCGCCCAAGCAGCCCCGATTTCCCTATGGGTCCACTGGGAGTGGACCCATAGGGAACCTGGGGTTGTTTGGGTGCTCCTTGGGCGGAGCGGACCCACAGGGAACCCAGGGCTGCCTGGGCGCTCCCAGTCGCTCCCAAGTGCTCCCAACCACCGAAAAGGTTATAGTTTGTAGTCTAAAACAATGGATAAAATCATAAAACCATCTGATAGGTTTATCTATTCAATTGGTATACTATCAAATTTATGATTTTTTTGTATATTAAAACTTGTTTGTAATGAGTTTTGTCAAGGCTGTAATTTAATTTGCTAGCTATACCATTATGTGGTTGTTCAATGCATCATCAATGAGTAATCCTTTAGTTTTTTTGATTGTTTATATTTCACTGATAGAATATCATAGCTATTGACACTTTCAATTTTTATTTATACTGCATTTAGAAAGATACTGTTGACATTCAACTGACAAACTTCAAGAGGGAATGAAGGCCTATGAATATCAGAGGGAAGCTATTTTGTGCATAGATCACACAACTTAATATCATATGATTCAATGATGATTGATGAAGTATGAAGTATCATACTATCAAATCTATTTACAATTCTGTATATTTTTTTATTTATATATGACAAAAAAAACACCACGAGATTTTACAAAAACTCGGTGGCAATTTATTGGGCGAGTCACTTGGCCCAAGATCTGACTCACGAGTTTTTTCACGACTTCTGCAACTATGTGTGAAACCCTTGAAATTAGGCATTCCTCTACTCACCCCACATCCAAGTGTACAACCGTGTGAGTTATTAAGTAACCGCTTTTTCTTGTTGACACCCACCCAATTGCAAACTCCACATGGCCTAATTCTCACCCTCAAAAATAACCCCAATACATGTCACCCCCCTATATAAAGCTAGAACAAAAAGCATATCAATATCCACGGTAACCATGTGTGGTAACAATTCTTAGCAACAATGAAATACATCAACAACTCCTCAAGAGTCTTGGCAATGGCAGCCATCACTTCCATAATGAAATAACTTGCACAAAAGAAGAATATAGTAGGAAATATGCTACAAAACTTAATCATACTTGAGAATAGTAAGCCACTTTGAGGGGGCAGACCTCCAAAAGTCATTAATAAGAACAAAGTTCACAATATAATGACAATAATCTATCATGTACCTCTTAAATATACCATACTTATACCATCAATACCACCCAGGCCGACTTAAACACTTGTATAAGACTATATCAATGATCTTAAAACTTAATTAAAGGTTATGCTAGACACAAGTTGATGACACATCTCCATACACTATAGGTTAAGGACAAAGCATACCCACTCCCACCACCCCCTTTACATAGGCATTGTCCTCAACATTGATCAACTATGGATGCTTCTACACAAAATCTTCATCTTCCCATGTAGCATATTTGACAAGAAAATTCTTCCACTTAAGGCTATGATGGAGTGGTACGATTTCAAATAATCAAAGTAAATCACTCCATAAATAGCTGGGATTCCCTTTAAATAAGATTTCAACCCACTTGAAATGGTATGGCACTAATAAAGAAGGTGTATGGCCTTCATTAAAGTATTGACATTTATATATACTCAACATTATAGAATAGTACAGCTGGAGATTTCTAAGTTAATGGTACGGCCACAAGATTAAATGAATAAAAGGTATGGCAGCAATAATATTAATGCTATGACTAGACCAAGATATGGTATGGTCCAAATACTTAAACAAATATATCATTAAAATGGTTATTGGGAATATTACATGAATTTTAAATGGTCCAGCTAGCTGTAAAATACAAAGAGATATAGCCAATAAAATAATTCCCTTCACAACCAAAAATTTATTTATAATATTCTGTAATCATCCAAACTAATATATATGCTAAAATAAAATCTTTGAACTCAACAAGATCTTCAATCACTAATTGAAACTGGAAAAATTGTAATCTTTCAACACATCTACAATCCCTGAGTAGAACCACCATGAATAGATAAGAGGGTTTTCATCCTCCAATCCGGAAAGGAAACTGAGAGGGTTTTTGTCCTATAGATTTTTACACGGGTTTTTGTCCTTGAGTGTGGAGATTGACAAAATTCTCATGCTCTAAAATAAGGTTTGATAACAATAACAATGAATGCCTCACTTCTATGCCCAACCCTCCTTTCAAACTCATTGAGGGAACATAATTGAATATTATTGTATTTTTCCCTTTCCCTCCAAACATATTTGAGAAGTGTCTAGAAAGGCCTTCTAATAAAATCACTTTTGATCCCCTTTCACTAAAGACATTTTAATAGGTCCATTTTATAACATTACATTGCAACTTTATTTTATAAAATAATAAAAAGTTTCCCTTTTAAACAAAATAAAGTCATTTGGACAACTTAAAATATTATTTTAATCATTTCCTTAGCTTAATCAAAAAAGAGGAGATGAAAACTTTCAAGTTTCTACCCATCAAATATGGCCTCTACTATTTGACTGCACAAATTTCAAAAGCATTGGACCTACCTTCCTACATGAGAACTACTCTTATATGCCATTTACTAAAGCATCACACTCCATAATAAAATCCTTAGTGAAATCTGGAGAGATTAGACTTGAAGTGGTACACAACCTCTTTCAACATCTCAAATTATGTATTAGCTACCTCATTCCACTAGAAAGCATCATTTTGCAAAAGTGTTATCAAGGGTGTTGCTAAGTTTCCACAATTCTTCACAAATCTTCTACAATATCTAGTGAGTCCAAGGAAACCCCTAAAGTTCTTAATGGTTTTAGGAATTGCCCACTCCATCATAGCCTTGATTTTGTTCGAATAAACTTTTGCTCCATGAGACAAAACGTGATCCAAGTACTCTACCTCTTTGAGTCCAAAATCACACTTAGAAGGTTTAGCATTAAATTGATGTTGTTAGAGAATTTGTAATGTTTGATAAACACGATGCAAATGGCCTTCCCATGTCTTTCTATAAACCAATGTTATCAAGAACACCAATACAAACATCCTCAAAAAAGGCTTAAAGATGGAATTTATCAAACTTTGAAATGTAGAAGGAACATTAGTAAGACCAAATGGCATCACTAGAAACTCATAATCAGCCTCATGAGTCTGAAATGGTGTCTTCTAGATTTCTTCTTCCTTAATTCTAATTTGGTGACAACCTAATCTAAGATCAAGTTTTCTATAAAGCATAGCTTCATTTATTTCATCTAATAAATCATCAATGACTAGAATAGGAAACTTATCTTTGATTGTGTACTTGTTGAGTTCTCTAATCTAGACACATGTGCCAAGAGTCATCCTTCTAAAGGATAATCACCATTGGAGAGGAATAAGCATTTTGACTATAACAGGTGATACATGCTTCTAACATTTTCTTGTACCATCTTCTCAATTTCACTCTTGTGGACATATAGGTAACTATAAGGCCCAATGTTAGCTAGTTGGCAGCTTGACAATAATTGAATGGCATGATCATGGTTCCTTTTCTAAAATCTTTTACATCTAATGAGAACTCACCAATTATGGTGATGTTGCACATAGCCCATGAAGTTCAAATTTCTTTCCCTCTAACTAGAGACACATGAAAAGCTCTTGAAAATTCAGCTCAATCATCCCCAAGGCCCCCAGGAATGGCCAAAATAGACCTATCCAATTTATATTCTCCCATGAAGAGCTTAATACTATGGAATTTTATAGAACAATTGACCATTCCACGATCTACAATCGTGACTTTAAACTTTGGAGCTCGATAGACAAACTAGTTTAAGTGTAGCTAATTTACTCTTGATGAAGTTATGAGTACTACATGAGTGTAATGTCCCCTTCTCAACCCTAAGCTATTCAGTTGTCATTAGCATATTTCTAGAGTCCCAAAGGCTAAATGGAAGAGCTAAGGGGATACCATGATCCTTGGAGGATTCGTGTTAGCATGTTTAGAGGAGTATACTGATGTTGCCAATGAGCTTTTGTGGGGTTTCTTGGGTTTGTTTTTGGGCCTCAGTCAACAATATTGCTATTTTTAGCGGTGGCTATTTTGGTAAAATACTATTTTTAGTAAGTTCTAGTGTGATTCAGATTGAGCCAGTGTGGAGATTTGACTCGCTATTTTAAGTAATTTTCTATTTTTAGTAAGTGTTGTTTTTAGCCCCTGGTCTTGGCCTCTTTCCTCCAGCGGTTCAATGCAGTGGCTTGCAATTTCAGGTTTGGTAAGTTCAGTTGTTTTTGGAGTAATTTTATTCACCATTACTTAAGTCCTCTGAAAAGGTAACATTATGACTTACGTAAAAATCATTTGTAACCCCCTTGTGCTCAACACCTAGGCAATGTTCACTTAAGTTGTTTCTAAAAGGAAAATGTTTTATTCCTAACGTGGACGCATAGTTGAAGAGATAAATGAAAATAAAATTAAAATAAATATTTCTCTTGGAGATGGGGCGTCCCTTTTTCTAGAGGGAAAAGGAGTTTGAATTTGAGTGCCCTAATTTCTATATAAGCTCACCTTGTGCTCTCATTTTGGAAAATGTTGATTGAAGATAACGAAGTGTTGTCGAATTGGAGATTGAACCCTTCAGGGCTTTGAGGACGAAAACCTTCAAAGTTGCTCTAGTTTCAAAGTTAAGAGATACTCCCTAGCTAGACATTGGAGTAGCTTCACTGCAAGAGTCACCATTGGAGATTTGGTGAATTTTTTCAATTGCTTTCATGATGGAATATTTTAATGTTTTTTTATTGCATTATATTTTGGTGTGATTATCCTAACATTGCAGAGTTTTTTTGGAGTGACAAAACTAGAGTTTGCTTGCTGGCCGTACTCCTTGTTGGTACAAGTCGTACCATCAGTTTTGCTTATGCTGGTTGGAGGATTGCAAATCATTTTGTGGGTATTGCTCTATTGTGTTCTACAGACCTAGGCAACTTGATTGGAGAGTTAGCAGAATTTTTGGTGAACCTTCAGATTTTATTCAAGTTGAATCGCCCCATTGCAGGCTGTACAGCTCCTAGGAGGGGGTGTGGTACTTCAAGAGGTGATATGCCCCTCTTTCCTTGCCTTTTCAGACTGGTTTGGAGGCACTAATATCAGTGGTGACACTTGCAATCTGTTTTGGAGTGATCTTGGGTCATGATGGTGAGTTTGGTGATGATTTGTGGGGCTGCCTGTACCTGCACATAGAATTTTCTGAGTGTTGCAGACCTTCTGCAACTTATTTTCTGAGACAGATCAGTCCTTTACTTGCTGCTATACTTAGGTATATTGATGTTGTTTCACCTAGGGATTTCATTTCAGTTGGGTTGTTTGTATTGGGGGTGTTATTTCATATTCCTATCTCATTAGCAGCTGGATTGTAACTGTTAGTATCATTTTGTACTGAGCTCACATTGTAACATTGATTTGGTAGTACCATTCAGTGAATTTAGCTCTTATTTGGTTTCAATAATAACCCCACTGAATAAGTGGCATCTCTATTTTCCCCACTGAATAAGTGGTGTGATTTCATATTCCCCTAAAGAAGTGGCTGCTAGTACTTACCCCACTGCATAAGTGGTCATTGTTTGCACTCACCGCTGAAAAGCAGAAGAGTTCTTTATTTCTAGTTGTACCCACTGAACAAGTGGTTTTATTTCAGTACTACTCACCCCACTGAACAAGTGGTATCTTTCCAACATTGCAACATAAACCTTACCACCGTATGCTCTCATCTTGCCCACATCGGGATCTGGGTGATCAGAAAGTGGAAGATAGTTGATTTACAGTTGCTTATCTTTGATTATATTTCTAATGCTAACAAGTTGTAAAAATTGAAAAAATTTGGGGTGGTTTGTTACAATGAGTCAATCAATACTATCACCTTCTATTTTTTCAAAAATCCCAGTACATGAGGGTTTGTGGAGTGTTTATGCTTGAAAGTGCATGGTAAGAAACTGTAGATTGTCTCTTCAATTTCTTCCCCTATCTCCTTATCAACACTCCTACCCAATCTTCATCTACTTCTTCTTCATTAGCAACCTACATGAAGAACTATTTATTTTCTCCACTTATATGTCCTAAACTATGCTTGCTATCATAATTAAAGCATAAGCCTTTTGCTCTCTTCTCTTCAATTTGTTGAGTCGGTCAAATGGACTTAGGAAATGTTGTACATGAGTGCTTTTATCTCTTATGTTTACAAACCTTGCCTTCTATTCGCTTGAAACTTCTCCTCTACTTGTCTTGCAATAGACATTGATTCGGACACAAAAGTTGGTTTGAACATTTGTACCTCATATTTGGCATGGTCCTTTAGACCCTCTAGATATAATTCATTCAAATTTTCCTTTGTAACACACTCCACTCTTAAGGACAAGATTTGGAATTGTTGAGTATAGTATTTGACTGTACCTATTTTATTTAATTTGATAATCTAATTGTAGTTATCCATAAGGTTGTCACCATAGTGTGTGGTCAATTCCTCTTGGAGAATAAACCATGTGACAACACATCCCTTCCTTTTCTTCTCTTCATATAGCTAACAATACCAAATAAATTGATTTGGTTCCAAGTATAAGGATGCCATTGCAACCTTCTATTGACATGGAACATGATGAAGATCAAAGAACTACTCCAATTGGCAAACCCAATTGGTTGGGTTCTTGCCATCAAACTTTTGTATATCCATCTTTGGCGTGTAGTTCCTAGCCAAAGAATTATTTGGGTGACAATCCATATTTTGATTTGATTCAAACCCAAATGCATCATGTCCCTTGGAAACACATTTTCTTCCCAAATCTTGTGATGTGAATCCACTTGCTTGGATTCCCCAGAACTCAAAAGAGAATCAATTATTTTTGCTAATGCATTGATTTCTACCAT
This sequence comes from Sequoia sempervirens, assembly GCA_007258455.2. Lineage (NCBI taxonomy): Eukaryota > Viridiplantae > Streptophyta > Pinopsida > Cupressales > Cupressaceae > Sequoia > Sequoia sempervirens. The sequence continues at coordinate 22,155,863 of VDFB02000017.1, forward strand.
CATGGCTGGCATCTCCTTCAATGTTGAAATATCATCCTTAACCTTGCCGTCTTCTTCCTTTATATATTCAATATTTGTGGAACCCGTCTCCTCAATTATTGGATCATCCTTGTCTAGAGATTTTCCAAGTGTGAAAAGATTCCTTCCCTTGCCTCTATTTGAAGCCTCTATCATGGTGCAATAAAATAACTTTATAATAAATTTCACAAAACAAATCTTTATAATATGAAATTTTCATTGTAACTTACCAAGGCCTAGATCTTGCTTTTCAAAAAAGCTCTCCAAGAAATTTGCTGATTTGCATCCTTGGGAGCAGCTTTGGTAGAAACCCTAATTGAACAATAATGCCTTCAAATATGCTTCAAATGACTTTGAACTGTAGCAGCTTCAATATGTCCTTGGTCAAATTGTCAAATTGAGAGAGATGTGAACTTCCAAAATTGAAAAAAATCACCTTGTTTCTTGCCTACCAAATGCCAAGATTGTGCTCTAATACCACTTGTAATCAAATGACTTGCAGAAGAGAAGAATATAAAACAAAATATGTTGCAAATACTTGATAATACTCGAGAATAATAAGCCACTTTGTGGGTGCAAACCTCTCAAAGTCTTCAATAAGAACAAAGATCACAATATGATAATAATGAGCTATCTTCTACCTCCTATATATAACATACTTATGCCATTGACGCCACCCAAGCTGACTTAACTAACTACATTAGACTATATTAAATTATTAATGATCATATAACTTAATTAAGGGTTATGCTAACCACAAGCCAACTACACATAGGTTAAGGGTGTCACAACTTCAATAATGATGAAATCCCCTGCAATGCCCAACTATGCAGCAACATGACAGAATTATATGGGTCACACTAATAAAGTGTCACACAGGAGCCTCCAAGTCAAGTGCATGGCACAAGTTCCTTATTTCTTCCTAATCACTGTAGGTTTACTAATCTCTGGTTCACAACAATAGAGTGCCACACAAGAGCCTCTAAGTCAAGTACATGGCAAAGGTTTCTTATTTCTTCCTAATTACTTCAGGTTTATTACTTTCTGCACACTAATGCTAATGCAACTGCTAGCTAATTTGCTTGTCTCAGCAGGCAGATTCGGAGCCAAAAGAGGCTTCCCCAGCAAACATTCCTTTTCCTTCAACTTCAGAAACATCCACACCAAATCCAGCCATATGCTCTCCTCGGATGTCAGGACATCCTCGGGACATCACAGGGACATCAAGAATGCCGTGGCAGCCCCCCCAGTGTCACCCTTATGGGAAACATCCCAGGAGAGATCCCCCACATTGAGGGGGTGTCTCTGGGACGTCCCTAAAAAACACAAAAAGAGGAACGGATTGGGACATTTTATCCATCCCCTTGTCCCTGTAACTAGCGAAACCCTAGTGATGCATCCTCATGGAACACTCGTAAAATACTACACCCAACTTGCTGGGTGGCATATGATCCAACGGGCAAGGGTGGTAGCTTTGACAAAAGTGATTACCTTGGCTGAGGCATCTAAGCCATATTATCAAATAAAAAAAATCACATAAATGTCTAAATCATGTTTCAAGAATTAGATTGACAAAGAATATACAACTGGCATTGCTTAAATGTCTAGATATACTACGAGGAATGTCATCAATGCTTAGTTAATCTTTGTACAGTTAAGCACATGATTAGTCACTATGAGAAATATTTCTTTTTCAGAATCCCATCGACATAACATAGGTATCAATAAGCAGTCATGATGGATTGCTATTCTTCCCATAAAAGTTGTTCGATAAATTTAGCCACTGTTAAAAAAAATATCCAAAAATCAAAATACCTGTGTTAGATGGACCCAAGAATCAAGAATATTTAATGCTTTCCCAGACTCTTGTATTTCCTTTGCTAAGCAAACACCTTCTTCCAATCTCTTAACATGCCCACAAACTAAGAGTCCAGCTGCTGCATTGAGAACCTGTAGGACAAAATGCCAGATGAAATGGAACACATTTAAGAAAACCTACCATAATTTCTATGCATTTGGTTTGCCAATAAAGTGAGGCATTCATTGAGTATCAGTAATACGATAACAAACAAGCAAAACTGTAAATTAGAGCACATGTTCAATACAAAACTAAATACAATATGAATATTTAGAAAAGTTGATAATATGTCAATCATTAATATACAACTATGCCTTCCCCTGTCCTCCTGCCCCCTTCCCCTCCCTACTACATAATTCCCCCTATCCTATACAAATGCAGAGTGGATAAACCCTATACAAGGACCGAGTACAGCTGAGAGACATATCAGATGTGACCAACGAAGAATTTTGGTGATGCCCTACAGAGGGGATTGAGAAGGAAAACAAGAGGGCAGCTTGAAAAGAGAAAACAACAATTAAAAAAAATTAAATACTTAACCATTTTAAGACAGGAAATATATCTCTTCTCATACATACATATCTTCTGGCTAATTCTTGGAGAAGAGAAATTTCTGTTTCTCCGTCTTATTTTATTTTTACTTGCATTGATAGATTTCTGTATGCATATGTCAACCCTACATTATCCAATGTTTTCAAAACATGTTTTGTATTCATAATGGATAGTGACCCATATTTGCCTCCACACAATTTAGTACTGATATGTAACAGCTAACAACCGTTACCATAACAAATGAAAACAATTAATATTTAACCAAACAGGATGCTTAAGCACATCAACATTGAAAATAATGTATTTAAATCAGAACTGATACTACATAAACAAACAGTATAACAAGTTAACAATTAGCTACAAGTTCATGAGTTGTATGGTGAGTAAATGAAGCAATGGAACATCAAGACTAGTGGACTAAGGATGCTGAGATGTGCTATGGTGATGGGTAGAGTGATCCGCTCACATATTAGGGGATACTACAGAAGGCATAGGGCCTAAAGCATACTAAAAAATATATTTTTATATAGGAAAGTTGTTTCTTTCTTTTTAATGTGTCAAATCATGGATGAAAGTAAACAGAATTGCCTAAAGAGGCTCAAATTTCTTGACAGATATGTACATTCACTCCAAACTCTCTGGAATGCACTACAAGCTCCCTGGAATGAGTCTGCACCTTACACATATTGAAACTTGAGCTCCTTTAGTGAATTCCAAAGAAAAGTGGGACAATGGGACCCACAAATAGATGTAAAACATAAATAAATAAATCCTACTCTGTTGTTTCTGCAGCTGCAGGAGATGGCTACACATCAATCCCCCTACTCTGGCCCACTATTTTGGGTCATAGCAAGTATGGATGCCACCTAGATGTCCTCAAGCAATCCCCCAAGACATGAAGGGCATGGCAAATGCATCCTCCAACTTCAAGGATGCACGCCTATTTTAAACTAGCAGTCTGAAGTAAAGAGGCATGACACTTACAAATGCACACTAGACAATGGAATAATATAACAGATGCCACTAGATAGGCCTTTGTAATAACAACCAGTTGGAAAAGAACAGAAATCGTGCTATTTGTAACCAAAAATAGCTCAGTGAAGCCAAAGAGTGAGAATACAAGTTTTATCTGAGCAATGGCACAATTTTCCCAAGCTTTTCAATAATTCATTGAGCACATACATGCATTCAACTCCTTGCTAAGTCCTCATAAGCATTGTAGAGTATTGATTGCCCAAAATCGATTTGACTATGTTCTGACATAGCATAATACAACTTGTTTTGATAGAGGGAAATGAAACTGGCCAAGTACTCACCATACTCAATGTGTCCTACCTACAAAAAGAAAAAATCAATAAACTACAAAAACAAAGTTGCTTTTTGGTTTACAACTGATGTAAGTTATAAAAAAGTTAATTGATAAATTCTCCTAGCTTAATACCTTACCTTAACTGTATCACCAAACAGATAAAGTGTTGTATCCAAACCAAATTTTTTGCTTCATTAAGGCATTTTGCTTAAAAGAGTCTAAACCTTGTTAAAATGATGTCAATATACAGTTTTTGGGCACGTCAAGTATGGACTTTGGTCAATGACATGTCAGTCGTCAATAGCAATTGGTCAGTACCTAGAGGTCAGAACCTGAACCTGGGACTCAAAGCAAGACATATTATGATGGAGAAGTGTTTCATGACAAAATTATACCCCTACAAGGTCAATTCAGTGGCCAAAACAATGTTTACGGAGGAAGAAACAGATGATGGCATTTTGCAGAAAGCAGATTTGCACCCCTGTAGCTCAAGGGCGCCCTTCTTTTTAAAGGCTCAGATTTGGTTGCTTTCGTTTGCAAATACATTCAATCTCTTCAGAATTTGACTAGCTTTCCAACAAGCTATCAAGCGAGGTCATCTGAGGTGCAGAACTCCGGCAATCGAAGGCGGAAGCTAAAGGTATGAGGAGGTTGCTCATCACAGAGGCTGTCAAATTTTCAGTTTCTACGCCCCTATAGCCCAGGGGCGCCCTTGAATTTGACCCCTCAGATGGATGAATCTGCAAAATTTGTTTCAAGGGGATCTTTTCTAATTCAGTTCAGCTCCACAACACACCAGTTCGCAAGATGATTCGACATACTGAGTGATCGTGACAGAGGTTCTACCGAGCATGTAAAACAGAGGGTGGAAAAATATAGAAATACACACATGTACCTCTATAGGCCAGGGGCGCCTAGCCTTTAGGCCTGCCAAATGGGGTCTTTTGCAGTCACAATCTTCACAAGACTTGTGCGGAATTCTCCCAGCTATCCAGCAAGTCCAGCCATTAGCCCCCGGGATATGTCAAACGCCTGTACATGAAGGGTCAGTGGAGATCGCTGAAGAAATTAGACAACCAGAAAAATGGCTAAGTGTGGGAAATACACTCCCTTGGAAAAGGTGCCCTTCTTTTTGAGGTCTTAGAAGCAGTTTTCTCACTTCGTCACCTCCAGAGACATCTCTTCTCGGTACTTCTAGCTATGTAGAGAGATTGTCGGTGCGCGAATCAGAGCACTCCAGCTCCCGGTGTCAGGGGTCAAAGTATGGCGTCCAGATGAAAGTTACACTTTTGTCAAATTAGTGATTGCGCCTTCATAGGCTAGGGATGCCCTTGCTTTTGGGGTTCCTAATGTAGCTTTCAGGTGCCTTACATGCAGTCATTGGTTGCGGAATTCTTCCAATCACGCAATGAACCTATCATCCAGTCAGCAGGGTTCACCGTTCACAGGCAGCGGCAGTTCAAAGTGTGAGATGGCAAAACAGAGAAATGACAAGTCTGGAGACCTTACATCAATTTAATCAAAGGCGCCTAATTTTTTGAGGTGTCAAACGTTGTTTTTAGCAGTTGCAGCTCCCAGCAAACATTTCATCTTCGCTCTGTCGGCTTCACGATGGATATCTCAACTCAGTCACAGCATCACTCAGGCATCCAGAAACCAGAGCTAAACAAAGGCAACTATAACTTTTCAGTGAGCTATAAAATAGGAAGTTAGCGAAAAATCTCATAACTTTTGCAAATGGACGTTTGGAGAGTCAAATTTGGACTTTTCGGAATTAATGAATTTTTCTGAGTGCATGCTGAGATTTGAGTTAACTTATTAAAATAATATTAAATTCAACTTTTTGCAAGCAAGCATTAAATGGGCGATTTTCTTCAATATTTCAATATTGGCACCCATTTTGATGTTAAATTACAAATTCGCATGTAAAAAAGAACTAGATATTTTAATATTATTTATTTTCCGAGACTTCAAGTTAGTGCCAGTTGAACTGGAGGGGGTCCAATCATAAAGCTTCTTTTTAAATCAAGGTTTAAAGCTTGCAGTGGCGCCATTATGGTGCCAATTTGCCCTATTTATTCAAGTTTGGCATCATATTTCATTCATTCAGCTTGAGCAGAGGCAAATTTCTTCCTAAGTTGGGCGAATTTTCTTCAATAGTCAATGGCGAAGACATCAAAAATATTCTTTTGTAGGTACAAGTCCTGATTCATCAGCAGAATTCAAGACAAAGTGGCGATTTTAGCAGGAGAAAAGCATCAAAACCTCAATCTTTTGTCTCAAATTCTTCCATTTCTCATCTTATTTTCTTTCGCATGTTCAAGAAACTAGCGACATTTGACAAAACAAATCATCTAGGTTGATTCAAAATAGCTTCCTCAACAAAACCCATGTGCTAGAATTTTTCAGGAAAATTTGTTCCAAAGCACCAATTCTCGAGGCTTTGATTTTCTTAACTGAAATTCCTTTACATGGTGGAGTAGAAGTCCAATTTTCGCAAATCTAACATTCTGGGTTGTCTTAGAATCATTTTCTGGACAAAACCCATATCTCAGAATTTTTTGTGAAAATTGCCCTCCAACGAGCTATTTTTAGCCTCAACAGGGTATTTTTAGCTTTCCAGAAAAGTTGTCAAAATATAGTTGTGTTCACAGTCAACAGGCAAGTTTTTCAAAATGCAGTACACAGCTCGAATTCAAGACTAAGTCGGTCTTGACTCATGACTTCATCGGAACAGTTGACACGAATCTACATAAGGTGCTTCCAGAAGCAATCTTGGATCCAATCAAGATAAAAGATTCAATACTTCAAAACATTCAACAATCCGGGTAGCTAGAGGCCGCTTCTATCCCTGTCTCAATTCATTGCATAGAGTTTGTAATGTCTTGTGTTAAGCATTACAATTCTGCTACTCGTGAAATACAGTCAGTAGATGGACGGGTGATATGCAGTCTCAAACCCCTGGATATCGAGAGATGTTTTGGTATTCCTCAACATCCGAACAGTTTAGTCATTGCCATGGACCAGTGTGAGAGAGCATTCAATGCTGATATGGACAAGTGTCAGAGTAAGATGGCAGAAAGATGGTTAAAACAGAAGAACAAGTTGCCGAGCAATGTGGGTCGTGGTGAATACAAGGATGAGTATGCGATTTTGATCACACTTCTCAATCGCATCTCAGGTCATGCAAATGCAAACAGATTCCAGCCCTAGATGTATTATATTAGTGATCAAATCATCTCCGGGCGAGAGCATTATGACTGGGCATCCTTCATCAGCAACATTCTCCACGAGCAAATCACCGGTTTTCTAGTTGCCCACCAGTTTCATATGTGTTCCTATCTCATATACTTGATTGCCTATCAGGGTCAGTTTAGAGGATTGAACGCAATGGGCATACTCAATGTACAGAAAGTCTACCATTACTATGACCAGCTTGAGTTCACAAAGGTTGAACGACATTTCAAGCATGTGCATGAGGTTTTCTTAACATACACAGTGAGGAACCTAGACCGGGAGTTGCATGTTCGTATCTTAGTGGTTGCCAAGGCAGCGATGGTAGATTGGGTGGACTGGTTCATTTAGTTCCCTACATACACCTACATTCGCGTCTATGGATACACAAGAAATCCAGCCATGCTTCCACGCTATCCTTCGGATAGGACAGTCTTCATGGAGTTCCTGAGGCAATTGTATGATGTTCATCTACGTTTGCGCCACAAGCGTAAACCAGCTGCCAACTTTCCAATGCAATTTGGAATTTATTGGTGCAGGACAACTGTTGATGCTAAAGCTGCAGAACAGGAGTTAGAAAAGTTTCATCTAAAATATCTTGTCGATCCACGCACATATGATCCTTGGGGTCATTATTCAGCACACCTTGGTGGTCGCCCTTATCATAAGCCTACAATGGAGGATTATTGGGTGAACTACGAGGATGACTTTGAGGTGCGCAAACGCAACTATAGTAGGTTCTCTCTCTCGCAGATTTTTATCTTCTTGGAAAAAGATGTGGGAGGTTTGTCAAATGATGAGGGAGATACACTTCCTCAATTTTTCATAGAGCGGGTTGATACACAACCACTGCCAACTATTGATTGGTTCGCCAAAGAATACTCATCAGTGAAGGAGAGGTCGAGTAGAGTTATTCAGAACAGCATACTCTACCTCGAAAGCAAGAAGACCAGGAGGGTAGTCATGCCTACAATAGAGCCGCCACCAGTGGATGCTTCACTACCATCCTCGTCTAGACCTAAACAAAAGAAAAGGACTAACCCTCCTCAGAAGAATCAAGTCCCTAATAGTTCAAAAGGGAAGGCACTTGCCACTGAAACGCATGTGTAGCCAATCAGAGTGCCAGTTTAGAGTTTGCCAGAGCCTGAGGTTCAGCCTCGCATGCCATCACCGACACCAGAGCAGTCTCCAGTTCCAATTCACATTGACTTGGACCTAGACTCGCCACCTCACAGTAATGCCTCTACACATTCACACTCATCGAAACCTCTCATGACTAGCACAGACCCTTCCAGTGGGATTAGTCGAGACTCGTCTTGGCTTAAGAATCAACTAGGTAGGAAGAGAAGGAAGCCATCTTACATCCTTGATCATTCAGATTTTGATCATGTCTACTAGGATGCGCCCGACAAGAGGATTAAGAAACAGGTCCATGTAGAGAGGAATGCTGATAAGGAGATCGTCATTGAAACTACTGTACCTCCAGAGGGTAAGAGTCTGAACAAGATTGAAGTTCAAGACTTTGAAGTGATCACAGTCAACCTTGGTAGAAACACACGCCAGACAGAGGTTGATCTCCTACAGGTTGCAACAAATAGCACAAGGGATAGAATAATAAAAGACGGAGAAGACAAGGCAGCCCTCAAGGCTGAAATCCATCAGCTTCGTCAATACATCTCTAACCTTGTACACAGAACGGGAAATGTCACCGCTTCATTCCCACCGATGCTAGAGCCACCAGCAGAATAGGGTCAGCTTAATCACCTGGTTGCATACGACAAGCGTTTGGAGGATTGGGAGGAGTTCGTCACCAGAGGCCGCTTTGTGCTTGCAGAGTGATATCAATTGCGGTACAATGCACGCGAACTCCATCTACGTCTCCAGGATGAGGAGCAAGAGTTGGCGATGGACAGACCCAGAGATGAGATCGTGATTGCTCACCTGAGGATGGCATATGAATCAGTCATAGATGCAGAAGACAAAGAGGCTATCTACACTTGGAGGACACAGTTGATTTTCAAGGCGAAGATAGAGGAGACAATGGCATCAGAGTTGGCTGAGAGCAGAGTGCACGTCACTAGTGCACTCCGGTACGTGAGAACTTTCGTGTCTCGTATATCGTGCTAGTATCAGCTTGAGGGTGGTGTGTATGTTGAGATTGCTGACATTCAGTCAGAGCTCCAGGCACTCATTCATGGTATTTTCAGTGGGGAGACCATTGGCTGTAAGATGAATCAACTTACAGTCATGTCAGCGTTGTTCGATGAGGCAGTTAGGAGCAAAGGTGAACTTCAGTGCTAGATCACAGACGGTGAGGACATGTTGCACAGACACAGTATACTTCGGCAAAGTATCAGTACCCCAGATGGTGACGTAGTCAACAACCTCGTGGAGGAGTTAGTTGTTCGAGATAGTGGCCAGTGATCAGTCAGTTAGAACCTACAGTTACTTTCGAGGGCAGAACCAAGAGCATGCAATTAGAATTCGACTTTCATCTTCAATTCTCTTTGTTGGGTTCATGCATGTCTATCTTATCCTCGGAGATATTTTGCGAGAGTTTCATTTAGGGTTTTCGTTAACCGATGGTAGCTTCCCAATTAACTTTGTTTTCAATAAGGACGTGCATGCTTGCACATTGTCCATTTAGATTAGATGTATTGGTTAACTGATGATAGCTTTCCAGTTAACTGTATAGTTTCCTTTATTAGGGTTTAGAAATAAAATCTTGCATGCATGCAAGACTGTAGTTGACTCAAGGTGATTTTAGGGTTCCCTACACCTTTCGATGTCTATAAATAAGAGCTTTCAGCTCATTTGTAATTAACTTTTGCACGAGAAAGTAATATATGTTGTGCCCACCTTGCCTGTAATATTGTTGATTCTGTATCTATTCACGAGTTTTTATTATGATGATGAATTGTTATGCCACTCGGATTTCATGTTATTATTATGGTGAAAGCTCATCTTAGTTAAATATAGTCGCTAGTTTGATCGTGGATTGTATGCGTGTTTCGCCTATGCAATTTACTGTCCTAGTTGGCTATCCTATATGTTTTATTTCTAATAAGCCTATTCAGATTGAGCAAATAGATGTGCCACCTTGCCTTCATGTTGAGAATCTGTACCTAAAGCTTATCGTTTGATGTGTGTGTTAATAAACCTATTTAGCCAAGCAAATTGTTGTGTCACCTTGCCTTCATGTTGTGAATCTGTACTCATTTTATCGTATATTTGTCGTTTCCAATAAACTTCTTCCCAGCCAAGCAAATAGTTGCGCCACCTTGCCTTCACGTTGTGAATCTGTACCTGAAGTTTATCGTATAGAACATTCATGCTCCATTTCCTCATGCTATGCTTACTTGAGGAGACTGGATAGATTAAAAGCTTTAGTTTAGTTGTAGTTAGTGATCTACGAAACCAAAAAATCCTTAGCTGCAACGTTCGTGGTTTTTCTTAACCTTGTGCCTCTTCCAGCTGAGAACAAAAAGATAGGATTTAGATTACTTTTATTTTCACACAAATCAGCACTAAAGAGGGAACTTCCCCTCCTAATTTGAAGAGCACTCATTACGCAGTGTGCATAGCTGTCCGTACCAATTTGCACTCCAAAGGTGTTAATTGTTACACCAACATAAAGAAGAGAAAATTAACTTACAAAAACAGTACTAATTACCCTTCACACTATAGTTTAAGGTGCCTTTACCAAGTTCTTTCCAAGATTTACCAGGTCAGAATATTATAAGACTAGTTTTGTCCTGCCAGGAATTCATATGAGAAAGTTTGGCAATTTGAAGATTGTAAGTTATCACAAAGGTTTGGATGCATGGAGTTGATGTGGTTAACTTGCAAGACATCCAATCAACATAGTTCCCTATAGCACAGTGTAGCTCAAAACAAGACAATAAGTAAAACACCTAAAAGTAGAGACCAGCATTAAACCACATCTAAAGAAGGGCATTCCTTCACATTCATTACCTAAAGACATCAATAAGCTGGGATTGCAACATATTTTATCTCCATCTCCCACCCAGTTCAAGATAGCAGATGAAAATAGATAATAAATTCATAAATGTACATTTGACTGATTCATTCTTTATTTTCATTAAATATTAATTCACTTTAATTGGCCAACATCTCTAACAGAATGTTTATTCACCAATTGCAAAGTATCAATGATTTGCCATGGGTTTGCATTTTGCAAGAGTCCCAATGTGCCTGTCATGCCCTTTAAGGGTTTTTAAGTACAATCGTCTCTTTTTTCACAGAGATCATGGGCTGCACCCTATATAGTGGGCGTTAACTAATGAGTTTTACAGATACCCAATAGGAACAATCTTACTCCATCAGTGGGTTACATCCAGTGGGACAGGGTTCACACACTCATGGTTTATACTATATATCCAGAAGTAAAGGCATTTCTCCAACCATGGATTACCCCCAACAGAACAGATCTTAGTCTATCCATGGGTTATGCCCTACAGTGCATATCTTACACCAGCAATCAGTTTATGATTCTTTCTCTATCATGAGTTACACCAAATATCAACATTGTGAGTCTTACCGTAATTTTGGCAACAATTGATAGTGTGGGTCCCATTGCAATCTAGGCTGTACTGCCTACCCCTAGAAGGTGTATTAGCAATGATAGGAAACACAGAAGAATTTCAGAAAGCTTGGCATCCGAGCTCAGTCAAACAAATAATTCAATTAAAAAATTAACTAAGTAGATTTAAAATTTCTAACATTAAGTAAGGAAGATCCCAAAACCTTCAAACATCTAATCATATGGGCAAGTATAGGAAGCCTCACAAAAAGAAAACTAAGAGAATCAAAAATACCTCAAGGTGCTCGTGGATCATATGCAGGAACTTGGTTTATGTAGAACCCACCAAATTTCCACTTCCTGCTAGATGAGTACTTGTGTACTGAATAAGAGAATAAAGGATGAGCTTAGTGCAAGTACAACAGCTTCCTATGTCTTTAGTAGCTTAGAGAAAGCAGCTAGAGAATTGTGCAGCCCAACAGCTTGCGGATTCATTTCCCACTTCCAATATAATAAGTACAACCAGAGACAAAAGAAACCCAAGGCTCTTCCGTGGACCACAAAGTGGCAAGACAGAGAGAGTGCAAGAAAGATAGTGTCAATAAATTAGCCCACAATTTGAAGAAGTTGGTGAGAAAAAATGGTGATATTTAGCTTCAAAAAGATGCAACATAAATACAAAGAAAACGATGAAGCTTAAAAGCAAGACTAGACTCTTTAGCTGTTGAATAAAATAAATAGCTTCCCAAGAGTGCACAAGGGATAAAGGATAGAGACATTCAACAATTATGAACTAAAGGTTGTATCATACATGGTCAAGTCATGTGCAACACCATTTGGTATACAATAAAACAAGTAAATCATTTGGAAGGGAATCAATGCCTTGCCTGGCAAAGTTGTCAAAAGTTGAATCAACTATGCTTAATTTCTTTTGGTTTAGTATCTAAAAAATTTGTAGCTTTCAAAGCTATGATAGTCTTGTGTGCTACAAATACTATGAAACCAGCTTTTATACCAGCTTCGATACAAGTTTTAAAACCTTCAAGACAAACTTCTACTAAACTGTCATTTGATACCAATTGTATGGATAATTTTAAAATCCTGTCGTATATGCAATCAATTTTCTATTGCCAAATAGTAGATTCTGCTTCATAGAAGTAAATGATTTGGATGGGAATCAATGCCTTGCTTGGCAAAGTTGTTGAAAGCTAAATCAACTATGCTTGAATCTTTTGGTTAAGTATCTAGAAAATTTGTAAGCTTTGAAAGCAATGATAATGTTTGCTACAAATAATTTGAAACCAGCTTTAATACAAGCTTTAAAGCCTCTACACATTAGACACAATTGTATGAATAATCTTAAAATCTTGCTGTGTAAGGAATCGATTTTCTAATGACACATAGGAGATTCTGCTTCATGAGTATCCATGTAACTGTTGTGTTCCAGATGGAACTATAAAGCTACTGGTGAGGCAAGGATGATAGTAACAAAACAATGATATTTAGAAGATGTTCAATTAATCCATGCATAATCAGATAATATTTTATAAGAGCACTATGAGGGGAATGGCACATGCACATTCTTAGAATATAATCTCTGAAGAAAACAATTTAACTGTATTTATCTTCATAGCAGTGTGCCATTGCAAAAAGTTGTCTACAACTTGTAAGCCAGATGCAATGAATAAAATAAAACATTGACAACTGATTGAAATGAGCTGGGAAAAAGACCTAAATGACAAAACACCATATAGCAAAGTACCATAGTAGTACTAGAACAAGGTAGCAAAAGGGGTTCACATTGCTTTATACAATAGATTCCTCTACTAAATATAAATTTCATATTAACATATAAGCATCTACTAAAAGCTGGCCCTTCTCATTATTCTTTATGTTCATGTGCATGGATGTTATTAAAAAATAAATCATTTGTCATTACAAAATGCATACAGGGCAGAAAACAGCACAAGAGTGATGGAATAAGAGAATAAAAGCAGGCATTTACCAAAGCATCTGCAATTGCACCTTTCTGACCAGACAAAACATCACGAAGAGCCTTCGCATTGAATTCTGGTCCACCACCTCGCAAACTTTCCACATTGCATCGAGGAATTCCAAAATCCACTGCAAATTATTTTTAAGGTCAAGCTTCAACACTTTCCACAAATATGAAAATGTAATTTTAGTAAATGCCAAACCAAAAGGAAGTTATTCTAAGAGAAAATCTAGAAGAGTAGGAAGCATTGTGATATAGGCCTTTCTTTGAATATCTCCATTTCTGTTAGTTTCACAATATCCCGTTCTGAATATTGTTAATGTGCTGCATGTTTATTCAAATATTATTATATTTATGAGCAATTATTTTCATCAATTTCCCACCACCTTGCAAACTTTCCACATTGCATGGAGGAATTTGAAAATCCACTACAAATTATTATAAGGTGAAGGTTTAACACTTGCCACAAATATGAAAATGTAAGTTTAGCAAATGTCAAACCAAAAGGAAGTTATTCTAAGAGAAAATCTACAAGTAAGAAGCATTGTAATATAGGTCTTTCTTTGAATATCTCCATTTTTGTTAATTAGACAATATCCCATTCTCAATATTGTTAATGCTATATATATTGCATGTTTAGTTGAATATTTATGAGCAATTCTTTTCAAGAATTTGATAATAAAAGTGCAAGAAAAGGTAGAAAAAGCAATTAAAAAATAAAGTAAATGAATATACATGGGTCAAAAGAAAACTTCTCAATTTTATCAGCTGTCACATCCAATATTATTCCAGGACCTGCATAAATACAGTTTAACATAAATGCATTTAAAGAAGCAAAGAAGATATACTCTAATCAAGACAGCAATGCAAAAGATTCATTTGCACAAATAAGCTCACCAAGTGGACTCATCTCATCTAAACCCTCAGAATGAACTACTAGTGCTCTTTCTAATCCAAATGTTTGGAGAGCCCTCGCCATTTTTTCAACCTATCAATACAAAATTAGAAAATTACAATTGTGTTAACATACTATACAATATACAAATAAATTTGTGAGTATAAAACAATAATTTATTCTTCTTAATGTTCATCAAACATCAACGGAAACTAAACTTCTAAAAAATCAATTTGTAAAGGGAACTTCAACTTGTTTACTCACCGGAGTACTCACGACGTACTATGAGAGTAAACAAGAATCAACAAAACATAGACAAGTATGAACAATCATGAATGCATATTGCACAGCAAAATAGTACTTCATTTATTATTCACGCTAACCAAGTACAATTAGCCGTATTAGAATGTAACATGTAACATAATATCATAAGTACCAACATAATGTCCCCCGACTATACTGACTCAAGTACAAATAGCCGTTGGTGGTGGTTGAGGAACCAACCGTCATGATGCTTCATGACAACTAATCACTAGTCGGGGAATTAGTCTTCCCTAAACAACATGTACACAAGTATATATGAAATATTATAAACTAACTATAATCATATTTAAATATAATTAACTGCGTCCGACTATGACCCACTATGACTATGATTAATGACCGACTATGACTGACTACATCATCCGCCCACAAAAGTAGTCATCTTCCAGATGACAAAAAACAAAAATGGGGTACCTCTCAACCAATATCTCTTTGAGAGTTGTGACTCTCGTGTGCTCAGTGACCAACTGTTCTTGTGAATTCTGAATGTAGTCCACCAACTTTTTCCTGGTAGTCTTGTTCGTCTCTACTCTTGGCCACTCACCTTTGCATTCCAACTGCATACATGCCAAGATCCTCTCAGCCTCATGTACAATTGAGAGGTCATGTCCCACGTCTAGCTGTTGTCCAATTGCACCGGCTTCGTACATAACTCTCACCATCTTCGTCTTCTGCAGTTCACTCAGGTACTGATCATCGACCTTTGGCTCACTAATCTCAATGTACACTTTGTTAGACTCTTATGTACATGGTTCTGGTTGTGCCGACTGTAATACTGGTGGTTCTAGTTGTACTGTGATAGCTGGCTGCCTTGGGACTTAGAATCCAAATGATTTTGATGGGGCTTTGGGGGCAACACCCCTAGCAGGGTCAAGGGGCAGTGCCCCTTGCAGGAGTTTGGGGGCAACACCCCCAACAGGGGTCTAGGGGCAACACCCCCAGCAGGTTTGAGGGGCAACATCCCTCGCGAGTTTCAGGGGTAGCACCCCTGGCGTGCTCCCTGTCGCGATACGAGGCGGGGTCGAGGGGCAACACCCCCGCCACTAGGAACAATTTAAGACTTCTGAAACCATACAAAACTCCATGGTGCACCTCATTTTCATGATTTTTTGAGTGGCAAAAAATAATGCTAACAAAGCCAAAAAATACAAATTTTGCACTACTCTTCTTATTCCTCTTATCTCGTACAAATGAACTCTCTTCAAATCGTGCACCCAAGTTCTTGCTCAATCTTACACCAAGGCCTCTTTTGCTCGACCATACGCCAAGGCCTCTGTTGCTCAAACATACGCCAAGGCCTCTGTTGCTCAAACGTAGGCCAAAATGTTCCTTATATCGTACGACCGCTCCTTGCACTCCTCATAGGGTCGACTTCTTGCCACATCGTATAACAAACTTCTCACACCCTCGTACCGCCTCTTGAACTCGTATGGCCTTCAACTTAATGGTTCGTACGGCTTGCATATTAATCGCT
This sequence comes from Sequoia sempervirens, assembly GCA_007258455.2. Taxonomy (NCBI): domain Eukaryota; kingdom Viridiplantae; phylum Streptophyta; class Pinopsida; order Cupressales; family Cupressaceae; genus Sequoia; species Sequoia sempervirens. The sequence goes on from VDFB02000017.1 coordinate 22,172,066, forward strand.
CGTATGGCTTTCCACTTGTTCCCTCGCACACTTAGACCCTCCTTGTTTCATACGAACGTATTCCCAAATTGCACTATAGTCTTCAATCAGACGGCTTCACCTTTCACTTGTACGATTTTAGCCTTGTCTTGTATGGCCAAGGTTTCCCGTATGGACTTTTCCTTAGTTCGACGTACGGTCTAATTCTTAGAAATTCATACAACTAGCGTCTCTTCAATTCGTATGGCCGACTTCCATCTTGCAATTTTTTCAATTTTAAAACCCTTAAACTTTGTTTTGTCTATACGATGTACGATGCAATTGGTGAAACTCCCTTGCTCGTACGGAATCTCTTTTCTTCCTCAAGTCGTTGAACTTCATTTCTTTGTGCGGCCTCCTTCTTAGTCCGTACGACTATAAGTCGTACGGCCAAAGTTTTGCTCACTTTTTTCCCTATGCTCCATGTTTTTGTAATTTTCTTCCTGTCTTTGGCCCATGTCTTTTTATATTTCTTACTTTAAATTTTAATATCACCGGCTTCTTTAATTTTTTCATTTTTTCTTCTCTTCCACTATTTTCCCTCTCGTCCTTAATCATTTTTTCGCCTTGTGCTCCAAAATTTTTTAATTTTTAATTTTTCCCCTTTTCAATTTTCTTATTTTTTCTCCTTGAATTTTTATTTTTTCTCTTTATTTTTCTCCCTTCTCTCATTTCTCCCCTTTATAATTTTTTCATTTTTATTTTTTTTTAATGTCTCCTTTTCCTTTATCCCCATATTCTCATGTTTTCTATTTTCTCTATTTTTCACCTTCCCCTTTTGATTTTTTCAATTTTTTGCCTTCGACACAATTTTGTCACCTCGTACTCGTTCGGACTTGTGGGCTAGCATATCATCTAGTTCTAATACTATTTCTTTGTACTCTCCATACTCAGCTGGAAATGTTTGGCTGGATGTGCCCTTCTCTTCTTGCTGGATTTCTCCACCAGGAAGTGTCTAGCTAGGCATGCCCTTCTTCTCTTCTTGGATTTCTCTGATCTATAGCATGTTACACTCTTGGTGGAACACCTCATAATCCTCCATTTGCCAATGAAATAGACCGTTCAGGGAGCTTGACTCATCTTCTAAGCAACTCTCGAGTTCAAGTACACCATCAACGTTCGGTTCCATAGCTTTCCTCCCTTCGTCAACATCTAACTCATCTCCATCCGATTCTGATCCGGAGGAAACCAATTCTTCGCTTACGGCCTGGTTCTTCTATTCAATGGTGTGCTTCCGCCTATTGGATCGAAAGTGTGTTCCTCTTCCAATTATGATCTGCCTTGGTGGCAATCAACCATCCTCATCCCAGTAGTGCCTTGTACGCCTTCTTCTGCATTGGTATGACTATGAAGTTTAGTAGGAACAACTATGTCTCGATCATCACCTTTTGTGCCATCAATGTTCCCAACGGCTTGATGCTGTGTCGATCGGCACCCACAATTGGAATGTCGGTGGCTAGAGTGTAGGCTTCCCGAGACTCTTCTATGTGCCTTCGAGTAGTACATTGACTCTCGATCCTCCATCAACGATAGTGTTTGTCAGGATTTTCCCTCCGATCTCCGTTTGTACGACCACTAGCATCTTCTCGATGTTTGTCGTCAGCAACATTGGATCAATGGTTTGTTCACCGTAGAGCACTGGCGATGGTTCCACTATCAATTCTTTCCTTCAGCCTTCCTGCCGCTGACATTGGTCATTACCGATGACGTTTGTGATCACTAGACCCAACTGTAGCATAGTCTAGAGAAGGTCAGTCACCTTTGTGGGTACGGTGGTCTGCAGTACCTATCGTACGATGTTTTCCGTCTTCAATTGCCAAGAGGTATTTGGTTTCTCCAGAGGTGTTTTGTGCTCCCTCGTCACCGCCAGTTCCACTTCTACTTTTGCTTCCTTCATTCTAGGTAGGTGGCCTTCTTTGTTTGCGCTCTAGTAATCGCTAGTACCTCTTGCTCCACATCTAACATATGGATGCCTTTCTGCCTGGGGCATTCGTTGTCTTCATGATCACCCGGTCCACACCACTTGCACAATCTTTCCCCCAAATCTTGAATGTTCTAACATTCCCTGGCGAACTGGCCCCATTCATTGCACTTCGCATTGTATCATGGGCCTTCCTTTACCATCATACTATATCTTGCTTCTCGGACTTATGTTGCTTTGGTAACCTCCAAGAGATGCAGTGCTATTGTACTGGGGCTTCGATGGTGTATTCAGTGGTGTTGATGGTTCTCCCTGAGTGAAGAGTAGTTGCATACCCCTTGCTTTTAGATTGTATGGGCCTTCCTTGATGGAATGTCCCATCACTTGGCAGATATCACAAAACCGCTTCTTCGGGCAGTTTGCCTTTGTGTGACCCTCCCCCTTGCAATCTGTACACCACGGTTCCCTAGCTTCCCTTGTACTCTCCTTGTCAGCCTTCAATTCTTTCATCATTCTCATCATGTCCTTCTTGAGTGCTTGCACAGTCTTGGACTCACCATCATTGTTGTCCACACTCTCCTCGTCGTCCGTCTTCCTTTTCCCTCAGGAGGATGATTTATTTTCACTTTTTGTATCCATCGCCCGAGTGTACGCTTCATCGTACAACGACGGAGGCACAACTTCCATTTTCTTTCTCAACGAAGGGAGCAACCTTTCAATGAACCATTGCTTCTTTAGCCCGTCGACCGGCTGGGTCTCCTGTAATGTCCCCGTTTTTAGCACTTCACTTTTCAGTGATTGATAGCCTATTCCCAGTGTGTTGTCGGCTAGTTAGTGGCAAAATTAGGGTTTCGCGTTTTGGAGGATACTTTTGCTCGAGGTTGGTTGTTTCAATGGCGGATTCTTTCTGGGTTTTCAGAGAGCTTCGCAGTGGTATGTTTTTCTTGGCATTCCGAGCACTTTCTGGAATTTACTATTTTAGTAAATTCTATTTCTGGCAGTGGTCCTATTGGTTTCGGCACGGTTGGCTTTCTACTTCAAACTGATCAGTTGGCTTACTCATTTTTGGCTTTGGGGCACAATTGGAGAGATAAGTCGAATTATTTCAATTAAGTCATGTTTTAATGTTATATTTTAACATTGACCCCCTTGGCCTAGCAACTTCACTTTAAGTTGTTTTTAAAAGATGTTCTTTTTGGGTGGCGCTTCATTGAAGGAAACTAATTATATTTCTTATAAAGAAGTTTAATTCAAGCATAAATTGGACGCCAACTTCAAGGAAGAAATAAAGTGATATTAAAAGTCAAAGTTGTGCTTGGGAAAGTGGGACGCCACCTATTGGAGAATTAGGGTTTGATTCAAAAAAGAAGATTAGGGTTTCGAGACGGGTCAACTGGAAATTATAAAAGGAAGCCATTGGTTCTCTTTGAATCATCTTTGGTCTACAGGAATGTTATGTTGCCAGATTGGCTTTGGGGATTGCTTCGAGGAATGAAGGCCTCCTAGCTTGGCTCTTCTTCATACTTGAAAAACAGCAACTAGTTGAGAGGTTTGAGTGTTATTGATTTGTTTTTTCAGTTATAGTTGGTTTCCTATCCTTCGTAGTTGAGTTTTATCATTTCCTGTCAATTCCAGAGTTGCTGGTCATGACTGCTGAATGTATATTTCTGCTCACAAGTCTCAAATCTTAAACATTCTCATTTTGGGTATTGTCTCATTGTGTTTCCCTGTTAGAGGCGCCCCTTCATGAATATTTGCAGATTTTAATACGAAGTTTATGATTTTATAATGCAAATTCGTCATTCCTTGAAGGCCGTACTTTCTGGAGTGCCTTGGGATTCGTGTCAGTAATTAATAACCACTTTTAGATGCCATTTCTTATTACTAAACTAGGCTCCATCTTCTTGAGGGTCGTTTGCATCAAATTTGAGATCATTTGGGGGGGAAATGAGAGAGTTATGAGCATTTTGACAAGGATCTGTGTTGCTGGTTATATATTTTAAAGTGCAGGTCTGTCATAATCTGATTTGAGAAATCTGCATTCTCCTTCTTGGATTGGTGTTAGGAAAGCGTTAAAGGCTTTGTAAAAGATTCCTTCTTGTTGCAGCAATTTGAAGAGCTCTAATACTTGATCTTGCAGGCATTTAAATATTCACTGTAAGCTGAACAGTAGTACTGTCAGCATTTCTCTCAGTCTTACTTTACATTCTGTATACGCTATTGTATTTCTTTATATCTCCGTCATATGGTAGCTCCCATTCTGTCTCGGGTTGGAAAGCACATTCTTGACGTCGAGTACTTCAGCATTCTAGCTTATTTCCCCTTATTAGCATTGTAATTCTTAACACTCCACCATATGGTCGCCTCCTTTCCATAGTGGATTGGGTAGCACATGCTTGGTGTTGAGTTTGTTTTCAGTACTTGTAGCGTAGAAGATCCTTTGACCGTATGTTTGTCCTTCACGGACACATTCTTGGTTAGAGTTACCTCCAGTTGCATTTTGTTTAAGGCACTGACGATCCTCTTGCCATATGACAGCCTCTCTCTTGTTGAGATTGAGTGCGCATTCTTGGCAACGAGTTATTTGTAATCTGCTGGTTTGATTTATCTAACCCTAACGGGTGCTCTCTGCATTGTTGTGTACTTGGTAAAAATTGAAAAATTTTGGCTCGGAATTTTTCAGACTAAGGCCCAACCACTACACCAAAAGACCGGCCTGATAATGAGGGCGGCTACCCAGGGTGTTAAGGGTGGCAACTAGGGAGGAATCTTTCACCACCGAAGCCACCACCAGAGAATCTGGGGTCTTACGCAAGCCCGCCAGACACGTGGCCGTCGGGACGCACCCAGCCGCGCACAGGGACATTACAGCCCACCACGCTCCGCGAGTCTCGACCTCGAGACCTCGGCTCTGATACCACTAAGGCCCAACCACTACACCAAAAGACCGGCCTGATAATGAGGGCGGCTACCCAGGGTGTTAAGGGTGGCAACTAGGGAGGAATCTTTCACCACCGAAGCCACCACCAGAGAATCTGGGGTCTTACGCAAGCCCGCCAGACACGTGGCCGACGGGACGCACCCAGCCGCGCACAGGGACATTACATCTCCAATTTTGCCAACAATTCTTTGAGTCTATGATTGTAGGCTCGCACATTCTCGTGCTTCCCTTGCTTCGTATTGTAGATTTCCACTACGATTTCACCATTGTCCCTGAGAAGTTTGAATTCATCTTGGAATGCCTTCTTGAGTAATCTCCATGATGCCCTGTGTACTTGGTCCAACTTTGTGTACCAGTCGATGGCACCGTCTCTTAGCGTCGCTAGGAATGCTTTTAGCCAATAGTCCACATCATCTTTCTCGTTGGCTATCCAAATCGTCTCGCACATCTTATAGTGCCATACTAATCCTCTGACCCGTTCCCTGTGAACTTTGGCAACTTTTGCCTCTCCGCTAGTGGAGTCACCATCCTTCCCTAATGCCCTCCTTGTGCATTGGACAAAACTAGAATGGTTCTCCCGCAACGTCCCAGTGCGTCACTTGCACTCTCAGCCACGTACAAGTCTTCCCCGCATCCTCTATCAATGCCCTCTACACCTTGAGTCTCCTGGGGTTCGTTCTGGTACTCCCTCTGCCCTGGGGTCTTAGGCTCAGATCTTCCAATCCTCGGCCCTTCATCATTCAATATGGACAGTTCTCTAATACAGCAAATGTTGTTTTCAAGTTCTTTTGTCACTTCATTTTCATTTCCATTTATTTTATATTTTGCTTTATTTATTACTAATGGTGTTCTAAAGTTCCCTTCGTCAGTTTCTCCACCAAGCTTTTGGCGTACTTTTGTGATATTTTGGTTTATTTCATTCAAGTCTTCATCTACTCCTTCGGTGATTTGTTTTAATCTCCTCCATCAGTTCTCTTGTTCCTTGAGTCTTAATGATCTCCATACTTGTTCCTCAGGAGTTTCTTGCCCTCTCGGTACTTGGTTTTTGTTCTTATTGAGTCGTACGAGCATTAATTGTTGATCGTACGGGCCTTAGTTGCCAGACGTACGTCTTCGGCTTGTATCTCATTCCTCCTTCCCCTCACTTGGTTCTCTCCTTGTACTGTTGCAATATCTGTGGTCTTCTTTGTTCTTGATCCCTCCCGGCCTAAAGATCTTGCAAGATAATGTAGTGACGTGCCAACAGCCTCAATAGTCTAGTGAGGAGATGGTCGACATCTAGGTTGACGTGCCAACAGCCTCAATAGTCTAGTGAGGAGATGGTCGACCTCTAGGTTGACGTGCAATCTGTCCTAGATGACCAACTGAGGAATCTCTAGCCTGAGAGCCTCCCTCCATACGTAGTCCCTCAACGAGAGTTCCCATAGGCTGCAAAGATCTTCCATCAGAGCGTCTTCACGTTCCTCGTTTGCTTGTACCGGCTGTTCGGTCGGCTGCCCCATCACGACACCATTCTCGAGTTTGGGTGATTGTCGAATTCACTTAGGCAACGGCACCAAATGTTTACTCAGTGGAGTACTCACAATGTACTACAAGAGTAAATAGGAATCAACAGAACATAGACAAGTACAAACAATCATGAATGCATATTGCATAGCAAAATAGTACTTCATTTATTATTCACGATAACCAAATACAATTAGTCGTACTAGAATGTAACATTAGAATGCAATAACATGTAACATTGTTGGTGTTTCAATTAGCAACTCTAGAGTGCTTATTGGAAACGGACAGCTATACACAGTGCATGATGACTGCTCTTCAAATTATGGAGAGGAAGCTCCCTCTTGTTTGTTGATGTTTGCGTAAAAGTAAAATGGACTAATGTTCCTATCTTTTTTACTCAGTGGGTAGGACACAAGGGTGCATAAACACAATGCGTTGCAACTAAGGTTTTCTCTAGTTTCTGCAAATCTTAACTACAACTAGGCTAACTTTTAATCTATCCTATCTCCTGTAGATAAACAGAGTAAGAGAATATAAGAGCAAGAATGGGATGGTTGGATCACTTGGGCCGACCGTCTCTCAGAATGTGTCTGAGGCTCTGAACTCTCAGATCTACACTAGAATAAGGTTTTATGCAAGCAACCACTCTTACGCTATGCCAAATCTCAGGATTGCCGAGGAGGAACCCCTGTCCAAGGTGTAGGTTGGGATGCAACTCACTAGAAACAACAAAGGACGATGAACTGAAAATTAGGATTCCCAAGGAGGTGACAACACCTATCCAAAGTGTAGGCTGAAATACAGATCATTTACACAACATCAAATGATAATCATCAACATCAAAATACCTAAGGAGGTGACGGCACCTATCCAAGGGGGAGATTGAAACAATAGATTATAAGAACAAGACATCGATAGAACTTGAAAACTTTGGATCAAATTGCATGTTGCTTTTGATTTCTTTCTCAACGAATTACAAAGGTTTGGGACAGCAAAGGTACGAAATCATACATAATTGCTTATCAAACCAAACAACACTCACCCAAGAGTGAACAAATATATACTTGCAAGCTTGTTGGCACAATGGCGCAACAATTTTGTGTAGTAAATAAAGGTTACAAAATAATGAGCAAAGGCTCTTATTTATAGAAGCTCAAAGGAGTAGGAAACACTAAAATCTCCTTGAGTTAACACTTAGTTCTTACCAATCTACAAGATTTATTCCTATGTCTAAAAGTAGGTGACCAAGCAGTTACCTGGAAATCTACTTCAGTTAACTGAGACTAAACTAAAAGTGAACTCTAATTACAAAAGTGCCTCCAAAATAGTGATCCACAATTAGTGGAGATCTAGAATAGACATCCATAATTAGTGGAAATATACATGCATGATCAATGGGACAGTGAGTTAACTTCGAAAGAGGCATCAAGTTAACTCTTGTTGCCATAAATGCTATTTTGGAGGGTAGGACGTCCTAACTAGGTGTTTTACACCTCTTCACCTCTAGTCAACAACTCCTTTAGCCAGTCATTGACTTTTTCTGCCTCTGGACAATTAATGTTTCACAAGATGATGATGTGTCTCCACAGCATCTCTTTGCCACTTGCAATCTGCTGTTGGTACTCGATACTCGTTGCAGCTGCATCATCCAGCCTTGATGATATGAAGTGTGGAAGGTAGTGCGGTAGTAACCGGTGGTGGCTTTGTGTTTGGAATGACTACCTTTCGCATTTTCGCTATCCATTGAACGGTGATGTCATTTATGCCTTCCAAGGTGTCCAACTTGACTATGGGCTTCACTTGATGCATGTCTGTGTCGAGTGTTTTCAGAAAGTCGTGAAGTAGGACCATTTTGGTCTTGATTTCAAATTGAGAGTACTGTATTCTGGAAAACTCGATAGTTGACTATACACATGGATATGTTCAGACAACTTTTCTACAGCAGCTAAAAATAGCTTCGCCAAGGGGTAATTTTAATTAAAAAAATTGAGATGTGGGTTTTCTTGGGAATGATTTTCTAAGTGAACCCAGAACGTCAGAAAATCCAAAAAGTCACTTTTCCTTGTACATGCAAGAACCCTTCGAGGCAGAGGTTTTGGGGGCACCAAAGGCTTACTTTTTCTGGAAAAATCTAACACATGGGTATTGTAAGTGCTTCAAAGCTAAACAAACCCAGTTTATCAAATTTTCAAAATTGTGACTTTTTTTCGAAAATCCTAAAAAAAAGGGGGTAGCAGGGCTACTTTTTCTGAGAGAATCTGGGATGTGGGTTTTGCTGAATATGATATGCTAATCATACCCAAAAGACCAGATCTATGAAAAACCTCCGTTTACTTGGGCATGCAAGAAGATCTAAGACAAGAATAGAAGAAAAAGAGGGGAAGAAGTTTGGAAGTTATAAATTGCCTCTCTGATCCTTCAAGAAAATCATGCCTGGAGATGCAAACTCTGATATACTGTCCCTCTGTGCAACTAATTCTTTGAAAATATGAAGAACGCCGAGAAATCCCTTTGTCAGATCTTCAAATGATGTTTGGAGAGAAAAATATTCGTTCTTGAGCTCCAACCTATAAAGAGAGATAATGAAGAATGGATGCCTAAGCTTGATACATATTGATTTGGAGTTGCAAGCATCAATTAAGCGCCAACACGCTGCTTGAGGAGTCAATCTGCCTAATCATGAGTTCACTAGAGCAAATTCCACCAATTGGGCCTACTTTGACTTTAGGAGTCCACGTTGAGGAGTTGAACATTTTTCATTCTTTTTCTGTGACGAAGTGCCTCCGTTCGATCCTTGATTCTGGTTGCTCGGTTGATCCTGAAGTGTTGCTGACAAATCCATTGCTGAATTGAATCAACTCTAATGAAGTGCGCTCGGGAGCTGAAAGGCTAAAAACCTGAATCTGATGCCTCAAAATCTTGGGTGCCTTTTCCCAAAAGGGTGCATTTTTCATCAGACTTAGTCATTTTTCTTGGTTACTTTTCATTTCTTCCTTTTTGACCTTCAGTGCCTTGATCTAAGATCTGTGATGACTGATGATTCCAACGAACGTGCTGAGATGTGGAATGGGTAACCAATTTAGTACCGGAAAGATTGACTGGCCTTGCCGGTCATGAAAGTTGGTTTAGAGACCCCAAAATTTTGGGCGCCCCTGGCCTGCAGGGGCACCTTTGACCTTTTGTGTTGAAATTTTCATCTTGCAACCTTTCAAGAACAGCCCCAGTTCAATCTTTGTCGTCAAATGTTTGATTTGTCTGTTGTCTTCGTTGACGGTGTCATTGTTGAGATTGATCAAAACAGAGGTCATCTTGGAGGTCACTAAGCTTACAAACTACATTTGATTGCCCAAAAAAGTTGGGCGCCTATTTCTAGGAAGATGCATTTTCCTTCAGACTTAGCCAATACCATTCAAGATCGGGAACAAAACGACACACGGAAGCTCTGATACCAATTTAGAATGTATATATATATATATTGACACCAAAACAACAGCACAATAAGCACTAGTGTTCTGATACCAACTCAAATTGAAGCACAATTTTGACAGCAAGGCAATAAGCTAGAACAAAGATTTTCAGAAATGAAATACTTTCATTAACTCAAAAGATATTACATATATGCTTTTGGCATTATCAGATTTCTAATCATCCCGATCGCTCGAAGCACAGGAGAGAGCATACGTCTGATATGTTGAACACCAAACTAGTAGACTTATGGACTCTAGACAACACTCAAGACTCAACTTCTAAGATTCTCTGCAAACTTGGAATCAACCCCGACTGCAACTTTGAATGCCTCAAATGAGCTCTTGGGGCCTTATTTATAGGCTTCAAATGACCTGGAGATCCGGTCACCAAAACCTTTTACCTATTCTACTAGGTCATTTTTCTAGAAAATGCGAGGAGGATTATCTTGCCACATGGCAGACATTGTCAGTCCTTGATTTTCTCAACAACATTTATTTATTTGACCATATTATGGAGAGGACTAAAATATCTACCAAAATATTTTCCGTAGATATTGTCTATCTTTACTTTTTAGATAGTGAACAAAATGATTTTTACATGTGGGAATCTTTTGTACAAGATGATCTTTTTAGTACAAGGGTCCACCATGTGAGTTCTCTTTCTAGTACAAAATTCTTCTTGCTTCACATGGGTTTTTGTCTAGAAATTTCCCCACCTTTTGAATTTTTGTCTATATTTTACTTTTACTTTCTCCATAATATTTTATTCTATTATGACCTTATCCTAAACATGCTATTTATTTACAATATTTATTTTCACTTTTATAACACCGTGAAGTGAGAACGGCCCACTTAACACCCATAAGTGGCTACATGGATCTTGCTTTTTAAAACAGGGTTGCATCATGTTGTTAGATCTTAACGTGGTTGACATCACGACACAGACAAGCGCTTGTGCTAGCTAAATTATGCCACCCCTTATTTATTTTATTTATTTATTTACAATATTTATAAGATTATACTCTTTGTCCCAAATCTTCATCCATTTTCCCATCCATAGAGAATACGCCATCTTGCAAGTTCCGGTAAGAGATGAATGCCAGGTTGTCGGAATATATTTTCGAAGTCAAATAGGTAGTGATATGAATAATAGTGTTTTATCTTTTTTGTAGCAAACTGGCATGTGATTGGATCATACCATTCCCCAATAATCTTTGTATCCTTATGTTGCATTATCCACTCAAGTTGGCTATATGGGAAATGGACTACTAGATTCAATATGAACATAAGAGTATTTTCTTCAGTACTGGCCTTGAAGGGAGTCATTTGGCATAACAAGATTTTACAAGATGGACTAAATATTGTAGTTAAGTCCTGTAATTGGTGGGATCCATATGGAAAATGCCTCATAATATCTTTGCAACTGAAGATAATATGGACCTCCTTATACTATCTAACCAAATGCTTTAAGACAATTATTTGGCCTTTTGTAATCAATGGAGATAAGATATGGATCTGCTTCATACCTAGTACAACATGAATATCTCCCCATCCTTAGCACTGAAATATAGGTGTTGGATTATAGAAGAAATAATCTTCTAAAATCTTTCTCTGACATTCTTCAGGAAGATCTTTGATTTTCCGAATAGCAGAATCTTCAGGAAGAAGATTCCCATTCATATCAAACCTTCCAATGACTCGAACAGACTCAACTTTTTCTAGAGGATTAATATACTTGATTTTCATGTGGTTTCCCAATATTACCCCCGTCGGAAGAAATGAAAATGGTTCAAATTGACTCAAAAAATCCCACCCTAGGAGGACATCAGTATCTATACTATTGTCTTGCCAGAAATTACAAAGAGAACTAAAGTCATCTATATGTACAAGGACATTAGTAGCTCTGTTCTACACAGTTATGATATTGCCAAATCCTTTGACTGTAATCTGCTGGCTATCCCAATATATAGATGGCAAAGCATGACTTTGGGCAATACTAATTGTGGATCCTGTGTCTAAAAGTGCAGAAAGACTCTGGCTAAAACCTTCTAATTTAACACTAATTATTGGTTTACAAAGGATCTTTGGGCACCAACTAGACTGATCTAAAGACTGATTAGAAATTAAGCTATCTACATGATTGAGATCTTCAGTATGCTCTTGGAATGAATTTTCTTCAATCAAATAATCTTCTTCTTCTTCGTCAAGGTATGCGTCATACCTTGGTTCTAATCTTGTATTCCATTCTGGTTCTGGTCTTGGTTGCATCTTTTGTTCTGACTTTGATTCTTCTTCTGGCTCTATCCTTAGATTTGGCTCCCATTCTGGAGTTTGGATATTCCATGTTGACTGATTTGTTGGCCAAACCATTGGTTCATCTACAAAACTTGGTTCTTCAGGAATATCAAGTTCTTGAAGCCAATCTCTTTCATGCTCTTGAATAATTAAACTATGCTCTTTTACTTTTGGCATTGAAACCGTAGTCTTTGTAGAAGAAGATACTTCAACAAATCTTACAGAAGAATTAGTAATTTCTTCTTTCTCATCAGAAAATAAACTCTTTCTTCTCTGAACTATGAGCTTTTTTGGTTTGCTTATTGCAATTGGTGCTTTCCCTTTCTGCTTCTTTTGACCATCTTCTTCTGAAGAGCTTTCTCAGCTAGTTTGAGTCTTCCTAATTTTCTTTGCTACTTTCCTTATCTTTTCAACTTTTTAGCCACAGACTCAAGTAAGGCTTGACTATATTCAGAATTTCTTCTTCTATTTTCTTCATGATGATACTGAGCGGATGTCATTGCTTGAGCTGATTGTTGGACATTCTTTAATTGATAACTTTGACTAGAAGTTTCTTTCAACAAAGAAGAAGTTTGTCTTTCTATTTTTGACACTGAAGATTCCATCTTATGCTGCATCTGAGTAATATGTGCTAATTTTTCATGATTAATAATACCAGTATTTGCAGAATCTCTAATATCTACAACCATATCATCCAGATTATCTTGAGCAGATATCATCCACTGGGCCATCCAATTTCTTTGGGCCTCAGAGTTCTTTTGTTTTTCTTCAAGTTCTACATAAAGTCTGGCTTCATATCTTCCCCATAACTTCTTATTAGGATTTATCACAGTAAAAGTTTTTGGGGTTGGCCATCTGCCTGGTTCATAGCCAACAACTTCTTTTTCAACACCACTAGCCTCTATTTTATATTTATTTCTCTTCTCAGTGCCTGCTCTTGGAAGGTGTTCCTTTGGGAGACGCTCTCTTAGCATACAACTCTTTTCTCCCATTTTGGTAATTTTTATCCCTTCCCCTTTATCACCCTGTTGTTCATCTTCTTTAGGTGTCAACGCTAATTTTTGACTGACCTCTCTTGCTAATTTGTCCATCAACTCAAGATTACTACTAAGATCAGATAATGTGGCTAAAGAAGATCTAGAGGGATATGGATTTATGGAGGGATGTCGTCTAAATGAGAGGTGATGAGAAGATCCTATGGCTTCTTCCGGATTGTAATCAATATATGGTTTATAGTTGGAACTTGGAACATGTCTTGATAAAGAATGAGACCCGAATATATGGGATAAACTAGGTCTACCACTGGTTGATGCTACAGGTTGCTCCAGGAGTGTCTCTTTTGGTAAAGATCTTAATTCTATACTCGACACTCTTCTAGACTGTGCTTTTGGTTTGTCAGAAAATAGACCTTTGAAGGGTACTAGTAGATTCTGGAATCTGGGCGCAAATGACTGGTTAATAAGTCTTTCTATAACAGGAAAACATATATCAAAACCAGTATGATCAATATGTCTTCCAAATTCTAGAACATTGCAGTTGCCTTCTGGAAAGGATACCCCCGCTAGAAAATTTGAAGGAGGAAACACAGTATTCAATAACCTATATATGCATCGTCCACCTATAGTGGCATAGACAGATTCTGGCTGAAGAATTATACCCTTAACTTGAAGTAACAAACAAAATGCATACTATACATACTTATCATCTAAACTAATTGTGAAATATGGAAGAATTCTTTATGTCTTTCATTTTTCCTTTGCTTCCAGCATTTTACGCTTGATCTTCATTTGTGAATGATTGACAGGTCCTGTGAACGTGCAACTAGATTGGTTGTGAAGCTGAGAAGATGTTGAACAGACGACTTGTAGAAAGCAATCGTTGAAAAGTTCATCAGGTGACCCAAAATGAAGGGTGCCCCTGGCCAGCAAGGGCTCTTTTGCTTTGATGTTCATTGATTTACCCTCCGTTTCACGTGCTTAGATGATCAACAGTTGTCGTCGTTTGATGCGTCTCGCAGATTGCCAAACAAGTTCGTTGCAAAGCTGAGCTAATGCCAGGGAGATCACTTGGAGATAAGCTTACTCAAAAATTGACATCTGGATAGTCTCATTCTTGGGCACCCCTGAGCTACAGGGGCACTTTTTTTATGTTTTGACTGCTATCTTTGATGCTATTTGCTTTCGACATCTTTTGTCTTTGCCTCCGTTGTCAGTGATCGATGAATCGGGTGAACTTGCTTGATGACGCATTGGAAAGCCAACAAAATTACGAAGGAGATGAATGTCTTGGCAAAACTTGATGACTACCTTTGACCTCTTGAACTCATGGGCGCCCCTGGTCAATAGGGGCTCTTTTGACTGCAGCTTCATCATTTCCTTTAAGATCTTCATCTCTTCATGCTTCGCGTTTACCATTGTAGCTCGATTGACTTGATCACCATTGCTGACGACGCAAACTTGTTCACCCTAGCAATTGCTTTCACCATGTTGCATGTACGGGTGCTTGAAAATTTCACCAAGGCATTGACTGCGTAGCATCTAGCATGTAGCAAGGCATCGATCTTCCAGACTTAGAAAATTTTCAGCATTTTTCAACTTTTGAAAATCCCCTCCATCGCAAAGCATCTTTTTGAACATTTTTCACCATGAATTCTTCGTTGAAGCTTTTGAGGCTTAGATTTCACCACCTGGTACTGACCATTCTGTCATTAATGGCTGCGAAGGTCCTAGCTTTCTTCCTGAAAAATGAAAATAGACCCACCAAAGTAAAACAAACCTTTTGGTGATTTTGACTTGACCAGTGTGACCGTGAAGTCAATTTATCCTATCAAAATCATTTTCAACTAATTTTGGAAAGGTTCTATTTTCAGGGGTTTTCCTAAAAACAAGGGTATGAAACCCTAATTTTCAAATTTTTAGAAATTTGCATGTATCTTCCTTGATGTAAACCCACAAAAAGCCTATGTTTTGTTTGACCTAAAACAGACTTTTGACAACAATTTTACATGATTTAGCTCATTTTAAGCAAAATGCCTTATTGAAGCAAAAATTTATTATGGTTACAACAAACATAATATCATAAGTACCAACATAATGTCTCCCGACTATACTGACTCAAGTAAAAATAGTCGTTGGCGGTGGTTGAGGAACCAACCATCATGACGCTTCATGACAACAACTAATCACTAGTCAGGGAATTAGTCTTCCGAAAACATGTACAAAAGTATATGAAATATTATAAACTAACTATAGTCTTATTTAAATATAATTAACTGTGGCGGACTATGACCGATGACCAACTATGACCGACTACACAACTAAACAATTTCCAAAACTTTCTCTTACAAAGTAACATAGATCTTGAGATAGACAAGACATGACAAGGTACAGGTGATTCTTGTCATTGTCAAAGTTAAAATGTTTAATTAATTTTTAAGGTCAAAGCTTCAAAATAACTTGTCTTAGTTAAGTATAAATCCTTAAATCAATGATAGGCAAGAGGATTGCAGTGAATAAAAATCATCATATCATTTTGGTTATTTTCAGAGGTGTTGATGTTTGCAGTGTCGGTTGTATCCTTCCAGCCAGATCGAATAAGGTGAACAATTAAATGCAGCCTATCGGCTATTTAATTGTTGAGTTTGATCTTCATGAATGGCCACGTAATTTGATGATTAATATTTATTTAATATAATTGGAACGATTTCCTTAAGAGGCGCGATTCTTTATGAAGGCCGACCTATTACTTGCAAAGGGACATGCCTCTTGGATAAGGCTGACACATTGTTTTGGAAAGACACGTCTCTCCCTCTACTTTGTATATATACACCTTCATTGTAATCCATTTGGCATTGATCCATTCCATTCATTTGTTCATTGAATTATTATGTGTGCGAGTTCATCCTTTACATAGGCTGTAAGTCTCAAGAGCGATCTACTTCAAGGACAGGACAATGCATTGAAGAAGTCAGATCGAAGGTCTCAAGAAGGCTGAACCTGTGTTCAAAGAAAGTGCGAATATATTGAAGAAGCAAATCAATATATATTGAAGAGGCAAATTGCTATATTGAATAGCGCTGATCATAGATTTTCTTCTTGAGCAAGAGACAGATCGATATATTTAAGGGCCTGATCTTAAATATACTTCATGTGCAGTTGAAGAGGCTAATCACATCATGACTGAACGCTGAGCTTGTCATCAGTATAAACATCATATTATTTCTGCGTTAGCATCAAATTGTGATGCTCTTACTTGGCCTCCATATCGGCCTCTTTGTAAAGGAGATCTTTTGTTTGTCATTCAATATATAAGTGATATATTGTTGCTGGGTTTTTCTCCCTCAAGTGGAGGGTTTTCCCAAGGTATCTGCTGTGTCATTGTGTTAATTTTGAATTAAATTTATGTGCTTTAA
This sequence comes from Sequoia sempervirens, assembly GCA_007258455.2. Classification (NCBI taxonomy): domain Eukaryota; kingdom Viridiplantae; phylum Streptophyta; class Pinopsida; order Cupressales; family Cupressaceae; genus Sequoia; species Sequoia sempervirens. The sequence continues at coordinate 22,188,625 of VDFB02000017.1, forward strand.
ATCTGATCATAAAACTAACAAGAGGATCTCGTTTCATAAAGATGTATTAAAATATTTATTGTAATATTAATGGTCATCTTAGCTTTAGTTCTAGTCGTTAGTTTACTTTTAATTAACTTAGCTTTTAGTAACTTTTGTTTACACTTTAGTTTGTTTTAGCATCTTTCAGTTATCAACTTTAATTTGCTTCGGTTAACGATTGTTTCTTTTTAGAAACATCGTCTTGTAATTTTCTATATAAGGAGTATTCTTTTCCTTTTGTAAATATAGAATAACGAATATTGAATATCAATTATCATTTCATGGTATCAGAGCTTAGGCTCAAACTTTTTTGACGAGTTTTTAATAATAAAAATTCGAGTTTCCCTAAGGAATTTTTCAAAATTTCTTAAGATAGTTTTTGCTTGATTTTTTATAAAAAATCAAATGTTAATGGTTTACCTAGAAAATTAAAAAAAAAATTGTGGAAGTTTTTATAAGTTTTTTAGCTGATTTTTTAAAGGAGTTTTCTGCTGAAAATTTGTGAAGGATTTTAAAGGTTTTTCAGGGGATTTTCGTCTCTTTTTGAGACGTCTTTTGCTGGTTCGTGCACCTATGCTGTGAAGGGTATTTTTCTGTGAATTTGTTCTTGAATCACGTCGGTTCCTCGCGTGCCATTTTTCTGAAGTTTGTGAGGGTTTTTATTTGGAAATCACGGCTTTGGAATCGCGTGTTTTTTCTACTTTTTTTCGCAAGTTCCTAGTTCAGCATCTTCATCTGTTGAAGCAAGTTTTATTTGCTACCGCGGCACTTTCTGAAATGCAATTTCGAGGGTTATTTTGTGAAATTGGCATCTTTTGTGACTGCAAATCGCAGGTTTATTCTTGCAACCTGGGCATTTCTAAAAAACATGTTTTTCTTTGCTCGCAACCTGTATTTTTTCGTGTGTCCCTAGAGGTTTCGGGAGTTCTACAAGGCGTCTTTTTCCTCTGTTCATGCACCCACATGAAGGGTTTTCGTTTCTAGTCATGATGGGTTTCTTTATTGCATTTGTTCGACCTCGTTCTTTGTCGACCTCTGGTTTTTGCCACGTCTGAGATTTTAGGCACGAATTTTCAAAGATTTGTGGGTTGTTCTTCCTCACGTTTTTTTTTTACAAATTGCGTTCTTTTTCTCTACATTTTATTTTCCCATGTGAAGGCACAACTGACAGTTTTCATAAAGTTCTCTGGTTCCTTTCTGCTCGTGATTTTTGTTGTTCGAGGGTTTGCAGATTTTTGGGAGCCTGGTACTAAACTCACATAGCTAGGGTTTTGTTGATGAAAAAAAATTCAAAGCTTTTTGACAATTTTTCCTGAAAAAATTTGTGCCATAGCCAATTTTGACAGAAATTTTCCAAGGAAAATAAAAATTCCTGCAAAGAGTTTTCAAAAACATTTCTAAAAAATTTACAAAGTTTTTGAAAAAAATTCTATAAAAATTTTGCTGATTTTTAGAAGTTTTTTGAGGAATTTTTTTCTAAAAAAATCTTACTTTTTCAGAGTTTTCAAAGGTTTTTTTGAAAAATCTTACAGTTTCTAAGCCTCTTTTTTAGACAACTTTTGAAAAATCGTGAGTTGTGCTAGCTGATTGTCCAGAGTTTGTGCCAGCTGATCACAAAATTACCTCGTTTTTTGTTCTTTGAAAAACAAAAGGGATGGCACCTTTGTCCAATGTTATGTTGGGAAATATGCAGAGGTTCAATGGAAAGAATTACAACACATGGAAGCAGAGGATGCTTACCATCTTTGAGTACCAGTGTCTAGATGCGCTTCTTCTAGGTACAAAAGTTTGTCCCACAGTTGTGGGGAAGGATCAAGATAAGTATGATGGAAATAATAGGGAGGCAGTTATGCTTCTAAAATTATCTGTCACCAATGAGATGTTACCAGAAATACCATTTGGTAAATCTGCTGCAGAGATCTAGAAGCATTTGAAAGATCTCCATGAGACCTCTGACAAGGATAGGGCTTTCTTCCTGAAGAATATGTTGTTTTCCATTATGATCGATGACCAAGTGTCTTTGCAAGAGCACTTGATGAAAATCAAAGATATTCGCGATCAATTGGAGGCCACTAGTCGTAAGATAGAAGAGGAGGATATGATGGTGATCATGCTGAAAAGTTTGCCACGTTCCTACGAGCACTTCATCGAAATGCTCAACATTACATCCACCAATGTTGACTTAAAGTTTAAACTACATGATTTTTGTTTAAACCAAAACCGCGATTTTTCATCTGCAAAAACCCGCGATTTTACCAGGTACAAACACGGGATTCACCTCACAAAACCCTCGAAATTTTTTCTCAAAAGAAATTTGCGATTTTCAATAAAGAAACAGCTCGCGATTTTTTTTACTGCAAATAAACCCACGAAATTCAACAAGAAAGATCTTGCGATTCTTCACCAGAAAACCTAAAAAAAAAGATTCTTCAAAAATTTGGCCTCTTAAAAAAAAAACCCTCGATTTTTTTTTTTCACAAAAAACCCACAAAAAATTTCTTTAAAAATTCCTTTTTAAAAAAAAAAATTGACTAAAAAACACAATATCTCAAGTCGAGCCTAAGCTCTCATACCATGAAATGATAATTGATATTCATAATTGAGTGATTACAAGAGGAGAGAAATACTCCTTATAAAAGAAATTACAAGACGATGTTTCTAAAAAGAAACCATCATAAACTAAAGCTAACTAAAGCAATTAATTGAAAGATGTTTAACTTAAACGTAAACAAAAGTTACTAAAAGAAAACTAAGTTAACTACAAGTAAACTTACGACTCACTAAAGCTAAGATGACCATTAATATTACACTTCATATTTTAATAGTTTTGTTTTGTGTTGTACTGCAAGAGACAAATTAAAATGTTCAACACTTTTTGGCACCCACCATGGGGCATGAGAAATATTCAACAATCCTAGTATCATAGTGAATGACCATTCATGGCCCTAACACTCTTGTTCTACAACCTAACTTCAATTGGATTGGGCAAGATCAAGAAGACATATTGTGCTGCAAGCCACAGCCACCTTGCTTTTGGTTACAAGAAAAAAATTGTGCATTGGTGAGTTGTTAAGACAATTTTAGACAAAGAGGAAAGAAAAGAAAATATTGCAGCAAAAAGTCCAGTTTTACCTCCTCCAAATTGGAGCTGAAGACCTCCGATGAGAAAAATTTACACACATTCAAGGCATAAAGTAGGTGAAAAAATATTGATACTACAAGTTTTTGCAATCTCATGGTCCTAATTATTCTCAACCTACAAGAAAAGCTTCAACTTCATCTCCCACACAGCTAATGAGTCATAATTTAGTTTTCAATAAAGATCCACTCCAAGCAATGGATGATCAAAACAGCAACAGTCTACCTCCTCCTCCCTTGCCCTAGGGAAATAACATTAACTCTTTGGTCAAGAAAAGGTTTTCCATTCTTCAATGATGGTAGTCAAGACTCAACACCCATATGAGCATATTTCAATGTTCAAAATGACATGTGGGATGTAGGTGCTTCACATGATGAAGATGCCGCAGTTTGCCTATTTGTAGAAATCTTGGTGGGAAGACCAACTAATTGATTTGATCATCTTGAGTCCCAATCAATCTCTAGCTAGAATACTTTGCATGATATGTCTCTAACATGTTTCAAGTTAGCTAAAGATGCCCATATTCTATTTACACAACTCTCAAGTACTAAGAAGGATGATAATGAGCCTATGAGGGTGCTCATTGTAGGATTCAATCGTTTAGTTACTAGAATCAAAGATACATTGAAGCATCTCTTGAGATTCTTCTAAGTTGTTCTATCTCACCAAATATTGCCTTCTTGATCAAACAAAGTTGGGCCATTGATTTAGTAGATGCTAAATGTAATGTCCCCTAATTGGGATATTCCTAGATTTTTCCCTAAAAGCACAACTAGAATCCAAAATAAGAAATTTAATGCATTTAAGATTGTAAATTTACCAATTGAAATTCCCTTTATAAGATATAAATCTTGGTTTAGGTCCTACACACAATACTAATCACTAGAAATGGATATTAGATCATAAGCCATGATAACATATATTTATCACTAATCATTAGTAAACATCATGATATCCATGTACATTATTCACATCAAAGCAAATTAAGGCAATACCCATTCCAATGTGGATTCCCATAATAATCTTATTAGGAATTTGTTGAAATGATTGCAAACCACAATCTCAAGGTTGGTCGCCCTTGTATTGCGAGAGCATGGAAGGTGGGCTGCCCTTCCATCCCTCAGTCCACCTTGGAGGCACTCCATCCTCCTTGATCAAGCCTAGGAGCACTCATTTGCCTCCCACCCCACGAGTGCTTCATCTCTGGGTAGCATGCTTCACAAGAGCATGAAGACTACCTCCCTTCCACCAATCCCGAGAGCACACATTTGCCTCCAGGCCCACTAGGCTTAACCCCCTATGGGTGGCATACTTGATGACGGATCTATCGAGCCTTCACCTCTCATGAACTCAAAAGGTTGATCGACCTTCCTATTTTGCAATCACTTCTCTAAATTCAAATTAGATTATTATAAGAATCTATTATCCATATTTATAATAAAGGAAGAATCATAATTACTTATAAGGATCAATAATTGGTACAAGCATCATTATTGCTTAATCGTATATAAACATATATATAATTCAAATAAATTAAGGACTTACAATAATCCTCTTGCTAGTAAACAATATTTACTCCAATGAGTTTCCATTTCTTATTCCTCTTTTCCCATCTGCTGCTTGATTGATCTCCAATTGATCGATTGGCAATTATAATTAATACATACATAATACACACACACACACACACACACACACACACACATATATATATATATATTCCTTCATTTATATTCTACATCTTACTTCCTAATAATATTCTTGCTGCAAACAATATTTATTTTAATAGATATCTCATATTCCATTTTCTTATTCTCCTATTTCCAAATCACATTCCATTGATCCAAAATCATGCCTTCCACCAAATGTTTCCTCCTTATATACCCTTCATGGAGGGGTGAATAGTCATATCCTTAATAATCATTGCATCCCTTCCTTAATTGCTGCCTTTGTCTTTGACTTTTGATTTCTGTTTTAATTTAATTAAAGCCTTCATTATGTAGCGCTACCTTTTTAATAGGGAATTGCTGTCTTTAATATTTTCATTAGTTAATTACATTAAACCTAAGTTGCCAAATCATGTACAGGTACGTGGGTACGGGTATGAGTATGGGTACAGTACACTGGTACAGCAATTTTTTTTTTGTGGGGGGGGCTGGGTACGTTTGCATATACAGGTACATAAAACATATAAAAATCATAGATATAGACATATTTGCAGCCTAAAAAGTAAAAACAAGAATTAAATTTAGAATACCACATATCATGCATATGCTAAACAAAACTTAGAACTACCATAAATATAACAAATCTGAAATACAATATACTAAATTAATTTGATATCAATTTTTCAAAACTTGCATGTTACCATAGGTATATAATTATATTGAATTCATTGTTCATTGGTTCAACATTTAAAACAAAATAATACAATTAACAGTAGGCATCATATGGGTCATCAAGAAGATTAAGATCAACATCATCATTGAAATTAGATGATGTAGGTAAATTAGTAGAACCACATGCAGCCCCACTAGCACTTGCACTGGAAGCACGCTGGGTATCCGACTCCACAGAAAGTAAAGATTGTGTGGCAACTGAAATATCCAAATCAGTTGGCTCTGGATCTTGTTGACGTGGTTTTTGCGACTACACCAACACAGAATAAAGTCGCCAACGGCTACTCTATCCTCTCTTGAACAAAGTTTCCTGCATGCTAAGATTGCGAGATAGATCATACATTTAACTCCAAGGTTCCTTTAATGCGAATAGACTCAGTTGGCTCGATGTGATTTTGCTGGTATTTCAAGGGGACTTACACAATTGTTCGATTGTTGACAGCAGACAGCGGACTAAGGGCTTTCATGTAATTTGGATGATTTGGCAAGTGAGCGCAAGTTTCCTAATTCTAACCAGGAATGAACTAAATTTAAAAGAGTGTAGGGCATAAGAAGTTTATGTTCTATCTAAGGACGGGACGTGGGATCAATCTTCGACAGACTTCGACCAGACTCTGCTCCGCCTCACGTTGGACAACTTACACAAAGTCGGTGCAATCTTCAAGGGAGTGACAAGAAGTTTTCAAATTATAATTCAACATGTAAGTTCCATCAGAACGACGCATACGAACACATGAATCATAATCGAAGTTAAGTTTGTAAAGTTTTCCAGTCGACCACACAAGGCAAACTTGCCGTCAGCAAGCCGCTAGTGGTATGGATAAAAATGAAGTTATCTCGATTGACACCACAAATCCACAACTAACATCTACTTGCATGAGAATGAAAACTACTCTACTTTACGATACTTGAAGTCGAAGGGATGAAGAAACCTTGCTAGCTACTTATAACAAAGATGAATTCATCATTCAATGAAAGATCTTTTATTACAATAGTTTTTCGAAACAATCTCTTATAAAGTTTTCAAAGGAAAACTTTCCTTCTTCAAACTACGCTATGCTAAGATACTACAACTAAAGTGTCTCTGCTCTACTCTCTGCTCTGATCTCCAAGCTCTACCTCTACTACTGTACAAATGAGGGGGACTCCCCCTTTTATAGCTGGCCAAGTCCAACGGACGGCTCAGATTACAATAGGCTGGATGGCCCAGATCGTGCCACCTCAGCCCTAAACAAGATTCGCCCTAAAAACCGCCACCAAGAGGGGTGGGGTAATAAATGAGCCATTAATGTCCATCATCCTTCTAGAAGATTCCAACTTTGAAATGCATTCACACTGCTCTTGATCTTCTTTTTGACGTTGTTCTTCAACTTCTTCTTTGTCACTTGAGTTATACCAAGTCTCAACACTTAGCCATTTTTTGCAACTTTTCTTCCCTCGAGGTTGAAATGTCGTTCCGGAGTATTTTCTTCATCACCGCTTGGTCTCGACGTTCCTCCTGCAAAACAAGCAAGGAGAAGAGTATTAGAACATTTCATAATATAAATTCAACCCACTTACCAGGATTTTCGTGTTCCGATCTTTGAGGTTTGAGCGGTCTCCGAATCATTTCTCTAGCCAACCTTTTCCTTCTTCACGATTCTTCATGCCTTAGCCAAACTTCCAACCTATCTTGCATTCTGCTTGGCGCTCTTCACCAACGAGAAAGAAAAGCTTTTATCAGGAACTCGATCAAAAATCATCTAAGCGATCATTTTCAAATTCATCTGCCAAGGCATTTTATCTTCAACAACATCATTTATTCCTTGCCTTAGAAAAAAATTCAAATTTTCCTTAGGAAATTCATCAACCTGGTGCCCATCAAAAATATTCACCCTGAAGGCCTTGACAAAGTGTAGAAGACTTTAAAATCCATTCCTCATCGACAATCTTCAATACCTAGAAGAAAATTTCTCTCAGAACGCATCAAATTCATGGGTATGCAACAAATGGGTTCATTTAATTCTTTGAATTTTGAACCTTAGAAAAAATAATTTTCACCACATTTAATCCATTTCTTCATCCCTGGCGCATTTCTTGCTCTGACTTGAAATTTTTTTATCAATCCTGCAATGCCAACATTCTCTGACTTCATCACTGGCAAAACTCACACTCTTCAGGAAAATTCCATCATCCTCCAAGTCTAGGCATATTTTCTAAGGAAGAAAGATTTTGTGCCCTAGAAAATTATTTTATCCACCTTCAATCATTCCGCATGAGAAGAAATTTTTATCAACTTACTTAGCACAATTTTCTCCAATGCCTTGGGCGCATTTTACATTTTATGAGGGACATATTTCTTTTTAAATTCCAACGCCTAGCATATTCTTATTCATCACCTGGCAATATTCTCCATCTTAAATCCTAGGCGCACTTCATATATCATGGAGAACATTATCAACGCCTAGCATACTTTATCAACTTCACCTTTCCTTGGCGCGTTCAGCACATTGAGAGGGATATTTTATTCCAACGTCCTAGGATATTTCTCCATCTTTACCTTAAAATATTATCACACCCACTAACCTTGCATGGGCGCATTTAGAGGTTGAGAGGGATTTGAATTTCAACATCTTTGACTTCCCTCCCTGAAGTATGGGCGCATATGACACATAGAGGAGGAAGGGCGCAAATTCAAGGTGGAGGTGAATTTACTTTGACACTTAGCTATTTTCATAGCTCCTTTTGTGAGGTGGGCGCATTTTGCTAGGGGAACTTCCAATTTTAACGCCTTTAGACAATTCGTAGGCCTCTTCACTGGATGGGCGCATATGGGACCCCCTACTTCCATTTTCCAGACTTAGAATTTTTTCCTAGTTGATATTTCCATGGGGGGCGCATTTAGGGGTGGGGACTTCAAATTTAAAATACTTAAAAACCTTCCCAAGCTCTTCATGCAAAGCAAAGCGCATTTCACCCTATAAGCTTTCACTTTTCATGCCTTAGAATATTTTAGGCTCATCTTGTCTTCCATGGGTGCAAATGACCCCTTCTTGTTTCAATTTGTAGCTCTTAGAATAATTTCCAAGTGACTCCTCAAAAGTAAGGCGCATTCACCAGGGTCTACTCCAAATTTGCAATACTTAAATTTTTAATCACCCTCTTCTCAAGTCAAGGGCGCATTTGGAGACTTCTACTTCAACTTTCAAGACTTGGAAAATTCTTTTAGTCTCTTCAACATGCAAGGGCGCATTTTGGAGGTGCTACTTCCATTTTGTGACACTTAGAAAATTTTCAAATTCCTCCTCTTTCCAAGTGCATATGGAGGGTGTAGCTTTCACTTTAAGCATTTAGAAAAAGTTTGTAGCTTCCTCCTTGCTCAGGGCGCATTTAAGCCCCCTCTACTTTCAGTTTTACTAGCCTTAGGCAGAATTCTTACCTTCTCAACTCCTCCATCTCATGGCGCATGTAGGGGGGTGTGCTTCAAATTTTGATGACTTAAACAAATTTCAATCTCTCCAAGCAAGGCAAGGCGCAAATGGGGGGTCCAGCTTCAAGCTTTGAATGCCTTAGAAACTTTTTCCATCATCCTCTTCAAGGTAGGCGCATTTTGGAGGGTGGGCTTTCAGTTCCCATGCCTTAGAATATTTCTCAAGTTCCCTCCTTGACCCTGGGCGCGTATGACCCATTGAGCTTCAAACTTTAAGTACTTAGAACATTTTTCTATCATCTTCCCCCTCAAGGGCACATTTCAAGGTGTGCACTTCGAGTTTTGAACACTTAGAGACTTTTCTTGCCTTCATTCCTTGCTTGGGCGCAAATCATACCCTGAGCTTCCAATCAAATTTTCATGACTTAGAAATTTTTTCAAGCCTCTCATCTAACTGGGCGCATATGGAGTCCTGAGCTTTAAATTTCCAGTGCTTAGAGAATTTCCACTAACCTTCAGCTTTTAAAGGCGTTCTTCACTGGCTGGACTTGAAAATTTATCAATTTCAGTGAATTTTATGTTTTTTGCCTGATTTAGGGTGACTCGATCATGCTAACCCTAATTTGCTATTTTTAGAAAGTTTGTCAATTCTGCACTTCAAGCTAATTCCAAGCTCCAAAAAGGCTGGATTTTGCTTTGTTCTGAACCTCAGGATATGTTTGTGCTACTGAAGCCTGATATCTGTCTATACCTGCCATTTTTAGCAACTTACTAAAAATAGTAATTGCTCAGAATTTGCTCAAATTTCACATGCTGAATGCCAGAAATGTGGTGGTCGTGGCTGGATGCTGCTTTTGCATGATTGTCTTGTCCTGCCCTTGATTTTAGGAAACCCTAATTCCTCTGTACCAACCTACTAAAAATAGTAAGTGTCCGATTTTCCATCCTCTACAACTCCGTTTGATTTGAAATTCGCGCCATAGGGTCTTCATCACTTGCTTGACCTGTACCTGCTAAGGCCTTGCGCTGACCTGCTATTTATAGCATGTTTCTGGAGGTGGCTTACTATTTATAGTAATTGCTTGCTTCTGAGACTTCCACAACTCCGTTTGACTTGAAATTCGAATGACGCGCTCCTCACCACGTGACTGTTGACGTCGGCGCCTGCTATTGACCTTCTATTTTTAGCCTGTTTCCAAAATAACTTACTATAAATAGTAAGTGCTCCGTTTGCCTTCAAATTTTATCAGCAAATAGCTTGAAAGATGCTGATCGCGGTGGTATACATCGGTTTTCGAAAATTCTGACTTTTTACGCCTCTTTTTGGGTCCCGAAGCTGGAAACCCTAATTGGTCTTGCATGCATATCAAACGACCTCCGTTTGTCCTCGTTTCTGTGGCATTGCAATCAGTTCATGATTCTAAAGTGCTGGGAGGCGGCTATCGGGATGCATATGCTAAAAATAGCAAGTTCCTTAAGAAGTGACTATCTTTGTTTGCATGTCACACCATCGCGAAGCTCTCGAAAAACCCATAAGGAATCATCCGACATGCAAAGAAAACTCTGACATGCAAACCCTAAAAATAGCCCTGGAAGGCTGAACTTTGAAAGTCGTTATCTCGCTTCGCATGTCACACCATCGCGAAGGTCTCAGAAAACCCAGAAAGAATCTTCCAACATGCACTGAAAATCTTCGCATCTAAACCCTGGAATCTGCTCTAGAAGCTGAACTGCTAAAAATAGTAAGTTGTCTGTTTCAACTCAAATTTAACCTGTGAGTAGCTTGATGTGCTCTGGATGCAGCGTGACTGTCGGATTCACAAAAATGCTGAAGGATTGCCTGTAATTGCACACTTACTAAAAATAGTAAGTACTCAGAATCTGATGAAATTTCAGTGAAAACCTGCTGGAAACATACTAACATCAATGTTAATCTCAAATCTCAATTTATTCACCTCGTTTGACTTCAAATTGGTTGAAAAGTTCAAAACCCTAATTTTCAGACTTGGCCAATTTCATGTTTAAACTCAATGGCGAGCATGTCCGGAAGGCAGATAGCAGAAAAGAAACAAAAAGAGAGAGAGAGAGAGACAAAAACCAAAGCCAAAAGACCAGAATGGAGCAAAAATTAGGGGTCCCCATCTTGAATGGGGCGATGTGTGGAAAGGTCACAACAGATCTACATCCCACAACCTTGTGCGTCCTTCCTTGTACTCATTCTTTTTATGAGTAAGAAGGCACAAGTTGGAATGCACATAAACAAGCTCTTCCACCTTACTTGTTGCCAATCGGTTGCATTTCACTGGGTGGATAAAGGAGTATGTACTCCAATTTCGCTCAGCTGAAGAAGAACTAGCAACCTATTGAAACAAAGTGAGAGGAACTTATAATTATAAAATTGTAAATCAAACTTTAAATTTGAAGTTAACCATTTTATTATTTTTAAAATTGTAAACAATATAAATTTAGAGAGTGCAATAAAAACTAACTTACTTGCAATAAAACTTTGATCGCAAGAGTTTGGAGATGTGGTGTTGTAAAGCCATTGATATACCACCAAGAATGAGCATCCATCCTATACTTGTCAACTGAAGCACCAATACTTTGATTTTCGCCGGCTACAAAATCAGCAAACTCAGCTCTAACTAAATACTTTGTTTCTTGATCGGGGAAGAGTCTACTAAGTACTTTCCTACACCCCACACCAACTTCTAGATTTGAATATGGTTGCACTCTTGATGGCAAAGCAAGAATCTCATCACTATAAAATTTCGGAATCAATGCAAATGCAAGAAGATGTAGCGGGGTGGTCATTTTGTTCCACCGCTCAACACAAATTGTTTGCACCTCTTTGAAGAAAGTTTTTTCAAGATCTTGCTCTTCTTCGTTGATGAAGATTTTCATTTGCTCGATCATTGAATCAATGCCATCATAGACCTCTCGCAAACATGGCTTATCCATGTCAATAAAACGGATCATACTCATGATGGGCTCAGTGAATCTAAGAAGATATTTTGCTCGTTCCCACCAAGTGTCATCTAGGATCATCTGTTTTACATTTGTTGCCCTTTCAATATTGGATTGCCTCCATAGGGACCAACTTTGACAAATAACCATGCTAGAAAGTGCCTCTTGCACCTTCACAAGTCACCTCAAGACAATCATGTTCGATGCAAATCTGGTTTCGGCAACCTATTCAAAAATTTAAAATTAAAATTAAAATATAAAGAAGACATGCTTGAGTTTAAAAATAAATTAGTAATTACTAAAGTGAAATGTAAAATTTAAAAGTTGAAGTGTTTCAATTACCTTCAACAACTCCAATGCTGAAAATGATCTAAAAATGGCCTATGACATTTGATGGTTTGTGATGAATATTTGGATCTCTTCAGCTTCAGCATACATCTGTTTGATCCAATTTATTTTCGCACCCGACTTTTGTAGCATGAGGTTGAGAGAGTGAACAGCACAAGGTGTCCAAAATATGTGCTCAAATCGTATCTCAATCAACATGCCTACAGCTCTACAATTCTTTGCATGTCTGTTATTACTTGGACAACATTTGCAGGACCCACATCCTGAATGCACTATATAAGGATGTTAGCAATAAATTGTGCATCCTTCACTTGTCCTTCACAATCCATGGCTTTCAAAAACATTGCCCCTTTAGGGCACACTGCAATCACATTGATTAATGGTCGATTTTTGGCATCCTTCCATCCATCTAAAACAATTGACACCCTTGTTTTTTTCCATGAATTTCTAATGGGAGCCAATGCATTGTTTATACCTTTTACCTCCTTTGCTAGTAAGGTCGTACACACATTCTCATAACCTGGCCCTATGTACCCTTGTGGACAGACACTTGCCTTTCTCAACATATCCTGCCAATATGGTGATCTTACAACATTAAATGCCAAACCGTTTGCATATAGACATCTTGCAACGGCTTGATCTGCAAGCTCTTTAGCTTCAAGCTTAAATGCTCTTTCTAATGGCCTCTTGCTTCTTTTCACACCAACAGGATCTTCTTCACTTCTATCCAAAAATGTGTGGCTCTCTACTACAACATCAGGTAAGTCACTATGTGATGGAGAAGGAGGAGGCCTCTTTGATCCCCTTCCACTTCCTCTTCCTCTTAGCAAAGGATGGTTTGTGGCATGATCATGTCTTGCATCTGCTTCCTCTTGCTCTTTAATATATGTTGCTACTTTGTGAGGATGTAACGCTTTACCATTTTCTCCTATACATACTGTGATTCCTTGTCTAGTAATGACACATAAATGGGCTCTCACACGACTGTATGAGCTAGTATACTGAATTTGACAATGATTGCATATCCAAACAAATGTTCCTCCCCCTTTAACTTGTTGTATCATTTGTACATATTTCAATAGAGGTGAATTCGGGTTGGTTTTAAAGGTGGGTCGAGCAATAGAAAGTAGAACTGGTTGCCATTATGCAAATGCTACAAAAAATTCAAAAGACAATTATTGAACAATAAAGGTTAAATAGTAGACTGTAATTAGCAATATATTCAAATTTGAATTTCAATTACATAAGTGTAATTTACAATTTTAAATCTTCTATATTAAATTTAATTATATTAATTTATTAATAATGTAATATATTTATTATTAATAAAAATTAAATTAAATAATAACTAAAATATAGATATTTCATATTGATAATTAAAATAATAAATAAAAGACTTAAAATTGTGTAAATTATCATTATGTTGTTTAATAAATTATTAAATTATATTATGTTATTAGTATTACTTATTTAATATTAATAAATTAATAATAAATCTAAATTATATTACTTATGAAGTTATTAATATCTTAATAATAAATTAATAATAAAAAATTCTTAATAAATTAATAAAGAAAACTATATGCAAACTATATGTTTTTAATGTTTTAAAATCTAATAGGGTTTAAAATTTAAATGTGAAAGCTTTAACTATTATAAAAATCTATTCAAAAGCCGGTATTGGCATGGTGTGATGGTTTATAGGTGGCATTGTTGTTCTTGCCACCAAGGTTCAAACCCTGTTGGGGTGGTATTGTTGAATGGTTGTATCCGGTTCATAGCTCCGGTCAAAAGCGTTTACCCCTTGAATAAAAAAAAAAAAAATCTATTCAAAAAATTTAAATGCAAAACCTACCTGGCCGCCCTGCATGTGAAAAATTATGAGGAACTTCTCAGCCCACGACCTCAACCTGCAACCCGCATGCAAAAAACGAAGGCTTTTGTCTTTAGAAAACGACGCAACTACAAAAAACGAAGGAACGAAGGCACAACTGCAGAAACCGGCGTGCGTGCTTTTCTCTTTAGAAAATGGCGTCTTCAAAAATCTGTGTTGGCGGCGCTTTGAAAGTAATGTGAAATGAGTTTAATCTTTTAGGTTTTAACCTTTTTACCCGTGAAAAAATCAAGAAGATTTGTGGAAAATGCGTCGGTTCGCCACGTCAACCTAAAAAACGTCGAGATTCAGCTTAAAATTTTAAAAACGTTTTCAACTAAATTTTGCCATGTCCTGTCTGAATCCGTAGGGATTTTTGGGCATATCAGTTTGCACATGTACCCATACCTGGAATCGGCAAGGTCAAGGGCCGATTCCGGTAACTTAGCATTAAACCTTTTGAAGTCTCCTTGGTCAGCGATTACCCTTAATTTCTGTAAAGGCTGCAATCTCCTTAGCAATTATATCTAATTTATGTGCAGGCAGCAATCGGGGGGGCATGACATTAAAGAGCATGCAGTTGAATTGGAAGATAATATGATCACTACTAGGAAGATAAATAAAGATTCATACTGGCCACTAGTTCAAAGTTTAACAAATCCATTGTTACTAATGATGACCAATGATGTTACAATTATGAAGAGACAATTGCCACAAAATGTTCCTATTCAGCAATATCAGCTACCTCCAAGAAGAAATAGTTTTCCACCATTTGCACTTAGATTTTCAGGCAATAGTAATTTTGTACATACTTACTGCTAAGGTGGTTGGTCAAAGAGTTGTTTTGTGTCATCTTGTGCTTTGTGAATTGATAGACTTTGTGAATCTGCAAGCTTTGTATTGTTGTTTTCACTAAGATAGATAATTGTAGCTTTGTATTCAATTTTCTCATTCAATTTACCATTTCGTATATGATTGATGTCCTAACCTCAATTTTCATGTGTAATCATCTTCTTGTTTTTGATTTCAGATATATGAAGAAGTGAGAATGTCTTTGTTGTCTCAAGATTAAATATCCCACATTAGCCAAAAAATAAAAAACCGCATCAAGTATGGAAGTGCTGATTTTCCTTGTACCCTTGCTTTTAGTTTGTGTATCCACATGCTCAAAGAAATTCCCACTAGTTTTAGGTTTCATTTTTCAATTGTTTAAGTAAGAAAATAAATCATTTCCTTTACACTTTGTATAAGAGACCTTCCCTACACTCACAAAAATTCCCACTAGTTTTATGTTTCATTTTTCAACTTTCTAAGTAAGAGAATAAATCATTTCCTTGACTATTCACCCACAAATTAGAAGAAAGGTAAACTGTTTTGTGATGTATTGCAAGGAACAAATTAAAACCACCGTAACGAGACTCGCCAAGACTCACCGAGTCCAAGCAAGTCTCGGGTCAAGTCACCCCAGCCGAGTCTTGGGGGGGAGTGGGGGCGGCTCGGGCTCAGGCTCGGCAAAGTCTGTATGAGCCAGGTCGGACTTGCCCGACTCGCCGAGTCTCGGTGAGTCCCATCACCTCGACTCGCCGAGACTCAGCCGGCAGAGTTAAGAGTAAAAAGTCAAATTTGATTTTTTTTTTTTACTTATATCTTCTCCCCAGCCCTAAAAGCAACTTCATTTCATTTACTTTGGCAAAATAGGAGGAGAAAAGAGAGCTGAGGAAAAACAAGAGAGCATTGTAGGGCAACCAGCAAGAGGTAGAAGACAAATCCATCATCAAATTGCATTCAAGAAGCTTCATACCGCAAGGAGGTGCATTGAGAGCTCTTTACCAACGATTGGAAGAAGTTTGCATGTCATTTCAAGCCTAATCTAAGAGGTAAGCTTGATTTTATTTGGCTTTTTGTGTTTTTTTAGCAAAAATTTCATTGTTTTTTGAGTTTGCATTTCTTTTTTTACGAACCCTACTTGCAAGTTGAATAAATTTAAAAACCCTAATTGTTATTGCAGCAGCCTTCATTTGTAATTCAAACCATATTTTTCACAATGTCTCAAACACCAACCAGAAAAGACCTTGCTTGGAAACATGCTAAAATCCTTCCCAGGAAGAGAAAAGGAGAGGCCAAAGGTAAATATTGCAAAACACTTTTTCATAGAGGCATAAACAGATTGAAATACCATATTGCACGCATACCCGTCCATGATGCAGTGGGCTGCCCTCTTGCACCTCCTGAGGCTATTCATGAGGTGCAAGTGCAATTAGAAACATTTGAATTGCAAAAAGAAATGAACAAGAGGCAGACCGAGGAGTTGGCGAGAATTGGTGGTGTTGGAGATGCTTCTTCCATGGCTCCATACCGTCCTAGTGCTAGTGCTTGTGCTAGTGCTTCTACTAATGTTGGTGCTACTATTGGTGCTAGTGCTAGTGGTAGTGGGAGTGTTAGCATTGGTCCTAGAGTTCGTAAATCTAGGATGGATTCATTTTTTGTACCACGCACTACTCCTGGCTCCCAACCGTCACTTGAGAGCATGCATGGGTTGGAACAAGGAGGCACATGATGCAGCCAAGAAATCAATTGCAGAGTTCTGGTACTATTGCACCATTCCCTTCCATGTAGCGAGGTAATTCTTTTTTGTTTAATTGTTTTAAAATTTATAGTTTGATAGTCAAGTCTTAATATCTTTGTCTCATGAATTTTTATATTTAGAATCTAGATGTATGTCATTGTCGAATTCAAATTTAAAGTTGAACTTTTCATTTTACAATACTTATTTAAGTATCTTATTAATTTATTTATGACATGTTTTAGGTCTCCCTTTTGGCAAAATATGGTTGATGCCATAACTATATGTGGGGCGAGGTTCAAAGCCCCGAGCGAAGATGAATTAAAGGGCCCACTTTTGAGTCAAAAGGTGGCAAATGTAAAAGCCCAAAGTATCTTATTAATTTATTTATGACATGTTTTAGGTCTCCCTTTTGGCAAAACATGGTTGATGCCATAACTATATGTGGGGCAGGGTTCAAAGCCCCTAGCGAAGATGAATTAAAGGGCCCACTTTTGAGTCAAAAGGTGGCAAATGTAAAAGCCCAAATAGAGGAGCAGCACTTGCAATGGAGCAAGAATGGTTGCACCATCATGACCGATGGTTGGACCAATAGGAGAAATAGGATGCTGCTCAATTTTCTAGTTTCCTCCGTAGGTAATTGTACTTCCCTCAATGCATTAAATAATTTGAAATTTGAATTTGATTTAGTGATTAATATGGCTGATTTATGTTTTTTTAATTTATTGAATAATTGGTTTTGCTTCTTTTTCAGGTGACACCGTGTTCATCAAGTCCATTGATGCTTCGGCCCATGTCAAAAATGCCACATACCTTTGCCAGGCTATAGAGGAGGTCATAGTTGAGGTGGGTGAATAAAATGCAGCTCAAGTGGTGACTGATAATGCAACAAATTATGTTGTTGCTGGTAGACTATTGATGGAGAGGCACCCAACTATATTTTGGACTCCATGTGCTGCCCATTGCCTTGACCTCATATTGGAGGATCTTTGCAAGCTTCCATGGATCAAAACATGTGTGGATGCAGCCAAAAACATTTGCAAATTTGTATACAATCACACATGGTTCCTTAGCTTAATAAGGCAATACACGGGGTTGAGAGAGTTGGCTCGTCCTGGCATCACCAGATTTGCCACTAATTTTATCACATTACAATCCTTGATTCAATCAAAGGCAGCTTTGAGGCATATGTTTGTTGGTGAGAAGTGGACTTCCTCATCCTTTGCTATGACCACTGTAGGGATTGATGTGACAAATTGCATTTTTGATGAGCCAAGGTTTTTGGGCACCAGTGGAGGAGATTGTGAAGGTAAAATTTAATTCTACATTATGTTTTAATTTTTATTCATATTTTACTTTTATTTGTTTATTTTCATTCACACTTGCTTAAGTTAATGTTTCACAATGTTTGCAGTTCATCGAGCCCTTGCTAGTCTCCTACGAGTTGTTGATGGGGAGAAGCCCACAATGGGCTACATATATGAGGGCATGGATAGAGCCAAAAGAGGCCATTAGATCCATCTATGGGCGAGTTGAGGATAAGTATCGTCCCATTTGGGAGATCATTGATAGGAGATGGCACCACCAGCTTCATAGGCCCCTCCATGCAGCTGCATATTTCCTAAATCTGGCCTTCCAATTCTGTCGTGATTTCCACTTAGATAATGAGGTTCTTAGTGGGCTCTACTCGGTGATAGAGCGGATGTTGCCTGTTGTTACTGCACAAATAGTCCACGAGATAGACACCTTTAGTACTGCACAAGGAGAACTCTTTGCACGTCAATTGTGCAAAGATAGCAGGATAACATTACAGCCAGGGAAAAATATATTTAAGGGCATAATTTTCCTCTTTTTATATTATAATTTATTATTAAATGTTGAACTTCAAACTTGAAACTTAAAGTTGGAAATGAGATTGATTTTGTTTCTTTTTCTCATCTCAAATAGATGGTGGCATATGTTTGGTGCTAAAACACCAAACCTTCAAAATATTGCCATTCGTATATTGAGCCACCCATGCAATTCTTTTGGTTGTGAGCACAATTGGAATATGTTTGAGCACATACACTCCAGGAAGCGCAATAGACTGTCCATGGAGAGGTTGAATGATCTAGTAAATGTTCATTACAACCTTCGTCTCAGACACAAGAAGATTTTTGACAATGACTCCACCCCGATCAAGCTAGAGGAGGTTGATCAAGAGTCTAAGTGGATCAATGAGGCTACAGCTCCAATCTTTAGTGACAAGGACATTGATTGGGTGGACCAGGCAGATAGAGAGGCTGAGGCTGTAACCATGGCAAAGGAGGAGGCTAGAGCACGAGCAAACACAGTTGATGTTGGTGAGAGTGGCATGGAGACACAAACAAAGACTATGGCTACAGCTCCTACATTATCCAAGACCCTTAGACACCTTCGTAGGAAGGATGTTGGCTCCTCTATGCCATAGACTTGTAGTTATTGTTTTGAATCTTTGATATTTCATATTTGTATGGAACATTTGATGTCATGGATTTCATATTCCATGAGTTTTGTATACATTTGAATATATTTATATATCTAAGTGTGCTATTTCCTTCAGCAGCTCAGCTACAATTTGCATTTATACTTATGTGATCGATGTATACTTGTGTATGTGATCAAATTTGCTTCTATTTGATGATTTTATTGTGTCTTTAAGGTTTATTTAATAAAGGGTGCATGAAACAAGTTTTAAATCCTTTAAAATCTCTAAATTTCTAGGTTTTTTCATTTTTCCGAGTCTCGAGTCTCGAGTTGAGTCACCCTCACCAAGTTCGAGTCTCGAGTCGAGTCACCCTCACCGAGTTCAAGTCTCGTGACTATGATTAAAACACTAAAAAAACTCAAATGGTTTCCCTCTCATTTGGGCACTCCCCTTTGGTTAGAACCCCACTTAACACTTATACACAAGTTCATGACACCCCATGGAAGTTGAAGAGTCGTAATGTCTCGTAAGGGCACATGGGGTAGTGGGCCAGTTGCTTATTGCTTATTTAAATTGCATGTTTGACTTTAATTTGCATGTACCTTGAATTGGGGCACCCATGTGTAGAGAAGTTACTTTGGATGCAGAATCTTGCATGCATGATCTTCTCCATGTTGACTAGGTGGAAGTTACACTTGAATTCTTGACTTGGCATTAGCCCTCAATGAATGGTGCAACGACGCCTTTGGAGAGAGTTACAAAGTTGATTCCTTGACTTTAAAACTTGAACCCCATGAAGAATGGCACCAAATTTGGAGTGAGATGCATTTGGGAGTTATATTATTGACAATTTACTGGAATCTTCTAGCTAGGCACCATCCCTAAAGAGGCTGTAAAAAGAGAAGAAAGCTGATTTTGGTTAGCTTCCAAATGGTTTTCCTGTAGGTTGAAGGTGGGAGAAAGCCTATGAAAGAGTCTTAGTTTGCGAGTTGGGACCTCAAGGGTGGAGTTTTGAACTTCTTGGTTTGAAGATAGTGAAAGTTTGTGGGTTAGGGTTTCTAGTTTCTCAGCTAGAACTTGCACAGTTCTTGTATTTCAGTCTTGATGTTCTTAAGGGTGTTCTTATCAGTTCGAGATCATTTTTGTAAGGGGAAATGATGTCTAATTTTCCTCAAGAAACTTTGATGTGACCTTGTTATCTTAATGCAATCAAAATCAGGATATTTTCTCATGTATGGTGCTTTCACGCAGTTTGTCTACAAAATCCACAAGTTTGAAAACAAGTGAAATCTGATTTATTACTGTTTCAAAACAACAAATTAGAGTCTTGGTGAGGTTATTATGGTCAGTTATAAGTCGGCAAACAAGGAACCTAAAAATCTCAAAAAATCAGTACAAGAATTTAGTTAGAAAAAACACAGATTGTATGTCTAGTTTGTGGAATTAACTGTCTATGTTTATGTCTCATGGGTTAGTCTTAAAATTCAGTTTACCTTGTGTTTTAAGACCCATTTGACCCTATAAGAGAGTGTTACGAAATCCCACTGTAAGGGAGAGGCCGCCATTCAATTGGCTCCCTACTCTTGACTACAACTAGAAGCTAGCAACAAAAAAATCATTCCTTCAAAAGAAGTACACAAGTTAAACTTGAAATGAGTCACAAATTACAATATAACACTTGTACACCTAAAGCTAATGATAATTCATTATAAAAGACTTGCACAGAGAGGGAACCAAAATTGTCACATGTTACTTTCCTCCAACTATAAACACCAAAATATATTCCTTCTGAAGTACATTATACCTAGAAGAATGCAACTTCTCTCACTTGATTTGTTACTAAGATAGATTAAAGCAAATACGCAATAGAAGTAAAAATTATAAACACTGCCAATGATATCAAAGTAATCAAACATATAACTTACAAGGCTCTCATTGTAGACACCAACAACAGCATAGCGAACCCTTGCTGGATTCAACATAGGGCCTAAAACATTAAAAATTGTCTTTATTTTAAGGGCCTTCCTAACTGGAGCTACAAGCCTGGTTGCTGGATGGTATTTTGGCGACATCATAAAACCAATTCCAACTTCCTGGATGCATTGCTTAATTGCCTAGAAATAGACAATGAAACAACAAAGTTGATATAGTTGATACATTAAAAGAATGTTAGTAAGATGGCTATTTGCTTCTTAGCTGCAAAGATGCCAAGAAAATGCAATAAAATTTGAAATATGGAATTAAAATATCATCTGGCAATAAAGAAATATATGTTATTAAATGACAAAAATATCTATTAGGGCATTACAACTTGAAAATACAACACACGTACTTGCTACCTTCTGCTCATGCAATTAACAGGCATGTTGATCATACCAAAAGACAGAGATATACATTTAAATTACAGGTACTTCTACAAGTTCAATTTTGTAAATATGTCATACTAAAAACAACGTTCATTGGCCAACAAAAGGTCTGTCAAGAAATCTTTCTTGCAAAACAGGTAGCATGCCTACAAATGTTTCAGACTTCAAACATGCCAAGAATTAAAACAAAAATTGATCATATCACAACCAACTCACACAAACCAAAGAACATAACTGCTTTGATACTAATATAATCCATGATTGGTATATATATTTGGTAGCTAACTCATCAACACAAATCTTTACTTGTGAAGGATTTTGTCCTAGTGAATTATACTTGCTGTCCTCTACAACTGCTTAAGAAAACAATAACTTGGTTAGAATGTTGATGCTTACATGCCAAAATTGTTGAACATAGTTGCATAAATGAATTGAAAGAAGAAAGAAGTGAAACACACAAGAGATTACCTTGCAGAAACCCAATTTGAAAAACTCCACAAGGGTAGGGTTGTGCATTCTTATGCCACAATCTCTATACAAGATTTACAAAGTTAATTTTCATTCTTGATGACTCCAAGAACATTGTAGGACATGGCAGCACTTCTACAATGCTCTCCTATGCTTGCCTTGCTCTACAACTTCCAGCTTCAACTCACTTTACTACTCTACTCAACTGCATACACATTCTACAACTCTAAAACACTAAACTAAGGGGATTTGCATGGATACCAAGGGGTGTATTTAAGCACAGACTCAGCAATTGGGCTGAAGAGAGATCCTGATTGTCATGTCAAATTAATATACACCAATAATGTTTTTGAATATTTTGGTTGCAAATGAATGTAACAGCTGACTACATTCTGAAACCCCACTTTATTAAGAAATTGCTACTCCTTTTACAAAGTGGAGACTTATTGCAAGTCTGATTACAGAGGGAGATTAACAGCTTACATGATTCTTACAAATAAAATATGACAATCCAACCTCAATTTCTACCACTGGAAGTCTTAGTGCTCACATTGTAGTAATTTCCCCTTCGTTCACACCACTTTGCAAGTGTTTTGTTCTAGGAACTCCCTGAGTTGCTGCTGGTCTATGCTGCAATCTGCAGTCCTTAGTTCATGCCCAAGAAGCCTTTTTTGTAGTTATCTATGAACTAGAAGGTGCTGGATTTCACTGAAAAGATGAACTGCTATGCTAGACCCAAAAAAATACTAAAACGGGCTGTTGAACTAGACTTTTATGCTACAACTAGGAGGGTGCTAGAGCTGGCTGCTAAATTTGCCTCGGAACTGCTAAACTGGAACTATATTGCAGTATCTAAGCCCTATGTGATTCCCAAACTGCAATCACCAACTGGAAGGCTAATGGTTTTCATCCCCAATCTCCTGTTGAGATGCTCAAGGGTTTCCATCCTTGAATCTCAAGCAATCCTCAGGGTTTCCATCCTAGGACTATGTCAACAAGTGCTCAAATGAGGCTACAAGAGAAAAGATATTCTGAATGTTATTTCTGCTGCCTATGCTCGTTTAAATAGGCACATATTTCCCTAGGGCGGTGGCTGCTAACCTTTGGGCGGCCATCTACTTTTTTTTTTTTCCTGAAACGATCAGATCCTTATCTTCTTTACTGCTAGCGACCACTTTTGTCCTTATCCTATTGAGGTGGCTATCATGGTTGGTAAGCTTGTGGATTATTTTGAGGATTCGCTCTCGAAGGGAGAGATCTTTGTACACTACCATTGCCCATCGTTTAGTATTTTTTTGCAAGGCAATACCGGGGTTTTGATCTGGCTCAAGGTGTTATGGCTGGTACTCAGTACTCACAAATCTTTTGAGGATGCTCTGTTTGTTACATCCCTTTTGTCTTGAACAAGATTATGGCAATGAAATTATGGTCATTATGTTAGTTGTGACTAACTACATTTCTTGAGAATGTGAATTGGGAAAAGAATCTTAAATTTATTTGTTATAATTGCAATAATGAAAGATTTCCTTATATAAGTATATAGTGAATGTGTTGATGAGTTTTGATATTAAAAATGATAACGAGAACGGCCTAACCCTATTTCTTTGTCAAGTGGTTGCAGGATTGCCAACACCTCGAGGGAAAGGGAAATATCATCAAGGAGAGGTCGTAGTCAATAAAGGATCAAATTACTATCAAGTCACAAGTTGGTGTAAGGAGGCTACATTTAAGTAGTAACCTTGGAAAATATCTCTCTTAATTAAATAATTTTTAAACAAGTCAACTTTAAGTGATCTCCATCGTTTTCCTTTAGAAGTCATGTATTAAACCTTAGCGCACCTTGAAAGTTTGAAGTGAATTAAAACTATTAAGCTGATGTTAGTATCAATCCTTTTGTGGTGATGAATATTGAGTCGGGGGTAGCTCTTTCGGTGGAGTGGTTGGATGGGTAACTCCCGACACCCTTGCCACCTTTCTTTTTCAAAATGTCCTATTGTGACCTTTTCACACATCGACAAATGGGGACCCCCAATAGTTTGCTTCTTTTTAGGGTTTTGCTTTCGTGCAACGGTTTCATGAGGTCATCATTTTGAGAGTTTCAAGTCAGTCTTTTGAGAGTCATCCGAGCCAAGTTGAGAATCCATGCCTGAATCAATACCTAAACATCACGAAAGCATTCAGAAGGTTCGGGAGACAAGGATCGCCTGTGCTTTGGGCCAATTCTGACACTTCTATTTTTTAGGGAATCTGCTTTTTCACTTTTTCTTTTTTGGCATTTTTGGACCAAACTGGTTTCCCTATTTTTTAGGGATTTTGCTTTTTCTATTTTTAGAAAGTCAACCCTAGTTAGCAGGTCAACATTTCCATTTTTAGAACCAAAAATCAGCCAAAAAAATCATTGAAAAATCGAAAAAAATAAAGCAAAAATCAAGAAAAGCATGGAAAAGCAAGTTAAAAATCTGGAAAAATCAATGCAAAATCATGAAAATCAGACCTCCAGAGTGAGAAAATCAACCAAAACTCGACCAAAAGGCATGCAATTCATGGAGAAATTCGCCTAAGTCTGAGAAATTCGCCCATGGACAAATGGCAAGAAGTTTTCAAAGTCCATCATAGAGGAGATGAGGAATGCCAGGACCCTTTGGAAGTCCGCCCTAGCACTTGGATGATAATGGCAAGACAATCTTGAAGTCTACCCTTGTTATGGCAAAGACATATGGAGGTCCGCCCCTCACAAGCAAAGGAAATGGCATAGAGGTTGGAAAGTCCGCCCAGCCTTAGACAAAAGATGGCAAGACCCTTGGAAAGTCCACCCAAGCCTTAGGTGATGATTGGCAAGAAAGTTTGCAAGTCCGCCCTTGACTTGAGGGAGATGGCAAGGCTAATGGAAAGTCTGCCCAGCTTGAGGAAAATTAAAATTTTGGCTAAGTATGGGTATGGCAAAGTGTCTAGAGAAGACTAACCAAGCTATTACAAAGTCCGCCATAGGAAGAGGGGAAAATGGAGAGAAAAATATGAAGTCCGCCTAACTTACAAGAAGGAAGAAAATTAAAATGTGGCAAAGTAAATACATATGGCAAGCTCAATTCAAAGTCCGCCCACCCATTGATCACTTGGAAAAACTATGAGAAAGTTCACCCAAGGCCAAGAGGAAAATAAAGATTTGCCTAAGTGTTGATGAAATTCACCTAGGGGGAGAAATTTCATGATTTTGGCTAAGTGTAAAAGAAAAATGGAAGCATGATGGAAATTTTCTAAGGCATGAATGTCTAGAGAGGAGATATCAAGATGTCCAAATACATGGTAAAGTCCGACTTTGCCTAGGGAAATAAAGCTAAGCAAGAAGAAAAATTCGATTTTGGCATGAGAAAATATGCCTAGCATAATTTAAAGTTTGCCATGGCATAAGGAAAATAAGAATCTGGAGCAATATTTATCAGCGAGATGGCTAAAAATCCAACTTGGCTAGACGAAAAGTGAAATAACT
Source organism: Sequoia sempervirens (assembly GCA_007258455.2). Lineage (NCBI taxonomy): Eukaryota > Viridiplantae > Streptophyta > Pinopsida > Cupressales > Cupressaceae > Sequoia > Sequoia sempervirens. Next base: position 22,214,111 of record VDFB02000017.1, read on the forward strand.
TGGAAAATAAATATTTAGCCAAGGAGAAATTAAAGTAGCCATGGGTCAAAATTGAACGGGTTGGAAATAAAGTAAAATTTGACATTTTATAATTTATTTCTGACACTTAGAAATATAAAATGCCTTGAACAAAAATGAAATTTGCCAGAGATGTCTTGGAAGAAATTCATGGAAGAAAATTCATTACGCCGAGAAAAGAGAAAGTAAATAAAATTTTCGCCATGAAATAAAATTTGGAAAAAATCGAATTTAATTTAATTCAACATTTAATATTTTTTCCAAAATATTGAAAATAAAAGATAAACATCTAGCAAAAATCGATTTTTTGGAAAATCCAGAGGATTTGCCAAAGGTGGCGCTTGGATAAACTTACCATGGAGATTTTTCGAAAAGAATAGAAACTTGCCTGATTGAAGAGAAGAAAACAAATCAAAATCGAGACAAAAAGATGCAGTTGCTAAAAGAAATCGAATTCTTCAGCATTATAATGAGTTTCAACAACTCATTTTTCACAGGCTCGGCTGAAAAGAAGTTAATCTCTCAAGTTTGCAAGAAAGTAAGGCAAGATCAATTCTTCTGAAGGCAAGGTCGATTTTCTCAATAGAAGGAGTAAACTTTTATGCCAAAGGAAGTACCTTCTATAGAAATAATTTAATTCTTGGCTGAAAGTCGAACTTCTCAGCAAGTTGGCGCACTTTGTCATTTGGATTTTTTATTCAACTCTCAGAAGCTGAATTTTATTCGCAGCCAGAGGATACTCCAGAGGTTTGAAATTGGGTTGGCCAAGATTTTATTCTTCTTCTATCTTTTTCATTCTGGCTAAGTTCTGGCAAAATTTCAAGCAAATTTGTTTACTTTCAGCTTGCTTTTTCGCAGAAATTCAATCTTTTAATAAGCTGAAAGTAAAATTTTCAAATAAAAGGCACGAGAATAAATTATATTTTAAAGTCTCTGTATTAATGTTAATGTTTTTACTGCAGGTTAATGACCACACTGGGAGAATCATCAAAAAAGGTGTCGATGAAGTTTGCCAATAAAGGGGTGCAACGAGAGTCGAAAACCAATTCTAAATGGAAAAATATTGCAGACACTGATCTTGGACATGTAGACTTCGTGGAGTTCAAAAAGAGGGTATATGGACTGTTAGTTTTAAGATCAGATGTAATGCACAGAAAATTAATTCAAAAATCAGACACAATAACACAGCAGATACCCTAGGAAAACCCTCCTCTTGAGGGGAAAAACCCAGCAACAAATATCTCTCTATAATATATCAATAATGGCAACAAGTCTCTTTACAATGAGGCCAATCTCAAGGCCGATATGCAGCACCTTCACAAGATGCAATGATAACAAGTAATCAGCACTTCCTTGTAACTCAGATCTGCCCTTAAGAAATTCACTATCTGCTCTTGATAATTCGCAATATGCACTTGATTGATCTGCCCTTGAAGAATTCGCACTTGGAAGAGAATAAATACTCGAACTTAATTGATGCCCAAATGGAGTGGAATGATCTTGTATTTATACAACTTGAAGGAGAGAGGTCGCACCTTTTCATGCAAGGTTGGCCATCATAAAAATATAATTTCAATTTAATAAATACAATTTACAAGGAAGGTCGGCCAAGAAGATAATTACAAAGTTGCCATGTGAAGCACCTCTTTACATTGAATAATCACATATAAATAAGGAAGTATGAAGCCCGAAGCTGCAATTACATCAACATGGACATGCTGCATTACTGACACCAATTGCCAGACGGATGGTGAGGAATGGAATTTTCCAAGCAGCCGGATTCCCACCTGCAATAGAATGTGCCGAGTTGATGGTAGAATGCGCCATTCATTATGATGCGCAAGAGAGACAAATTGTTGCACCTGATGGAAGGATTCTAGCTCACCTTGGCGAAGTAGCAATACAGGAGGCATTTGGCATCCCAACACATCACCGGACCGTTTATAAGACCAAGGAGGACGCCATAAGGTTATATGATGGCCAATCTGAATTGTGCGCCACAAATATTAATAAGTCATGGCTGGAGAAGCCTAGACCATCCACAAAGAAGATGCCTAAGAAGCTGCGTCGGACAGATTTTAAGGAGGATTATGGGGATATCATTCTGATGTTCAACAGGATAGCCGGCAATCCACAGGGTGCATAATTTGAGACATGGATGTATTATTTTATCGATGAAGTCGCTTCCGGCGTGAAGATGTTCAACTGGGCTTGGATGATTAGCGACAATCTCCACGAGTAGCTGATCAATTTGGAGAAGACCAAGTCTTTCCACATGAGCTCATATGTCATCTATTTGTTGGCCAGAACGTACAGATACTCAAGACTTGTATGCAAAGGCAAAGTCGGAAGTGGTGAAAACGAGCTCAAGCCCTATGACTACTACCCGCAACTTCAACTCAGGGAGAAGTCTCATTTCAAGCGGGCACACGATGCCTTCCTCATGTACATAACCAGAATACTTCAAGGAGGAACACACCAGAGGCTGAGTCACGAAGCCAAGAGCTTGATCAATAGATATGGATCCTGGTTTATCCAGTTTCCAAAGTTTACGTACATTAGAATCCAGGGATTCACTGGAAATCCTTATAGGCTTCCCATTTATCCTACAAATCGGATGATTTTGCTAGAAGTCCTGAGACAACTGAAGACCTATCAGAGCATCCAGAGGCCAAAACAGACGGCAGCTATTACTTTCCCATTCTTTATTGGGAATATGTTGGAGTCCTGTCCGTCAGCAAAAGCAATCGAAAGCACCAGGCTGGAAATTCAATGGTATCCATTCACAACTTATCGGTCCAAGGCCAATTTTGACCCTCATCATCACGTTCAGACCGTGGATGGGAAAAGATATAAACACAGAGTAGACCTAGAGGACTTCTGGGAAAATGTTGCTGACGAATATGAAGTCAGGAGAAGATTATGGTCTAGAGTGTCGGTGGATTTAATGAGAGCAACCAAGCTTTGCAGGGTTCCCAATCAGTTGCAGGATGATGGAAAATATGTCTAGCTATGCTTCGATGAGAGCTGGCCTCTTCCTACCGTGAAGTGGTCAGAGCCCGAGCATTCAGATTTGGCTACATTGATGAGGCCAGTGATTAAGTATTCTCAGTGGTAGGTTGACCAGCAAGTTCAAGAGTTGAGGCAAAAAAGAATGACGCTCACATATGACTTGCTGAGTGAGACAGAGTCATACTCCTCCAATGCCGGTGCATCCCACAAAAATGATTTGGCTGAGATTACTGAGAAGAGGAAAGAAGTGATTGCAAACATAGAGCTTGCCCAAAAGAGACAGAGGGTAGAGCCATCTCGTTCTACGACATCTAGAAACATTGATGAGCTAGTGGCCACTGCAGACGAATCCTTAGCGGAAATGATGATGCCTCCTCCAATTCAGGAGGGTAACAATGAGCCGATCCAGTTCGATGACGATGAGCCCCCATCTTCGACAGGCACAGAGGTACTGGGTTCGGAAGATGAAATGGATGTCCAAAATGATGAATTCCAAGAGGGGATGATTCCCGCTTTCAAAGGAGTTTTGGACGTACCAAGTGCAGAGAATGTCCAGGAGGAAGATAGTATCGAGTAGCCTACCATCCCTGACTGACTAAAGGAGAGGATGAAGATTCAAGCACCAGTTGAAATCCAGGAAGATGATACTGCGGATTTCTTAGCGAGGTTGGAACAAGTTGCTATGAAGAAACCTGCCAAGAAGTTTTCCACGATTCATAGGTGTTAATGTTTTGGTAGCTGCAGGAGGTATCTTCTTGTGTCAGAAGAATCTTCCTTAAATAAATTGTTGTGTCAGCTGGCCAACCTCATAAATTGTCTTATTCAACATGCAAGGTATAACTGACATGCAGGAGAATCTGCATACTGACATGCATGAGAATCTCTGTTTGTATTCCTTAAATAGACTCATGAACTGCCACCTTGTGCATCTTCTTGTGGCTGCATATCTGCCTATATTTAGGTTGAAGTGTGGACTTGTTTGGTGACTTATTTTGTTTATAAAAACAAGTCATTTCTTCAAGAAGAAGTTGGATTATTTTAGAGCAGATTATTATCCTTTGAAGAGCAGATTGAAGTTTTCTGTATATTGGCATCTAGGAGAGGTGCTGAGACTTGTAAGCTGATTTATTGGCATCTAGGAGAGGTGCTATTCTTCTGTGGGTCAAGTTGTAAGCTGTTTGCTGCTACTTTATTCAATATATAAGAGACATTTGTGGCTGGGTTTTTCTCCCTCAAGAAGGAGGGTTTTCCCAGGATAAATACTGTGTTCATTTGTTCTTTATGTTCATTTTTCTGCTTTCTATTAAATCTGATCCTAACTTTAACATGGTATCAGAGCGGGTATTTGAAAAGACCTGATCAGATTTGGGTTGACTAAGCCTATTGCTGATTGTGTAAATCAAGACATCAAGTCTATTGTATCTTGGCCACTAGCTGTTGTGGTTGATATGAGTTAAGTAGGTTATAGTCACTTTAGGAAGGATAGGCGTTAGAGCCTTTGCAGTTGCATATTCACTATGAGTTGGTATAGTTGCTGATTATAGAGCATCATCATAAATATATCTGGCACAGGACTTCTCCCTAGGAGATATGTGAGAAGGAACTGTTGTTTTAAGCAGAGTCAACATTCAAGAGCAAAATTAATGCTCACATGAGCAGACCTAAGGGAAAGATAAGTGCAGACCTGAAAAAGTGTTTAAGTACAACACTTAAGGAAATTCTGATTTCAACGAGATAAGTATTTCCTGTTTAAGTAATGTTCATGAATTTTTTATGTAGTTATTAATTCATGCTATAACATTGAGATAGTGAAGCATGTATGATTCTAGCTTTGATATTTCTTCTGGATAGTTTAAACTATTAGTAATCTCTCTCTAAATGCTTCCAGGATAGATCGAGGAGCAAGAGGGTGATGAGAGATTGCCTAGAGAAGAAGAGCTTGAGGCATCCTGTGAGGAATTTATGCAGGCTGAAGAGATAAACTTAACTGGAGACATCTCTTGAAGACGAAGAACTTATTCAAGTTGTCTTTGAGATCAGCTTCTTCGAAGAGGAGGAATTTACATTCAGAGGGAGTTTGACAATTCATCAAAAGCAACCTTGGACGAGGAGGTCAGAAGGTTGATGCAAGTACTTGGAGCTTCAGAGGGAGTTTCATCATCATGGAGATTTGTTGTTAATGCATTTTCCTCTGAGACGGAGGAATTTGAGGTGAAAGCCCTTGTTAATGCATTTTCCTTTGAGACGGAGGAATTTGAGGTATCAGCCCTTGTTAATGCATTTCTCTTTGCGAGAGAGATTTGAGGTATTAGCCCTTGTTGATGCATTTCTCTCTGCGAGAGAGATTTGAGGTATTAGCCCTTGTTAATGCATTTCTCTCTGCGAGAGAGATTTGAGGTATCACCCCTTGTTGATGCATTTCTCTCTGCGAAAGAGATTTGAGGTATCAGCCCTTGTTAATGCATTTCTCTCTGCGAGAGAGATTTGAGGTGTAAGCCCTTGTTAATGCATTTCTCTCTGCGAGAGAGACTTGAGGTGTAAGCCCTTGTTAACGCATTTCTCTCTGTGAGAGAGATTTGAGGTGCAAGCCCTTGTTAATGCATTTCTCTCTGTGAGAGAGATTTGAGGTGCAAGCCCTTATTAATGCATCTTTCTCTGTGAGAGAAATTTGAGGTGTAAGTCCTTGATAATGCATTTTTCTCTGTGAGAGAAATTTGAGGTGTAAGCCCTTGATAATGCATTTTTCTCTGTGAGAGAAATTTGAGATGTAAGCCCTTGTTAGTGCATTTTTTCTCTACGATAGAAATTTTAGGTGAAAGCCCTTGTTCTATTCTCTTGGAGTAGCCATGGTGGATGTCATGATGAGATGACGACATCACATTGAGTGATTTCGTGATGGACACTTGTGCACATATGTTTTGATGACATGGATATCTGAAAAGATACCTCCCTAGCTAAGAGGGAGTGTTAATGTTTTGGTAGCTGCAGGAGGTATCTTCTCGTGTCAGAAGAATCTTCCTTAAATAATTTGTTGTGTCAGCTGGCTGACCTCATAAATTGTCTTATTCTACATGCAAGGTGTAACTGACATGCAGGAGAATCTGCATACTGACATGCATGAGAATCTCTGTTTGTATTCCTTAAATAGACTCATGAACTGCCACCTTGTGCATCTTCTTGTGGCTGCATATCTGCCTATATTTAGGTTGAAGTGTGGACTTGTTTGGTGACTTATTTTGTGTATAAAAACAAGTCATTTCTTCAAGAAGAAGTTGGATTATTTTAGAGCAGGTTATTATCCTTTGAAGAGCAGATTGATCAGAAGTTTTCTGTATATTGGCATCTAGGAGAGGTGCTGAGACTTGTAAGTTGATTTATTGGCATCTAGGAGAGGTGCTATTCTTTTGTGGGTCAAGTTGTAAGCTGTTTGCTGCTACTTCATTCAATATATAAGAGACATATTTGTGGCTGGGTTTTTCTCCCTCAAGAAGGAGGGTTTTCCCAGGATAAATATTGTGTTCATTTGTTCTTTATGTTCATTTTTCTGCTTTCTATTAAATCTGATCCTAACATTAACACTCTTCACAAACTATGTCTTCTTCAACTTGCACCAAATCTTCATAAACTCCTCTAGGACTGTCTTTGAATTGCCTTCACAACTCTACTCAGGCTTGTCTACGAGTTCCAACCTATTACATTATCCTAGTTTCCCAAGAGTTAATAAAGATATCACCATCAAAGAAACCATGGTGAAGATAATTATAGTGTAGACCCCTGAATTTTAAACATTACATGTTCTGAAATAAGAAAGAAGAAGATATTGAAAAGAATGCTGATACAATAGATGCTTTCTCTTGTAATAGTGAACTTTTGAGAAGTATTATATAGCATCCAACATATCACTGAACAAAACATTGAGAGCAACAACATGCCTGGTTATTTACCACCATATTTGTTTTCAGCATTGCAACTTATGCTGACAACACAGTGAATTCTTTATTGCATGTTAACTTGTTCAATTAATTTGGCTGGAGAATGGCAGAGTTTTATAGCTCACACCATAGTTCCATTTTTTATGATGCCTACCCCACCAGAATGAGCTTGGGTGCAAGTCTGGGGCTGTTTTTAAGAATAATTATGCCTTATTCCTGACATCTAAACCCTAAGGAAGTCTGTGTCATGCAGTCTATGTTGCTACCCTAGAACACAAGATATAGTTGAGATATTTGCTTCTTGTTACCAATTTTAAAGGAATTGAGCAATAATTAGGCCCTAACCCCTAACCATGTTTGCTGGTTTTTGTTTCAATGGATTGTATTTTTAGCTTCAATTCTCTTTTTTTCTCCTTGCTTGTGCTTGCAAATGAAATGAATATCATTTGAAATGCTATAAATCATTCTGCATGTTTTAGGATTTAAGAGTTTTGATTTACTTTTGTTTCTTTTCTAGTTTTCCCACCTAACAGTCGTCACCAAGTTTTGCAGATGAGATTCATCAGGTCTGGTGAGACTGTTACGTAGTGAGTCTCTGAAACTCAATTTGTGCCACTGGCCTTGAGACTCACCTTGTGTGAGTCCTAGTGACTCTTGAAACTATGGTAGGGACAATGGGCAGCATAGTAGTATTGGTCTTTTTTTTCTTTTCAAAGGGAATTAATGGCAATCTTCCAATATTGTCTCTTTTCTATGGGCTAAAGTCATCATAGTGATCATAAGGAATTAATTGTAAGAACAAATGTATATACAACCCTCGATGTTAGTGTCATATTGACCAAAAGGATACTCCATTCAATTACGGAAACCTTGCTTTGCACTAAATTACATTTTGTTGCACACTAAATGGTTTCTTGACCGTATGTCCACAGTCCATGACAGTGGACATAAGAGTGCTTCTGATTTTAGCTGTGTAATAGTTTTTAGCATAATAAGCAAATATAAACTCAGCAATTCATGAATAAACACACACACAAATAAAACACGAGTTGTTGCTCCAAATACTTGTATTGAATTGCTTACCAAAAATGGTTTACATCTACCTCTTATATAGAGGACTTTAGATACATTTAGAATAATCTAGAATATAGGCTAACATATTATTTTACCTTGGCCGACATAAAATAAGTTTCTAGAATTTACCTAACCCTAGACTTCTAGAATTTATCCAACCCTAACCGACATAAAAATAACTTCTAGAATTTACCAAATTTTACTTTATTCCTAATCTCTAGGCCAGCTAGAACCTCTAGAAACTTGTAATTTAATTAATATTTTACATCTCATTTGAGGGAGAAATTACATTTCACAACACTCCCCCCTAATTTCAACCTCAAATGTTGCTGCATAAATTTCCTTGCTTTTGACAGCTAACTTTGAAAATCCTTTTCTTTGCTTGATATCTTCAAACTTGACAATGCCTTTGTCTTTGTCCAAGTTTTCAAACTTCAAACCATCTCTACGATCTACAAATCTCTTTCCTCAACTTTTTCAACTCTCACCCACTACTGCAACAGTCTTCAAACCTTGATTATCAAATATTTCAAAAACTTCAAATTCTCAGAACTTCAAACTGGAAGTCTTCTTTTTTGCAAACTCACTATCTGTAACTTTCCACCTTCTTTGATGTCTTGCCTTTCCATGATTGCTATCATCTTCAAACTTATTATCAATTATGCCTTTTGAAAACCTTGCTTGATTGCCATCAACATTCACATGCAAACTTTTATACTTAAACAAGTTTTTGATCATACCTGTAATTTTCTGCCAACTCGATCCGTAAACCCATCCACAATCTATTTTCATGCAATCTGCCATAGAATTTTTCTTACACTGCCTGTTCCAACATGTTTTTCAAGAATGACTCTTCAAACCACAAATATTGTAGGGATGTAAGTCCCAACATCTATCCTTCGTATGTCCTTTCCTGTTACAATGACAACATTGCACACATTCCATTTCTTTAACAAATTTGGTTACACCTGTATTATTTTCTTTACCTGTCACATATCCAAGACCTTCATGCTTTGGCCTCATTATTGGCTTAATTGGCTCTCTTATCCCTTGATCATGCCTTCCTAAACCTTTACCTTTGTATCCCATTCTTTCCATGATCTTTAAACCAATATTTTTTTCATTGCCATTACATCTATTATCATTTTGACAATTTTTATCACAAACTTCTTCAGCAAAAACACATTTATCAATGCATGAATTCAAATCCTCTATACCACAAGAAACATCACATATGGATTTCCTTGCCTTCAAACATTCATTCTCTTCATTCAATCTTGATATTTCATTTTTGTATAAACTAATCTCTTCTTCTAATTTCTTCACCTTTTCTTCTAAATCATCAACCAATTTCATTTTTTGTTCCAATTCCTCATTCTTTTCCTTGATCTCCTCAAACAATTTTAGCTTTTCTTCAAGCTCATTATTCTTCTCTTTAAGTTTGCATGATTCCTTCACCTTCAAATTATATATTTGTTCCACAAACTTTAACCTATCATCTAGCTCTTCAATTGCCTCTTTAGAATCACTAATTACATTTAAAAGGCTACATTTTTCTACTCTCATTTCTTTTTTTAATTTTGCCAATTCTTTTTCTAAAAAATCCTTTTCACATTTTAAACTTGTATTTTCTTTCTTCACCTTTATTAATTCTTCTTCTAAATCTTTTGTTTTCTTTTTCTTTACTCTATCAGCTTTTTCCATTGAATCAAACAAATAAACTTACCTCAATTGCCTCTGGTCAGTGATCTGTTCAAATCCTTGATGTAAACGCCAGCACATGTAATTTTGAAAATTTCAGCAAAATGTGCCAAACCCTAACTGGGGCGGCTTATAGATTTACTGTAACAGTCAGCACTACGTAAAAAATTCATAAATTCTCAAGCCAATGCTCATACCAATTTTTAGCAGCACTGTATTCTCACTTGATGACTTTCTTTACAACAGCAAGCATACCTCTTTCATTTCAAACAAAAAACACTGTAAATCAGCAACCCTTTGACCTCTTTTCTTTGGCAACAACAGTTATCAACTTCTGATCTTTGGCTGTAGCTTTCTCATACAATCTGCATTCCTCTTAAAGCGCCTTTTCCTTTTTTATCTACTTGCGCAAACTCTTTTAAAGTGACTTCCAGTAAAATCTTGACAATTTAGTTTATCACGCCATCGAGGGCTTTCTCACCACAAACTTGCCTTCATTGGTTGTACATGTGGCTTCCTCCCTAATAATCTACGGCCTTTCCCTTTGAGGGTGGTAAGATCTCGACTCGACTGTGGCTTTACCAATCTCTCTTTCTATGATATTAATGGTACATGTAGCTTCTTCTTTGACTGCGAATCCTTTTAATGGTGTTAGAAACAACAACAATCCTCCAGCGAATTTCTTCTATCAACTGCTCCTCTAATCAGTTGAGCTACAACTCTGCATCTTTGGACATTGTTTGGCTACAGCCGAAACTGCTTTCTTCAGACAACAACAACTATCCTGATCTTAATTAACTTCCAATTCTTCTACAATCTCTTGGAAAAGCCAACAATCTCAAACAACAATCCTACAAAGACTGTGATACCAGCAGCTCTCACTGCAATCTTTGTAAAGAATTGACACTTTGACTCTTTCAAGAAATACTGTGATAAAAAACAACTCATTGTGCCTTCATGCCACCTTCGTTCATCTGCAATGGTGACTCCAATGATCTACAAATCACGCAATCTATTCTACAGCATTAACTCTGCCCTCATCTTCTAGATCTAACTTGGCTCTGATACCACTTTGATAGGGTGATAGGGTGGATGGATACAAATCAACACTAATAAGCAAATATGAACTCAACAATTCATGAATAAACACACACAAATAAAACACGAGTTATTGCTCCAAATATTTGTATTGAATTGCTTGCCCAAAAATGGTTTACATCTGCCTTTATATAGAGGACTTTAGATACATTTAGAATAATCTAGAATATAGGCTGGCATATTATTTTACCTTGGCCGACATAAAATAAGTTTCTAGAATTTACCTAACCCTAAACTTCTAGAATTTATCCAACCCTAACCGACATAAAAATAACTTCTAGAACTTTACCAAATTTTACTTTATTCCTAATCTCTAGTCCAGCTGGAACCTCTAGAAACTTCTAATTTAATTAATATTTTTACATCTCATTTGAGGGAGAAATTACATTTCCCAACACTTTTGAACACTTCTAATTTTAGCTTGTAATAGTTTTTAGCATAATCCACAGTTCATCAAATGGAAATTTAAAGTAGAATCATTAATGAATTCTGGACCATGAGAAAATGGTCATTGAGAGCTTTCCACATTACGTGTCATGCATGTGAGCACAAGGAATTAACAGCTGTTTTTAATCTTTCTTGAATATTTGACATGTTGATGCCAACTGAGTTGCATGCCTAGTGATGGACCCAAAATGCTCAAATACAATTAATATGATCCTAGTTAAGTAAAAGTTATGTTATTTGTATCAGAAAATGCAATCAAAATATGAGTCATAGGTTAAGGACAGCTATGTTTCATTTTAAAGTCAATAGGAATTATAAATAATATTGTCATAGAAATTTTAACAAAGGAGTTGCAACGAATCTCTTCTTAAGGGAGCCCTAGTGTTTTTAAGATATAGGCTTATGAAGCTGTTACAACCAAGTCAGAACAAAGTTACTAATGTCCTTCAACAAACCTTTACAATTGTAACCACCACAAATTCTACGTTATAGCATTTCACCTTACGAATGCACCAATAGCAAACTTGTAGGATATGCTGTGGTAAAACCCCTGATATGTGTACTACTGTACCAGGTACAAGTACGATATGACTCAAGTATGGCCTGAGTACTGTATCTGATTGTATCCATGATCTACTCCGATACCACAATTCACATTTGGAGCCCAACTCTCAATATATCAAAATCCTCTATGCTATTCATAGAACAATACATTACCAATCAATAGATAAATAATAAAGTCTGGCATAATAGAATCCTGTATTTTGGTTAAAAAATGAAAACAACCCAAACTTCTAAGGCTTGGATACAGCATAAACTATTAAATGTTAAAAATGCCTTTAGCCCAATTACACACTATGAAATAAAAATAGAGGCTTGGGAATTTGTAGATTATATGGTAGTATAATTGCATTATATACATCATAATACATGCATAGAATGGAACCTGTCCCAATGTTCTGCTCAAATAAGGAATTGAATCGGGAATCTAAGAGGAAAATCCTCAGAACCCCTTCCCATGTATAACCAATGTACAAAGCAATTAGGCGATGGCATGGGCTCTAAGTTTCTTTTTACTTCACAGAACTTGCTTTTCACCTCAAGCCTTCTCGAATTCCTGATATGAACTTCTGCTTCCAGGTCCATGCCAAAACAAACATTTTTGGAAGCATTTTTCATCTCCACCCATAACAATTCAAATCAAGTTCTCTTTCCTTAGAAGATACAGCATTTGTGAACAAAGCATAGTAAAAATCTGTCGAAACCCTTACCTCTATGTTTTGAAATTGTTTTCATTAAAAGAATTCAGAAATTTTCGGTTGCTTTAGTATAAGCTTGATTACATTTTAATCTTGTCTTTTCTATAAATCAATTCATAAAAAGATCACATAAAAATGATTTGTTCTTCACAGGTACTTTTTCAATATTTTCCATAATACGATTGAAGTAGAATGTTGGGATTCATGATATGAACTTATGCTGCCAGGTCCATGCCAAAAAAATTCAAATCAAGTTCTCTTTCCTTAGAAGATATAACATTTGTCAACACAACATAGTAAAAATCTGTCAAAACCCTTATCTCTATGTTTTGAAATTTTTTTCATTGAAAGAATTCAGAAATTTTACTGTTGCTTTAGTTTAAGGTTGCTTGCATTTTAATCTTGTCTTTGCTATAAATCAATTAGAAAAAAGATCACATAAAAATTATTTGTTCTTCATAGGTACTTTTCAATATTAAAAAGAATATGATTGATGCAGAACGTTGGTAGAGAATTTCAAGTTTATTTAATATTGTAATGTCCTATAAGATTTCTTTCTGACAAACATTATCTTTTTTTTACCACGTATTTATAATTGTAAAGCTTGGCCTTGATATGTGTATTCAATTTGCAGCAATGGCTATTTCTAATTTTACACAACATTGCTTTACTTTTACCTTTTAATGTGAATCTATGTTTATCGTTGGATATGGTGTGTAACATGGTGTAGTTTATGATATGTTTTTGTTAGAATTTGACTCACGGCCATTAGTAAGTTTTCCATTCCATCAGAATTTTCATTATTACATATTTCCAAATGTAGAATGAGTATATAATTTGACTGCTAACAATTCTAGAATTTGATAATGAGGTTTGTTTACAAACTAAAGGGATTTCTTGTATAGAATTTAGAACTATTCTCATAATTATTCTTTCCTTGTCCATGATCATCTCCTATTAAATTAAGTACTTATTATAGTCTACAACTATAGTATTGTTCATTGCTGAAGGTGTTTGCACAAGAAGTTGCCTTTCATCATTTCAGTCTTCCAATGATGTGCTTTAGGGTTTGGTAGGTTCTAGGTTACAATTCCCATAGTATAAGAAACATCTGAACATGAGGATGCTAATAGCATTCTGATATGGAGTGACTTCTTTTTCAGCTCTCTTCTGCATTTTCTAAGTACACATTGCCAAACAATTTGATGCTTGTATCTATAGGGGCTTCAATTGGTTCACATTTCTATATTGCAAAATTCTTTGGCATATCTATTAAGTATATTTGTTATTTAATTTGAATATCGAATATATTTGTTGCATTGTAGACTTACAGCATACAACTAAGTAATACTGAATTTTACCTTTTTGATTCATATCAATTTCAAACACAAAGTTCTTTCTTTAATGTGTAAAGACAGATTGTTGCTAGGTATCATTGCATTAGGAGATATTTAGAGGTTAACTTAGTTAATCATAATTCTCTCATGTTAAAGTGGTAGAATCTTAGATAAGTATGACAGGCTTACAGTTCATATATCTGAATGTACAGTAAAGAGAAAATATTCAAGATTGTATTTCATTATAAAATTTGTTGCCAATGTGCTCCTCCCTTTTTTATTTTTTGGCATGGAGATCTTGCAAAATGATATAGCGCCTTGCTGAGAGTTTGGGTCAATTGTCTAACAGTTGATCGACCTCTTTGTTTTCACCAAAATATCCCAAATAGAATGTACAAGTGATTGGTTTTGCATACATTGAATAGGAAGACTAACTACTGAAGGAGAAACCACACGTGGGAGCTATGTCCTGGTATCAGTCACCTGATCCTACTGAAACCTAAACTTAACCAGCTCAGTTTATATAGCTCAGGATACAAAACATTCTGAAGGAAGAATGATTTGTAACTAAAGAATTAAATGTTCAGGAATACCCTCAAGTCATATGCGTACATATTAATAATTAGAAAATGACAATTTGGCTTTAGTATCTTTCTTAAGTGTTCTGCAAAGGCTTTTGGATCACAACACAGTTGTAATAGTAGAACCTATTTGCAAAGCTTCATTTTGGAAATTAGAAAGAGTGAGTCATACATGCAAAGTAGATTTTCTGCCTATAACTAATTAAAACCGGTGCTAGACAAAGTATTTAATGAATGAATTTTTCATGACTTATGCAAGAAAAATTTCTTCCCGTAGAAATCTTTAGAAAACAACCCACTTATTAATATGAACGTACAATTGTGCATGCTATAAGCATAATCAAAGATTCTACAATATTTGGCTAGTTCTAGGAGGTCATTGATTAGGTTAATCGCATCATGTTGCCAGCATGAATAGTTACTAGGTTTTAGCTCTTGCTATCATGTAATCCCAGTATTTATATTTAAGGTGCTACTGTCAAATCTCTTTAATAAGTTTAAATTTATTTTGTCTGCAATATTAAGTTTATATGAGGGGATATTTTAAGATTAAATGGTTAATCTATTTGTTTTTTCCTTTCATGCTCCTGCTCTTTTTTGGGGCATCGCTCATTCATTGAATCCTTCTAACAGTTTGGTGAGCTTTCTCAACTAATGTGCCAAATAGCATTAATTTTTGACCGTCTAATGTTGATTTAGTGAAAGACAAAAAAGTTGAGTATTTGCAATGTTTGGGAACATCTTTTCTATTCAGAGGAATCTTTAGAATCAATTGTGCTGCTTTTTTTCAGGTGCTGAAAGATTTATTTGCTTCACCTTCTGGATATTCTGCAAGTTGTAAAGTTGAATTGTCTAGTTCTCTAGTTCTCATAGGCTCTTCTATTTCATTGGTCTTAGTTGTGCAGGTTTGAAAAGATTTATTCACTCTGAGGCAAGAACACATCTAGTGTTTTGCATTTATTAGTTGTTTGGTGTTCTAATTAAAAGTCAAATACTATTTCATTTGTCCTTGTTTTATTTTATTTACTAATGTCAGAATTTATATTCACTATTTCTTGCAGGCAAGAAATAATGCTCGGATTCTCATTTTCGGTTCCTTAGATTTGTTTAGCAATAAGTATGTGTCCACGTGTATTTTTATCAATCATTCTATTGTTTTTGGAAAAGTTTCACAACATCAAAGGGTTTGAGTTTAATTTGTTAAAATAATGAATTTTTAATGTGGAGATTTGAGTTCAAATCTCAAAATGGACATCTAAGATGAATTTTAAGTTTTGACTATTGGTCTTCAATAGTTGGCTTCAAATGTGGAAGTGGTTTCTAAATAAGTAGATTTCTAAGGTGTGATTCTTGGTCTTTCATTGGTTATTTCTAGTGTTAAGTAGGAGGTATTTTCCATGGCGTGTCGAGTATTGCTATCGATTCAACCGTGTAGTTTCGAGAGTCAAACTCATTGACCCATGTTTCATGAGTAGTGGTTCAACAAGAACCAGAGTCTCTCATGATGTCCGAATGGTCCACTTAGCACTCATTGCATCTAGGTGATGCTCACGGAGTGGCTTACTGGTCGTCGGTCACCCATCCCTGAAATGCTCCAACTCAAGCAACTTTGGGAGTTTTCTCCAGCTTAAGCCACAGCGGATTCCTGACCACCCATTGCCAAAAGGCAACCCGGCCCAAGTGTTGTGCCTTATGAACCATTCATAATAGAGCCTTTAGCTCATCAATTGATAAGTAGGAGGTATTTTTCCATGGCGTGTCAAATAGTGATATTGCTATCAGGATTCAACTATGTAGAATTTTTTTTTTTTTTCTCATTGGCCCATGTTTCATGAGTAGTGGTTCACAAGAACCCATCTCTCATGACAATGAATGGTCCACTTAACACTCATTGCATCTAGGTGATGCTCCACAGTGAAGCTTGGGCCATCCCGAGGGGGTCACACATTCTAGTACTACTCTAACTAAAGCGCACTTAACCACATAGTTTTCTCCAAGGTTAAACCCACTTAACTTGCAACACCATTTTCAAAACCTTCAGAAAGTGTTGTGCCTTATGAACCATTCATTATAGAGCCCCTTTGGCTCATCAATTAATAAGTACTAGTTTCATGGTTGTACTCACAAAAGAGCTTGTGTTGATCTCATGTTTATTTTCAAATGAGCAAAACATAATTGTAAAAGATTATCCATATTAAAAAAAAAAACAGAATAGATTTGAAGTGTGTGCGACATTGATTATGTTTGATTGATATTTTTTTAAATATGATATGGTTGGTATTAGTTTGTATTTTTGAATGGAGATTCCATTAGACAAGTGTTCTAGATTCAATTTTCATTCAAAGTAAATGAAAATTTAGTATGAAAATTCAAATGTAGCTAATGAATACAAATTTATGAGAAACAGTAAGTAAAAATGAAAAATCTTCTACATATGCAAATAAGTTATTGGAGTGGAATAGTATAGATGATAAAGCCAAAGCTATTATTGGTCTTTCTCTTTCTCACTCTAAATTACATTACATAGATTTGGATAAATTGTCAATGAAAATTAGGGATAATTTGAATAAATTGTTTGGAGCAAAATTACTTAATGCAAATTTTTCGCTCAAAATTTAATTATTTAGGTTCAAAATGAAAGGTGAAATTAGAATGTAAAATTATATAAGTAGTTTTAATTCTCTCATTAGGATGATGCTCAAACTATCTTGTTAAAAAACTTATATTCAAAATATAGTAATGTTATTTTCACAATTAGACTAACTTCTAAGATCTTAGAAGATATTATGACATCCTATCTAGTAGAATAAAAGAGAGAAAATTTAGAAGATAGAGAAGTTGGTTCTCAGGGGGAGAATGCAATATATTCTCAAATAAATATTAAAAGGTTACATAAGAAAATCCTTAAAAATAAGGGAATGAAGGTGGTGCAGAGATGGGTTTGAACATGAGGGTTTCATACTAAGCCTTGTGGTGTTTGTGTGTTGACATGGCAACCCTCGGTGGGGGAAACAACGTGCTCCACCATGCAGTTTTGTTGTAAGTGCCTTCTTTCTCCCATTAATTTTTTTGTTTCCACCTTCCTTGTTTTCTTTTCTCATGCGTGTGCTTCTATTGTTGTGTTATTCTATAGCCTGGCCTTGGATTGGTGTTGTTCTCGAAGGGGATGTATGGGTAACCTCGACCCTGACCCTAATTTTTCTAATTCTAATTGCTTGGCGGACCCTCACATTAATGCAAAAAAATTGTTCAAGGAGGCTTTGTCTGTAAATGGTGTTATCATTTTGGTAGAAGCAAGGTATGAGGTTGAAGATTTTGAATCTGATGGAGTGTTGGAAGGTAAGTTACCCTTTGCAACTCCCATAGATCTTGTCATTTCTTTGAATCCTATGCTTAAGTTGTTATTTTCAAATGAAAGATGTAGGTTAAAAGATACAACAATATATTTTGTCACCATTGACTCCAACAAAGTCTTGGTGAGAAAATTTATAGACAACTACTTAATTTTAAAACTTAGGCTAACAAATTTGGGTTTTTGGTTAAATTTTGTATAATGATACAACATGGTTTATTTGTCATTTTTTTAACAAATAACTCATGCAAAGGAAAGTATTGGAAAAACCCTACTAGAGTCTTGGTGGGTGCACATTTAGGGTACTCCCCTGGATGCCAACAACCATTGTTGAAGAGGTTGTAGCCTTCTCTTGTCCTAGGTGGGTGGTTTTGAAAAACCTCCAACTAGAATTTTGGAAAATAATTCCACAAATCTTGGCCCCCATTAGCATGGTTGTGTGTATTGATGAGGCAAAAGTCACCTTGCCTCATCTCGATGCTCAAGCATGGGTTTCTTTCACTCCATGCATGGAAATCCATGCAAATATAATTATCAAGGAAGATAACAACTATTTTGTTTGTCCTCTTGAAATCTTGGGAGGGATGAGTTCTTGTTTTCTCTACCACAAAGAGGGCCACATCTATAAAGACTACCTTATCATTAAGAAAAGAAGTGTTAACTCAAGAAATTGAGATCCCCTACAGATGTTCCTGAATCCCCTCATTTGGCTCCTGATTCTCAACCTGTGTTGGGTGAATCTCTAAAGAATGTGGTACTAGGTGGGAAGGGATACCCTTTGCCTATTCTAGCCTCAAACCTTTCACCTTCGTTAGAGGGTGGTGAAGAGCGAGTTCTCCTGAAACCCTCCTCTTCAAAGATCCTTGGAAGATTTGCCTCTTTATAATGCTTTTGTATCCCTTTCTCAAGATGATGGAGGGAGGGACTGTGCCTCAATTGACGGAGGTGAATTGGAAGCCTCCTCACTAGCTCACTACATAGCCAAAAACCCTAACCTTGTTGAGAAATTAAACACACAATAGCTGGCTATGAAGGGAATCAAGCAAAGAATTCAAGAAAATTTGGAAAAATCCTATGATTCTAGTGTGGAGCCCAAAACCTCCCTCTTCTAGTTCAATAAAGAAGATAATCAATTTAAGCTAAAGTTGGTCAAAAATGCTAGGAATGAGGTCTAGGCTGATAGTTTTCCTGTGAAAGATGAAGGGCCCGCATTGAGTGTGATCGAAAACTTGTTAAGAGAGGATGTTAATGTTGTATCCACTAATGCCCCTTAAATTTTAGAAACGCAAGATTGTGAAAATGCAACTAGTTTTCTCTCCAAAATCTTGACAAAAAATATAATAGAGGGGACACAAAGCAACACATCTGATGAGATGGCTCTCCCCAAGCAAGTTGAGACCCCACTAAGTGAGGACCCTTGCTCACCTCATGAGCAAACTACCAACCTAGATTTGACTCCTAGCATCAAATAGGATTTTAATCCCCAAGTCCCTTGCTGCAATAAAGAGATTGTAAAAGAAAAAGAAAATGATAAAAATCAATCACACTGTAAATCAAATGAAAAGGTTGTGGAAGAAACCCTCAGTTCAAAAGGGTGCAAAGTTGAGGAGGGTGGCTCTGAGAGATAGGATTCCTAGCTTGTGAAACATAAGCAAGGCCTAGGGTGGCCAAGGAAATATAGTGTTCCTATCGGTAGTGCTAAGAAACTAGGACTAACCGAGACAAAGAGGAAAAAAATTAGTATTGTTCTTTAGTCTTTTATGACAAAGAACTTGAGACTGAGGATAAATTGCCTAAATGTTTTGAACAATTCAAGGGAGACTAAGGGGATATAAACATGGCTTTTGAAAATGAACCTTAAATGCATCTCTTGGAATATTAGGGGCTTGGAGTCCCCAGATAGGAAATTCATAGTAAGAAGGTTCTGAACCACGAGAAAGTAAAAGATTTTGTGTTGCTACAAGAAACTAAAGTAGTTGGTTTCACTTTGGAAATGAACCTTAGGTTCATTTGGAATTGCTCAAAGGATTTCTCCACTTCACATGGAAAAGGTGGGTGGGGGGGCTGCCATTCTATTGGCCAATCATTAGACTCAATCTATTACTGGATACGGTTCCTCACTATGTAACAAAGTTGTTTGGATAAAGATCAAAATGGAGGATACAAATTTTGGGATTTTCTCTGTTTACACCCCCAAGAATCATAGGGAGAGATGCAACCTATGGCAATGGCTTGCAAGATTGGAATACATCCCTTGAATTGTTGGAGGGGACTTCAATATGGTTGAGCAAGAGGAAGACAAATGGGGAGGGGCCATATAGATCTAGAAAGGAAATGAAAAAAACTTCTAGCAAAGATGCAAAAACAAGCTGAGGCTAGCAAACCCTATGGAAGGTTGCAAAAATTGGTGCAATGGAGTTTGGTTGCCTTGGTGTAATGCCTAGAATAGGGAAAGTGGGATTTATTGTTGGCTAGATAGATTCTATGCCAACAAATATTTTTTCATTTTTCGCCCAAATGACAAAGGGGTAAAGGTATAGGTTTAT
This sequence comes from Sequoia sempervirens, assembly GCA_007258455.2. NCBI lineage: Eukaryota > Viridiplantae > Streptophyta > Pinopsida > Cupressales > Cupressaceae > Sequoia > Sequoia sempervirens. The sequence goes on from VDFB02000017.1 coordinate 22,234,468, forward strand.
CCTTACACCCTCTTTGATCACCACCCCATCATCACCAACAATACTAGCTACATCAACTCCTCCTTGGGAGTTAAAAACAAAAAAATCTTCCTACTTAACACTCAACTTTTGAGAGATAATGATTGCATGGAAGCAATTACTTCCCTAAGGGAGATAAACAAGTGGATGCTGAAAGTGGCCACAAAAATTGAATGGTGGAATGCTAATTTGAAAGGTTGGAGGTCCCTCTTCCAAATAATTGGGAAGAAATGATCCATGGATGGAAGAAAAGAAGAAAAATACCTGCAGGACAGCCTCCTTGAGGCAAAGATCAAGCTGCAAGATAACCCAAGGGATGGGGTCCAACTTTGTGAACAACTTACCCTTGCTAAAGATAGCCTAAGGAAAATCTGTGCTCACAAGGTGAGAGGTAAAAGGGTTAGAGAAAAATTAAATTGGCTAAGTTGTGGAGACAAGGGATTGAAGTTCTTCTTCAATTATTGAAAGGAAAAGGAAGAAAAGGAGCAAGTGGGTCCAATTTGGGATGGGAATCAACTCTGCGCCACCGAAGATGAAATTCTAGACCAATTCCATTCTTCAAAGATCTTTCCTCTTCAGGATGTGGAGATGAGCAAAGTATAAGGTCTAGGCCAATCATAAGCTACCAAAGTTGACAGGTGAAGAAGATCATCTTAGGCTTGAAGGTGACATCACCAAAATTGAGATTGTTAAATCATTACTTCTAAGAGCAACCATAAGTCTCTAGGATGGAACAGTCTGCTTGTGGAGTTCTACAAAGAATTCTAGGATTGGGTGTGTGATGACCTCCTCCAAGTATATAGGGAGGCCCTGGAAAAAGGATCTTTGGAGGAAGACATCAATAGAGGAATCATCAATCTTCTCCCAAAGGGAGGAGATAAGACATTGGTGAAAAACTAGAGACCTATAACTCTGTTGAATGTCTCGTATATAATTCTGGCCAAGCTAATTATAGCCTGGTTGATCAACATTCTTCCAAAGTTTATAAACAACACCCAAACAAGTTTTATAAAAGGTAGGCACATTCTTGAAAACCTCATTACAAGTTGGGAAGCCCTGGAATGGGCCAAGGTCTCCAACCAAAATGTTGCAATGCTCCTCCTAGACTTTGAAAATGCTTATGATAAGGTGGAGTGGTCTTTTTTGAAGATCGTGCTTCAGGCTTTTGGGTTCCTTGCCAAATTCTACAAAATGGTAGATACTCTCCTAAAAGACATGTTAGCACAAGTGGATGTGAATGGTAAGCCTACTAAAAAAATCTCTCTTGAGAGATCCATCCAACAAGGCTGCCCATTGGCTCCTACCCTTTTTGTCATTTCCTCGGATGCACTTCACTATCTCTTAAGGGACAACACTTGCTCCCTCAGGATAAAGGGAATCTATCTTCCTGACCAGAATTAGCTAATAAATGTGTAGTTTGTAGATGATACCTCCATCTTCATTGATCTTAAACAAAGTAACTTGGATTCTTTAATGAAAAAAATTGATCTCTTCCATCTTTCCTTTGGTGCTAGGCTTTGCAGGGCCAAATCCACCTTTCTAGGGTGGAAAGAAGAACCACTTAATTGGCTGGAGAGGTACAGTTTTCAGTGGGGTGGACCCAAAAAGATAGTGAGGTACCTAGGAATCCCTTTTGCTATAAGCCCGGACCTCAAGGAAATGTGGAACTGGGTCAACTCTAAGATTGAGAAAAAGCTAAGTGGGTGGAACAAACAATACCTCTCCTTAGCTAGTCAAATTTAGGTCTGTAAAAAAGTGCTAGCCTACTATAGCATCTATTTTTCCTCTGTTTGGTTCTTTAGTAGTTACCTAGTTAATGACATCTAGCAAAAAATTAGAAGTTTCCTTTGGTCAGATGGTAAAGGAAAAAAGAAGAGACACTTAGTCAAGTGGGACTGGTGTTGCCTAAGAAAAATTCAAGGTGGTGTCAGTTTGAAAGATCTCAGACTACAGGGGATTGTGTTGGTAGCTAAATGGATCTTGAAGTCTTTGGAAGGAAATGAGCCTTGGAAAGTGTTGTTTAGGAACAATATTTCTCAGGTAGTACCAAAATAGGGTAAGGCATGGAAATCTCTTCCTTTAAGTGACATTCTCCTTAGTGAACACTCAATAATTCCAGTGGGGTCCATGGTCTTTAAGAGCCTATGGAAGGCTTGGGAACTAACAAAGCACAATGTATGTCTTAAAAACAATAGCATAACTCTTAATAATAATGTTAAATGTCTTCTTCATAGCTCCATCTAGTGGAACCTGCAGTATAATGGTAAAAAGTTGGTGCTACTCCAAGGCTATTCAGCTAAAAAATGACATAACAAAGGCATCAAAATGTTTATGAATATTCTCTCTGATGGAAGCCTAATAAGTTGGGACAACATTTATGAAAAGTATGATTTACCTAAGTCCAACTTCAAAACCTTTTCTATACTGTTGGAAGCATGCAAGGATGCATGCTTTCCTAGGACTGTGGCAGAGGATTTTGATATTAGTAATAAGTTTACTTGGAAAGATGGCTCCTCCCTAAATTGTATCAAAGCTAAAACTATTTATTCTGAGCTTACTAGGAGTGATTGTGTTCTTGAACATGTTAACAACTACTGGCATATTTCCTTAAACATTAAAGATTGGAAAAAAACTCTTTCCAATGTTTGGCACATATCAATAGAGCCTAAAAAGTCCTGTTTTATGGTTATTTATCTTACAAAAATACCTTTCAAAACTAATTACTTGCATCTGGACATTTGCAGCATTTGCAAGATGCTAGAATTTGCTAAGCATATTCTATTTGATTGTTTGTATGCAAGAGAAATCTAGTACTTATTCTGTCATAAATTGAATATTTGGAGCAAGGATGGTATAATCAATTAGCATGATGTTCGTTTCTATGATCTTAAAATAAATATTGAATGCAAATTATTTTGGAATCTGCTAACTAATGAGATTTTATGGCATATATGGAAGGCGAGAAACAATGACAAATTTATGGTAGTTAAGAGGGTACTTATTGAGTGGGAAAAAAGACTCACACGTGATTTTGTAGTTTCTCAGGTCTCAATTCACGTTGAATTCTCCATGGAAAAATTTATGAGGCTGATAATGGAAGGGTCAACGACCATCACCAAGGAGGTTAGGGGTGGACATGCTTGTCACCTGACTGAACTTTGAGGAAGAAATTTTTTTAAGAAGGGCATTTCATGAACTTCAGAAAGCGGTGAATGAAGCTGCTGGACCTGCGAGACAAAGAGCACCCCAACAACTAAATCCCCATTTGGAGGCCATGGATAATCAGGTTACAAAAGTGGATGAAGAATGAAGTTGGGCCGCCCAATGTTGGTGAAAACGGTCAGTAGCTGCTCTCCTCTTGAGAGAGTAATTGTTAGTGGTTTCTTATTGACTGTTCTGTATTTCAAAATGAATGTTTATGCTGTATAGATGGGTACAAAGATGAAGAATAGAAAGCCATGTATGTTCTGTATAGTTTTGTATTGGCTGCACATGTAATGAAAATCTGAAGTAGGAGCAGTCCTATTTTTTTTGTTCTTTTCCAACTTGCTGAACTGCTGCAGCAGTTTAATGTAAAGTTCGACCTTCTATATTCAATACAAAAAAAGTCAGATAAAAACAAAGGGGAAATTAATTTTTTTTACTCTAAGAAAAGGACTATATAGTATAGACTTGTAGAACTCAAGCTAGTGATGTTCTTAAAGAAAAAATCAAAGATCAAACAAATGAAGCTTAGTCTATCTTGAAGATTCACCAAATGGTTATTCTTTTATCAACAATTCTTATTTTGAAGGTAATAAAATATATTTTAATTTGTGCCTTCACAACTAGAGGCTAGTGACATTAGAGAATGGATGAATTTCTATCACATAAGTTAGCTTCTCATTTTAAATTGGTGTTTTACATGGGAAGCATATGTTTTTTTCTTTCTTTTCAACTTTTCTTTTTGACATTGAAATATTTGAAGAATGCATGTATTGTTAATTTTATTTTTGAAGATAGATAAGGGATTTGGTGAACTAAATATGGATTATTTTCCAGCTAGTTTGAATGATTTTGTGATCAATAATTGTACCATTCTAAGGGTTATAATACAAATTGATGGATCTATATAACTGTAGCTCAATATGGATTGTTGTCCAATAATTTGGGAACTTGTGATTTGGGACTTTAGGGAGATGGTAGTCCAAGAACTTGAGAATTCAACTTAGAGCTATACCCTTTTGAGGGTCACAACATAGCTTAATGGAGTTCCACTTAATTCAAGATTCATTTCTTCAATGAAAAATATTTCAAGAATTTGTATTTATTTTACATTATCAACAAGTTTTGTTCTGTAAGCCTTAATGGTGGTCCCTTAGCAAGGTGAAATTTGATTTTTTTTCAGAGGTACATTTGCAAGAACAATGTAATAATGGGGAAATGTTAGCGTAGATATTTTTTATTACATTGTTTAGTTAAGGTGGTTTTAGGTATGCATATAGTTAATTTCATTAAATGTGATAGTTATATCTCCATATTTTTCCATGGTTTCTCCATTGTATAAATATGTTTCTATACTTTGAATCATGGCAATCAATCAACAATATTTCTCCCAATTTTATTAATAAGGGTGCTTAAATTTCTTAGTCACTAAAATCACAAGTGGCCTCCAAAGAAACATAATAAGAAATTTTGAATAACCCTATCTTGGACAATCCTAATTATGTACCTAGATTTTCTAACATTTTTCCTTCTAACCATTATATTGTAAGAGTTCTTACAAAAATGAGAAAATGTAGGAGATGAATTACCCATAGAATTTTTTGGTTCTCCAATCCATGGACTTGAGCATAAATACTCAATTATTGATATATAAGCCTACACATTGGTTAGAGTCATTGTGAATTTTTATCACTACCAAATATGTAGCAAGATGTTTTCATTTATTTGTAACCTAGTGGTAAAAATATACGATTGAAATTGAATTAGATGAGCATAGAGGTAAATAAATTATTATTAGCTTTTCGGAAAATTGCTACTCTAGAGGGTATCACTCTATGTTCAATGATAAAAATATTTACAATTCATTTATAGAAATATTTAAACCCATCCCCTATTATTACCACCTTTTGTGGAAAATCTAAGCACCATATGGTGTTTCCTGATCAAATGTTTGCTTCTCTTAACCTCAGTCCAATCATTATCACAATGAGATGAAACCATAGTAACATGCTTTGTAATAGCTAGGAGGGCATTCCCTCCCAATTTTACCAATTTGGACAAAGCATTGAACCCTCTGAGCTTGGAAATATCAAAGAAGGAATAGGAGAGAATGAGGGCTTGGATTCTTCACTATCTTTGGAGAGAATTCTAGAATCTACATCATTTGCAAGTGAGACCAAAGAACAATCCCCAGGAGGGGGAGGAGATATTTCCTTCAGGAAGTTATTGGGTGGAATGATATAGTGTTGAGATTCAACCCCAATCCACTATGTGACTTTGCTCGAGTTTGGATTCCCCAAATCACATTGCAAATAACATTTAGAGGAGACATGTTTTATTGAGAAGCATTTCCTACACCTGAAAGCATTTTTTTCGTAATCAATTGGTTGCCTCCTATGAGAAGGCAGGTTGTTCCATTTCAAAGGTAAATAAATTATTATTGTTGAAGATTTGGACCTCTAAATTTAACCCATATATATTTTTTGAGGTCAAAGATTGAGTAGGATGATATGTGTGTTTTATTAGTTCCTTATTTATCATTAATGCATAATTAATCTAGTTTTGAATGATGAATGGTATTTGATAGTCTCTGCTACCTTATAAATGGTCACTCACTAAGATATCGCCACTCCACGTAAAGGAAAACATAAAAAATCAAGGCTACATGATTCATGATAAAACATGGGATCACATAAAAAACAACCCATCATGGAATTTACATAGGATGTGTGAAAAAAGAAGATTATATGATGAGTGTTAGAATTTTCCATAATAATCTTTTGAGTATTCATGGTTTTGTGATAATCATGGCTCATTAAATCCTCCAAGTGACCTATTAGTAGTCAATGAATCATATGATGATCCATAATTTTTTTGAAATCCCAAGTTACCACTTTTAAAAACATGTACTTGATATTTGATGGTAGGATGAAGTTTAGTGTTTTGATTGAAAGTGAAAAAAGTTATAGATTATAGAAGTTGAGTAGATTTAAGGAGATAAAGCTCATGAGGATCTAATAAATGGTTCTATTAAAGAGTAGATGTTTTTAGTAGGCTAGGGAAGGTGAAGAGAACAAGTGAGACCAATTTTATAACATAGGAACAAAAGAAGTATGAATTTGTGAGTAACAATAGGACAGTTGTATGTAGGAGACATTTGATGGATTTATTACATGTGAATAGTAATTTCATGAGATCAAGGAAATAGAAAGAGATATACTAGGATTGTTAGTGTTTAACTTAGGAGTTATAGTTTTGTGTGTAAGAGTGTGAATAGGGTAAACACAAGTCCATACTTGTAAAAATAATAATATTATACGTAATAAAATGGGTATATTTGTGTGCATGTAGGGAAGCTCACCATCATTATGTGTAAGAGCTATAATTTGGTTGTACTCCTTGGGTGCAAGATACCATAAGCTATTAGTTTTTATAAGATGACCTTTAGCAAAGGAAGATCTCTTCTTTACTTCTATATGCTTGCACATGGAGTTCTCATAGAGCCAAGATGATTGCAAGTTTCTTTAATATGGTATTAGACCACCTAATATGGTATGTATCGTAATAATTACAATAAATACATTATAACTTGAGATAATAGTTAAAGAATAATTTTCAAATAATAAATTATAAGCTATAAAAGTATAAATATTAATAACTTAATGTTATATTTTGAATTACTTGGGTCAAAGGCCACACCCAAGTATTGTGTGTTGCACAAAAATATCAACATGTTATTGTCAAATATAGCCACAAGAGTTAAGGAATCTATAGGTGGAAGTTAAGCCATGCCATGAACCTTAGTGTTGTGCTACACAATACAAGGAGACCAAGGGTGCACACCTTGGAACAATCCCCCTCCCAGCAGAAGCAAGGATTTTGAACCTATGACCTAGGTTCTGATACCAATTATTACATAGATAGTTGTTGCACCAAAAGATCGACCTATTAATGTATGATACAACTACCAAAGTTAATGAATCCACATAAGGTGGTTAAGGCATTTCATGAACCCAATCATTTTGTTACATAGGACAACAAGACCAACAATAAACACATTGCAACCTTGTGCCTACTATTTTACTTAGCCAACCTCACAATAAAATATCAATCTTCATTAGGTATTAGTAAGAAATATAGGCATTTTTGAACTAACAATTGGTCTCAATCTTGTAGAATTTGATGGATACTCATATTCAACACTTATTATATTTTAAAATATACAAATTCACATAAGACCCAATAACCAAAATTAACTAGACTCACAAACTTGTTTTTTGGAGTATTGCAACCACTCTATCATATTTAAGAGTAAGTAAATAGAGTCATTTGACTACAACTATCTCCCTATTCTTTTAGGAATGTATCTATCATTCACCATAGCCAAGCAATTCACTTGGCCTACAACTTGCATGGAGCTCTATTCTCTTTTTTATTTTAAATAAAATTATTCCCCCAAGCCAATTTATCTTAATTCCTAGAGTATCATTGTCACTAACATTTCATTTCATTATAAAGCCACATGATTACATAAAAAGAATTATATCAACATGTTACGCATCACTAGCCTCAACATGCACATATAACTTATGGATCTCCCTCCAACTATTTGTTTGAGATCATTACTTGATGTTCATAATTTTAGAAACCTAATATTATTTCCTCTCTTATATTTTATAATCCATAATTGAACTCTTTCCTTACATATTTTATTGTCTAATCTAGGTGGCACATTAACACTTATAGTATTTATTCAATAATTTTTATGTATTGTGAGAATCATAATGTCTATTAGTCTTTCTAGATTATCTAAAATAATTCTTCTAATTTCTTATCCTTCTAGTAGTGCCCACATGTTATTGTTTTATCTCCTCTCATGCACCATTGTTTTGATTAATTTATTTGATTAATCTACTTTTAAAAAAAAATTGTAACTCATATTGCAATACCCCTAGGTTCAATCTATGCCAATGTTATGAGGCAATTTGATTTCCCTTGCATCACTTCACATTCATCCTTAACCTCCTACTTTCTCTAGTGCTATCCAACATGCACTACCACCACACACCAAAATAATATTCACGGGATAGAATACATTATTCCAAATAAAATATAAATAATTATGAATATAACATAATTAATTTAAAAATATTACTCTGCATTATAATTTGACTTAAATATTTCTTAAAATAATATACACAATAATCATTACTACATTATTTGTTAATAAAACATATAATATAATCCAACTAAAATGATAATTGCCACATCATAATGAATATAATCCTCTATATAATAACAAATATTTTTTAAATAATAATTATAGAACCCTCAACAACAATTTCTTAATATTTATGCCCTTACAACAGTCCTAATAAAAATGGAAAAGTAAATGCCATTAACTTGAATATCCAGCATGAGTATCAAACAGAGAGTTGTCCGTTAAACGGGACATACTGCAAACATAATATCATACGATAGCTCCCATGTTTTCAATTTTTTTTTGGAAATTTATTTAATATAAATAATTTTGACAGGTCGAGTTCAAGGATATACTGAAAAGACAATACCATACATTAGTATATGGATATTCTATGTTAATAAATGGCTGTCATAGAAATGAAATCAATTGAAGACAGGTTTGTAGGTCTTTATGTGGGCGTAACTCAGTTGGCGAAATAAATGATGTTGAATGGTGGCAAACAGATTTAAGCGTGGCACAAGTATTTGCAACTTGTCTTCAATTTTTTGCATGTCTGTATACGGATTTAAGCGTGGCACAAATATTTTGTAACTTGTCTTTATATTTCTGCAAATCTGTACACAGCAGCAACCATGCGTGTCTCTATACAGGCTGGTTTACTGCTCTATAAAAAGGTGTGATAATGTAAGAAGCTGAGCGAGTTGTAAGAAATTTTTAATGGAGCTTAATGCCATTGGAATGTTTTCTCTTCTTTTTCCCTTCTTTGATGATCTCATTAAAAACACACGGTAAGCTTTTAATAATATTTATGCAATAAATTTATAAATGTTCTGTCATGAAATCTGTATCCTGCCAATGGCCATCTTTTAGGAGAATCACTAGTTATCTGTATCAATTAAATACCATAACCAGTACAAAGTTTTCAAACATGCATAGATTTAATATATTTTCAGCATGTTTTGATTCTTTTTATATGCGTAATGACATAAGACTATTTGATGTCATTGTATAATATAATTGGAAAGATCACTTTTATCATATTAGTTATGGGTCATATGAAAAATTGCTTTATATGAAAATTATTTAAATGCACTATAATTTAAGAATTATATAATCTTTAAATGCAAAAATTGCTTCTAAAAATCCTCCACATAAAAATCTAACCACTAATATATTTTGTGAACCCTAAAATATAAAGACTTATTTATTCCAATGTTGTACCCATTAAATTTCAGATATTTTACTATAACATCTATTCTTAATAAAATATGTACTTTTTAACTCTTGTTTTCATCTCTTTTATTGTTGTATTGCAATTTTTGATAGAATGTATATTTTTAGGTCTCATTTAGCTGCTTACTAACCTAGCTCTTATTTTATATATTTATAGGGTGTGATTCTTTAGGTCGTAGTTTATTGATAAAAAAAATTATTTATTTTATTTATTCATGAGTTATTTTATTTTACATTAAAATATATTTATACTCTCTTCAAATCTAATCCACCATTTTTTTATATTATGTGTAAATCTTTGTATCTATAAGGATTATATATAGATTTTTGTATATGTGGAGGCTTATAAATATATTATCTTAGAAATATTTATTAAAAATATTTTCATATTCATTTAATTAAAGAGTTGTTTTGTTGATTTAAGAGATATTCTATAGTTACTTTAGTTATTTATGAGTTTCTTCATGTTACAACTGTTTAAGATTTATTTTAATATATTTACTAATATTTATGGAGAAAAAAACATCATTTTTTAAAATATATGTTCCTTATTTTTTTTCTTTTATGTATATGAATAGTGAATTCAACTCTTTAGAGCCATTGTATAACACATGTAGATGAAATAAAATTAAAATACATAAAGATCACTTTTATCATATTAATTATGTGTCATGTGAAGATTGTTTCCAGGAATCATCTGCATATGTGTAACCATTAAAATACATAAAGATCACTTCTATCATATTAATTATGTGTCATGTGAAGATTGTTTCCAGGAATCATCTCCATATGTGTTGTAACCACTAAAATTTTGACATTGTGATGCTTAAATGTTGAAATTACTTCTAGAATCTTCCAAGGAAAAGTTATAACCACTAATATATTTTATGAGCCCTAAATGTGGAAACTTATGTATTCAAAAGTTGTACCATTAAATTTTAGTTATTTAGTATATCATCAATCATTAATAAGATAAATATTTGATTAATTAAATAAAGGGAAACCATTTCATAGCATATGAAATGGACTAAATGTTAAATGTGATTTTTGTTATTAAAATACCATAGTAACCAAAAGAAAAACATGATATCTATTTCCTTATCCACATCTAATGGAAAAGTGGGATACTTTTTAGGAACATGATCATAAAGGTAAAAGGTTGCAGGAATTCTACAATCAATCATTTTTACCGGATTCCAAATGAATTGATTAGTTGCATCTTTTCTAAACTCGGCTCCACTTCAAACCATTCTATAGATTTTTTGGAGCACTTTTGGTGTAAGAAATCTATTTTTTATTTAAAATTAGTTGCAAGTATAAGAGATTATTTTCATTTATAAATAGTTTTTTTCAATTTATTTATGTAGATGTAAGAGGTTTAACATGTTAGGTAGCCAACAAGAAGTGTTTCTATGTTCCTCTCAATCCTTATGTACTTCACAAAATATGTCTTTCATTCAAAAATATGTAGATACTAGAAACATGGAGGATTGTTACATGCTTGGAATGGTAAGAGGAAACTTTTCATACATTGCTCTCTTATATTTTATCTTAAAAATAATGTTGTTTATATTTCATTACTACACCCAACAACACCTATTGTATTCATTTTTTGATGTACTTTTTTATTCCAAGGTAACCAAATACAACATATGCCTTCATATTTTTAGATCTATTTGTCTACAAGTGTTTTAACCTCAAGTATGTTTGCTATAATTTTATTAGATTTGTTATTTTTACCCTCTTACAAATCCTCAATCCTAGCACCATTGTAGAGTAGGCGTATTTTTGTAAATCACCACTCAAAAATAACTATATCCCTAGTACACTAGTTATCAATATTAGTCAGAAAACTAAGCATACCAAGTAAAATAATATCTTTCTTAAACTACAAAAATGTATAACCATATTCCTTGGATTTAGAGCTAATGAAGGGACTAGGTAACCTTTTATGAGTAATATCTTACCAAAATAATGAAGGGATTAGGTTGGTCTTACATTAGGGGACATTCTTGGACATAGTTATGGTGTTGAATTTGTGGCAAACAGATTTAAGCGTGGCGCAAGTATTTTGTAACTCGTCTTCACTTTTTTGCATGTCTGTATACGGATTTAAGCGTGGCACAAATATTTTGTAACTTGTCTTTATAGTTCTGCAAATCTGTACACAGCAGCAACCATGCGTGTCTCTATACAGGCTGGTTTATGCTCTATAAAAGGTGTGATAATGTAAGAAGCTGAGCGAGTTGTAAGAAATTTTTAATGGAGCTTAATGCCATTGGAATGTTTTCTCTTCTTTTTCCCTTCTCTGATGATCTAATTAAAAACACACGGTAAGCTTTTAATAATATTTATACAATAAATTTATAAATGTTCTGTCATGAAATCTGTATCCTGCCAATGGCCATCTTTCAGGAGAATCACTGTAACCTATAATTATACTAGTTATCTGTATCAATTAAATAGTTGACCATAACCAGTACAAAGTTTTTAAACATGCATAGATTTAATATATTTTCAGCATGTTTTGATTCTTTTTATATGCCTAATGACATAAGACTATTTGATGTCATTGTATAATATAATTGGAAAGATCACTTTTATCATATTAGTTATGGGCCATATGAAAAATTGCTTTATATGAAAATTATTTTTAGAAACTTTCTATCTAGATGTTGTAGCCACTAGAATTTAAGAATTATATAATCTTTAAATTGAAAAATTGCTTCTAAAAATCCTCCACATAAAAATGTAACCACTAATATATTTTGTGAACCTTAATATATAAAGACTTTCTATTCAAAAGTTGCACCCATTAAATTTCAGGTATTTTACTATAACATCAATCCTTAATAAAATAAATATTTTTTAACTCTTATTTTCATCTCTTTTAGTGTTGTATTGCAATTTTTGATTGAATGTGTATTTTTAGGTCTCATTTAGCTACTTGCTGACCTAGCTCTTATTTTATATATTTAGAGGGTGTGATTCTTTAGGTCGTAGTTTATTGATAAATTTTTATTTTATTTTATTTATTCATGAGTTATTTCAGTTTACATTAAAATACATTTATATCCTCTCTTCTAATCTAATCCATCATTTTTTATATTATGTGTAAATATATGTATCTATAAGAATTATATATAGATTTGTGTATATAGAGAGGTTTATAAATTTATTATTTTAAAAATATTTATTAAAAACATTTTTATATTCATTTAATTAAAGAGTTGTTTTGTTCATTTAAGAGATATTCTATAGTAGTTTTAGTTATTTGTGAGTTTCTTTATGTTAAAACTATTTAAGAATTATTTTAATATATTTACTAATATTTAGGAAAAAAATTATCATTTTCTAAAATATATGTTCCTTATTTTTTTTTAACTTTTATGTATATGGATAGTGAAATCAACTCTTTCATGCTATTGTATAACATATGTAGATAAAATAAAATTAAAATATATAAAGATCACTTTTATCATACTAATTATGTGTCATGTGAAGATTGTTTCTAGCAATCATTTGCAATGTGTTGTAACCACTAAAATTTTGACATTATGACACTTAAATGTTTAAATTACTTCTAGAATATTCCAATGAAAATTTATAACCACTAATATATTTTATGAGCCCTAAAATGTGGAGACTTATCTATTCAAAAGTTGTACCATTAAATTTTAGCTATTTAGTATATCATCAATCCTTAATAAGATAAATATTTATTTAATTAAATAAAGGGGAAACCATTTCATAGCATATTAAATGGACTAAATATTAAATGCAACTTTTTTATTGAATACCATAGGAACCAAAATACAAACATGCTATCTATTTCCTTATCCACATCCAATGGAAAAGTGGATACTTTTTAGGAACATGATCATAAAAGTCCTCAGATGGTAAAAGGTTGCAGGTATCCAACAAGAAGTGTTGCTATGTTCCTTTCAATCCTTATTCACTTCACATAATATGTATTTCATCATAAAATATGTAGATGCTAGAAACATAAAAATAATATTGATCGTATTTCAATACTACACTCAACAACACCCATTATATTCATTTTTGATGTACTTTTCTATTCCAAGGCAACTGAATACAACATATGCCTTTATATTTTTACATCTATTTTTATACAAGAATTTTAACCTCAAGTATGGTTAAAATTTTATTAGATTTGTTATTTTTACCCTCTTACAAATCCTCAACCCTAGCACCATTGTAGAGTAAGCATATTTTTGGAAATCACCACTCAAAAATAACTATATCCATATTACACTAGTTATCAGTATTAGTAAAAAAACTAAGCATACCAAGTAAAAAAATATCCTTCTTAAACCACAAACATGTATCACCATATTCCTTGGATTTAGATCTAATGAAAGGACTAGGTCACCTTTTATGAGTAATATCTTACCAAAATAATCAAGGGATTAGGTTGTTCTTCATTAGGGGAAATTCTTAGGCATAGTTCTAGTGTTGATTTCTTTTGCATTGTGTATGCTTTTATAATTAATAGAATTACCACATAATCTTAAATTATAGATCCATAATACAAATACTATTGTACAGTGAAGAAACCATTATTGATTGACACCTTTCTAACCTAAAACTTAACTCTTCCATAGAATCAACATATTGAAAACTCCACTTTATAGTCAAGACACCTTTGTTGATTGTCAAATTTATAATCTAAAACCTTACACCTTTGTGGAATCAACATATTTTTGTAAGAAAAACAATAGGAAATAATGACATCCCAAATTTGGCTTTACTATATCAGTAACATCTTATATTGTATTAGGAAAACTTTCATAAGAAAATATTACTCAATCAAAGAATCATGATCCTTTCCTTTAGGGACATAATTAGGTCTAGTTGTGGATGCATAGGAAATAATGATTTCCCAAATTTAGCTTTATTATGTTTGTATGTTTTTGGCTTTAACAAGAAATGTCATTATCAAGTCTAATAGTGGATATATTAAATTTAAAACGAAATTTAATTATTAGAAATTACATCTATGGTAGAGCCAAAGTCTTGTACATTTTGGATGATTTTATAGTTGACCAACTTTCCTATCAAGACTAAATTATTGAACTTATCCTCTACGAATTATATTGTAGGTTTTATTGATATATTGAAAATCACTTCAACATAGAATTAAACATGACAAGAAAGATTTTTTTTTTGCATACTTCCTCATATAAGATAATGAAAAAAATTTATGCTTGATTAAATGTTCACTCATAGGCCAAATAAATGTAACCAACATTATATAAACTAATCTATTTAATGCATTATGTTTCTCAAGTCATACTAATGGTGTTTTATTTTTCTATCTTTGCAGCTTAATTTTTACTTCTATAAATGAAGGGAAAAAGGAATTTCTCTATTGGAAAAGGATGCCAATGCATCTCACTCCAAAGATAAATTTTCAATAGATTTAATAAATTTCAATGGTTGTGGGGATGAAGAGGGAAAAAAAAATTACACATGATTTAAGCTCTTTAAGGGTCAATAGTTCTTGAGTATAGGGGTGCATATGTTGAATTAGAAATTAGGTTTATAATTTTTTCCTATTATGTTGTGAAACTTAATTTTCTATGGATTATAGAAGAACTAGTTTACATTCTACACATATTTGTAGATTGTCCATTCTATCCTAAACACCAACTCTATAAAATAGGTGTATATCTATAAAATACCTAGTAGAAAATCATAATGTCTTAAATTTAGCATTAATGTATCACAACATCAATATCAGTTATGGTTTTGGATGATTAGATCTGAGGTAGTTTAGCATCTTCTACATTGTGAGTGGTTTTGCATTTGACCAACTTATCTCATAAGCTAAAATTATCAAGGTATGATGATCCACTTTCCTACCAAGCTTAAATTACTAAGCTCTTCCTACCAATTATATATGATATTTTTTATTGATCAGTTCATAATCTCTTGAGCATGGAATTTAACATGTTATCCTTATTTCTCAAACAATTGAACATAAAAATTATAATGATTCTCAATAAAAATGTTGAATAAAATTGGGGTACTTCAATCACCATTCATATATAAAACAAAAGAAAAGAACTTAAACCATTTGACCTAAACTATTTTATTTCCAAAACTAGTTAAGATTGAGTAATACCATCAAGCATTAAATTATTATATTTTTGTCCAATCATACAAAATGTGCATTTGACTATTTGAAAGAAAAATAATTCAAATAAATATTTTTGGGAAATGTAGTCATTACATCAACCTATATTTTAAATATAGTTCTTATAAAAGTATTTTATAGAATGACTCTTGAATAAATGTGTGATGTTGATTCACCTTGAAGGTATGTGCTGATCAAGGGCGGGGGCCCTAGCTCGGTTGGCTAAGTAATTCTGTTGCGGCTCTGCTGGTCACGAGTTCTAGTCTCCCCCATCCCGTGGTACTGGAGGGCGTGTCGCGCCAGCGCTGCCGGTCATGTTAAAAAAGAAGGTACGTATTGATATTGATTTACCTTGAAATTAAAGTACTTCTAACTTACAAAATATAATATAAACCCCAAAAATAAATGAATGATATTGATTTACCTTGAAGGTACGTGTTGATCATGATGTTATTCACACACCAATAGTGTAGATAAATCCTCATAGATAAACCACCAGAAACTATCTTTACTTGAAAGACTAAACTTGGACAACCTAAATCTTTAGGTTGATTTACCTTAATCTCAAGGCTCATTTAAGTCAAGTCTTGACAATACTAGGTTCACACAAGGGTTTGTTGTGACAATGTTTCTAACCATGAGGGGTAAATAGTATTTTTTGGTTATAAAAGGAATCATAAGGTTAGGTTAATGATACTCTTAGTCTTGTCATTAGAAAATTTCATGAAATTAGCAAATGTGCAATAATATTCCATGAATTTCAAAAAAAAATTCTATCACTTAAGTAGATTTATCTTAAAGCCTTCAATAATAAAATGGAAATGATAGGTTTGCAATAAAATTTCCATTCAATCATCTATTTTTTGGAACATTTTCTAAAATTTAAACATCTAATATAAAATAAAGCATCAAAAATACTTGAAAAGTAAAATTTCTCTCGTGTATTATCCACGCATGCTCCAAGAATTAATCAAATCAAAGAAAACCACTCTATAATTCACTAGATTGTTTCATAGCTAGGCATAGAATAATGCAAGCTTTTAAAGAAGGGAGGTTTATTGTACACTGTGTAGGTTCTGTATGCACCCTTAAATGGTGCAACATACAATCTTGTCTAGCTAAACAAACAACCAACTACAAAAGATTTTATACTAGGTGGTAGCTTTCAAATTAGCTTTGATATTGATTAGCTCCTATGTGCATAAAAGTTTTTAATATGAAATGATTCAAAAAATAGGAGAAAAGAAAAAAACTTAAGAACTTTTGGCTCTTCTAACATCCACAAATTCTAAACTTTACTTAAAATGAAACATCTTTCGATATTTTATAGGAACAAGACACATGAAAGATAAGAAAGATACATGATGGAAATCCAAGGGATGAATCATGACAAGGCATGTGGAATATGACAACTGGAAAGAGAATTACTAACAAAGTCAACAGATATCAACTTTCCTTAGCGCGTTGATGTCTTTCAGGTCTCTTATCTTTTCATTATTAGGGTTCCATATGGAAACCAAACAAAGCTGCCAAACAATATTTAGGAACTTTCCATATATTCAAAATGATAAAATAGAAATTTTGTTCATACATCTAGGTTCAAACTCAAACAAAGCATTCTCGGCATTGAACAACCTTGCGATTGAGCACACTCCTTTGTCACATGCATAATACCAAGGCTTTTGGTTCTCCAGTGCCTGGTCGTTCTTTACATCAAACTTTTTTCTTGCATGATCTTCCAGCTCTACATACTACCGAACTTGGTAACACTATCAGATATGCTTACGAACTTAGTTTTCCTAATCATCCATACCTAAATGTTGCATTACAATCTGCTTCTCCTGCAAATACAAATTCCACACATTAAATACCTTTTAAAACATTCATAAAACTCTCATGAAAACAAGACCATGATTAATAAATCATCATGCTAAACCATTATAAATATCATGCTTTTAAAACATCATATTGTCGCATAATTATTCTATTTAAGTTAGGTTACCGAACCTTCATACCTTTAGGAAACATTAAACATTTAACTTTAACTCAACATTATTTCTCGACACCCAGTACTCAATACTTTAGCTATTATGAACAAATTTTCCTAGACCTCAAATTCTACCGAAACATCCATTTTACCGACCCTTCGATCTTGGATTGAAACATTATGCCAAAAAATTTGCATTTATATTTTACATTTCTAGTTTCCCTATTTCTTGGTACTCAGTAATCTTGAATCATGAAGTACTTAAGAAAAAAAATCCATCTACTTTAACTTTTGGTGGTCTCCTCAACTAAAAAACACCTACCATGAGCATTAGTTTTCACTTGGGTCCCTAAGCCTTCCAGTCTCGGGGCATGTTGTGAGACAACACAACAACTTGCAACAAATAAAACCAACTTTAAAAGAAACCTATGATTAAATCACCCACTAAAAATATCAACTCATATATATATATATTTAGACAATAATTCCTTACCTTTACTTGGATTCTAACATAAAGACAATAAAATTTCTCTGGAAAGTACTAGTGTGTGCTTTGATTAATTCTAGTTTTTAGAACTTGGTGAAAAAATTAGTTCATTGAAATTGAACTAGATAATTTAGTAATCCTCCAAAGCCAACCATGGATAGAGCCTTGTTGTCAGTCAAGCATCCATAGCCCTAACAAGGTTATCTTTGTAATTTCCCCAAACAGAGCTCTATTTCTAGCTAGGCATCCATAGCCCCGGTAGAGATATTTTAATGGCTTGAAGAGTTGAATTTTCTTTTTCTCTTTTGATATTTCTTTTATATTCATTTTTTATTTTGATATTTCAATATAACCTTATTTGCTTCAACTTGTAGGAAATGAAGCCTACTATTAGGTTGGGAATTACATTGGTATTGAAGTTTACCTTTCGATTTTTCATTCAATACAAATCCCTTCATCATTTAACCAATTCCTAGAAACTCATTTATTTATTTATTCCCTATAAGTGCGACTTTCCAACTTAATTTTACTACCCTTATGACAAATCCCAGCTAATTACAATTTTCTATCTATTAAAAATATGCATAAGTTAAAATTTAGCAACAAATAATTCAATCGCTAAATTAAATCTAAATTTAGAACTACCGATTATCACCCTTCCATTTTAATTTTATGGAAACTGCTAAAACACTAGGCTAGAAATTTTTATTTGATGGCATTGCACCACATTAATGCATCATAGTTGTCATCATGACTCTTAATTTTGACCATAATACTCTACATTTAATTTGCACGCCTTAATATACATGTATTATTTCTTTTCACTTCCTAGATGCTAACGTGTGCTACCTTACCAACTCGATTTCCCTTTTTGCATTGCACACATGGACACCTTCATGATTAATACAACTCAATAAAATATAATGAAATGACCACCTTTAATTTTGAAATCTTCAATTTTCTTGATTCATGATCTTTGTACTGACAAAATTCAAAGAAAATTGCCACTAATTCTATGAGAATTAATTTGATTTAACATCTTGCTGTAGAGAAAATCATTCAATTGCCACCTCAACTTGCATTTTCTAATGCTTCGCTCCAAGAAACTATGTACCTCAACTTCCTCGTGATCTTTTATAAATTCTGCACTTTTCTCTCAAATTCTTTACTATTTTTTCTTTCAATTATCATTTAGCTTTTCCACTATGTTTGTGCTTGCTTGCTTCTAGATCATGGACACTCTAATTTTCTAGACCTATGTTCACCACCGGAATGGCTTCATGGGTCACATTACTACCCAACAACTTGGCAAAGTTTTATTTTTGCGTACTCCCAACTTTACTACACCAAATTCACACCTGGTCCTCAAGGAATTTTTTTTGAGTCAAGAGCATACTACTAGCTAAATTTAGACTTGGCTTCATAGTTTGTATCTTCACTTTTGGATCTTGCGCTTTTTGTTGAAGAAGTTTGTGCTACTATGAACATGATAGTGTGGCCTAATTTCTTGGGTAACTTGGACTACATCCTATATGTTGTGCACCTAGGTGTCAGGATTCCCTCTACTGATGACATTCCTTAATTTCTAGAATGAGGAGAAATAGTTCCTCTCCAGCCCTTTCTAATTGATCTCCATACCCCTGAATTTAACGTTCACTGGGACAATGCTTACTTAGGATATTCTACTCTTATGGATGAAACATCCTAGATTGACTAAGTGACCACCTTGTTCCTATAGCTCAACCCCTCCTTTTTTTCTTTTTACACTTTTTTAGCCAATTTTTTTTTTATTTCCATGTATATACAAAATATATACATACACACACACACACACACACACAGACACACACACACACACACACACATATATATATATATATATGATTTTTTTTTTGGTGCTTAAGCATGTATTTACCGTGCATGATTTTATTTCTTTTCATTTCATAGTGCAATATTTCTAGAATATTTCAATTTACTCTCATGTGTGTTTCTTAAATTAAGTAGAATTTGTTAATGTGAAGAAAAAAATACAAAACAAAACAAAACAAATGAAATAAACCATGTGAAAGAAAACTAGCCTAACTAACCAAAATTTACCCTAACCAATGACTAACCCTAACTAAGAAATTTACTTTAATCTCTAGCACTATTTTCATAGTATTCGTTGTATGAATTATAGCAGGCTTATCTTTAAATTCACTTGAATATGATTTAAATTCCCTAGTGCAACTATGAATTATTTTAAACTTTCTATGTTTAATAAACATAAATTCAAAGATGTACTTACCAATATATTGGCTCATATGGATGAAAAAAATATCGTTAAAGGTTGATTGCACACACCTTTGTTGAGTCCTCCATACTCTACCTTCTTCCAGTCTTGGTTCATGATTTTCTTCTTCATTATGTTTGGTTCCATGAATGGTTGTGTTCATTTCTTGATTTTCCTCCTCTCTGAGATTCCTCGAGTCTTCAACCCTGCCTTCACTTTAAACTTTGTTAGATGAAGCAATAGCATACTTTATACTATCAAATTAAAGAGAGAGAAAGTAAAAACTTGATATTTTGTATTTTGCATGAGATCAAGAAAATTTTCCTTTTTAACTTGTGAATTTTTAGTTTAGAGTGAAGAACATGCGTCTCCTACTTTGTTTTCCCACTTTTCCACTTCATGATAATCTTCCACATGTGAAAGGAATGATTGCTCACCACTTCTATTTTATTATTTTTGGTGTGGTATTTCCATGTCTCGACATTCTTTCCTACTTTCCTATTAAACTTTAGGATTTTATTCATAACAATTATTAGTTAACAAACCATTTTGATTTAGCAATTACTTTTTTAACATTTTTGGTTTTGCTAGGGTTATGCATTTTATCAAAATTTGAAACTCTTCTCATTAACAGTTCATTTCTTTTAGTAGTCAAAATATCTTCTGTTAACATAATCACTTTATATGTGGCCAGACTTACCCTAGTTAGAAAAATTTCACAATCAAGATCACCATGGTTAGTTGTATCATGAATTCTACACTCAGTGACCCTACCAAAGGTGAACAAACTTAAAGGATGCAATCTCTGGTTTAGGATTCCTTAGAGTTTATCAACTTCCTATTTTCACTACTAGTTTGCATAGACTATCATCTTACAAGCAACTCTCAAACCCATAACTAATACTGATTTCAAATAAAACCAGAGAGAAAGATATGAATGACCTCCTTCTAGCACTAGTTCCTATTGATCCCAATGTTAGTTGCACACCAATAGTGTAGATAAATCCTCACAGATAGACTATGGGAACCTACCTTTACTTGAAAGATTGAACTAGGAAAATCTAAATCTTCAAGATGACCCATCTTAATCCCAAGGATCATTTAAGTTAGGTCTTGACCATACTAGGTTAGAATTAGGGTTCGTTGTAAAAATTTTATTAATCACGAGGGGTAAATGGTAATTTTGGGTTGTAAAAGGAATCATAAGGTTAGGTGAAAGATATTCTTAGTCCGGTCATCAGAAAATTTCATGAAATTGACAAATGTTCAATAATATTCTATGAATTTCAAACAATTTTGCTATCACTTAAGTGGATTTAGCTTTAAGAATTTAACAATACAATGGAAATGAAATATTTGCAATAAAATTTTCATTCATTCATCTATTTTTTGAAACATTTAATGAAATTTAAATATCTAATCTAAAATAAAGCATAAAAAATACTTGAAAAGTAAAATTTCTCCTAGGTATTGTCCACTCATGCCCCAAGAATTAACCAAATCAAAGAAAAAATATTTGTACTTCACTAGATTGCTTCATAGCTAGGCATAGAATGGTGCAAGCTTTTAAAGAAGGGAGGTTTATTTGTACACCAAGTAGGTTCTATATGCACCCTTAAAGGGCACAACATACAGTCTTGTCTAACAAAATTAAAGAACTTTTGGCTCATTCGACATCCACAAATTTTGAACTTTACTTAAAATGAAACATCTTTTGATCTTTTATAGGAACAAGACACAAGGAAGATAAGAAAAATACATGAGATGAAATCCAAGGAATGAATCATGACAAGGAATGTGGAATAAGAAAACTGGCAAGACAATTGCTAATGAAGTCAATGGATGTCAAACTTCCTTAGCGCATTGATGTCTTTTAGGTCTCTTATCTTTTCATTATTAGGGTTCCATCTTTGAACAAAACAAACTTGCCAAACAAAATGTAGGAAATTTCCATATATTTAGAATGATCAAGTGGATATTTTGTTCCTACATGCAGGTTCAAACTTAGACGAAGCTTCTCGACATTGAACAACCCTAGGATTGAGCAAACTCCTTCATCACATGCATAATACCAAGGCTTTTGGTTCTCCTGTACCTGGTGCTTCTTCGCAACAAGTGTTTTTTCTCACATGAACTTCTAGAGCATACTATTGATCCTAGTAACACCATCAGATCTTCTTGCAACCATAGTTTTCTTGACCATCCATACCCAAATGTTGCATTACAATCTATTTCTCCTACAAGTACAAATTCCACACATTGAATTCCTTTCAAAACTACTGATCATCAAATCTTGCACCTCTCTAATAGTCTTATGGGAAATTCAGTGAGTGGGGAACTAATTTGTGCCCCACTGAATACCTCCTATATTTTTATAGAAAGTTGACTCTTCTCTAGGTTTGGGAGAAAAGGGTAGAAGGAAATGTAAATATAAAATATAAAAGTGGCGATGTGCCAAAGCTTTTACAACATTTGAAACTCAATATTTCATATGAGTGATATAATTAGAAAAAGAATTCCACAACCCTTCATTTTTTGGAAGAGACAAACAACAAAGCCTAACAACAAGCACAGTGAAAAATTTGAAATATTCCTATAGGTAGTGTTCATTAAGGTTTGATCAAACATAAAGATTTCCAAGGTTAACATAAAACATTTAGAAATTGCATAAAATCTCTCTCCTAATACAACATAATATAATAAAACAACAACCATTCAAAAACATAGAGAAGTCCACTAACATAATCTAGTTTTCACAAGTTATTATCCTACCATATAAGCCCGCAACATGGAAATAAACAAATTAAACTATTTGAATTTAGCTTGACACAGTATTTTATTCAAAATGAAAGCATAAAGAAGGAAAGATTGATAAAGGCCATACATGCATAGTCTCGAATTTTTCTTCCAAATAATTCATGCTTAATTAACAAATGAACTTTAAAATAGAGGTCAGATGCCAATCTAATAATAGTTTGAGTATAAGTAATATAACATGATAGAGAAAATTAGTTTTGCAACTCTACTTCTGAAAATAGTTCTTTAAAACCTAAGAAAACTAAAGAGACTTGTCCTTAGCAAAGGAAGCTAAAACTTGGAACCAACCCTTTCCTTTTGTCACTACCTCTCATTTATAGCTGCAGAAAGAAGAAAACAATGCCACAACATGAAAGTAATTACTACCAGGTGTTGGCATTTGACAACACATGATTTGATCATAGATCTTTAGTTAGGTCACATCAATATTTTCTCATCAATTCTCAGTTGCCACATTAATGTTCATTAGACATTTAGCAAAGATAGTTATTTGAAAATGATCAAATCCTAGAAAATATGGCACCAACCCAATGGCACCAACTCAAAGCTTCCATCCCAAAAACCAAAAAAAAATCTAGCAAGATCTGAAACACTCTTGAAAAAGATCAGTTTATAAAAGTGCAAACTTCTTGTAGTGAAGAGATGACATGTCAAACAAGTAGAAATTATCAAACTCATGAATATAGCTCCTTGAGAGAATCCTTGATGAGTTGACATGTGTCTTGACTCTCTTCCAAAAGGAAGGCAACAAATGAAAGCTACACAACCACTATGTGGTGAATTGTGCACCTTTCAGATAGCTTTACTCGAGTATGAACACATCCAAAGCCAAAAAAATATAAAAGCCGAAAATTAAAAAATGGTCAAGGAAAAAATGCATCACGGTTTTGGTGACTCATAGGGGGTCTTCGCTTGTAGAGGCGCGAACCTAGGCCTCTGGTAATTATTGGAGTTTGAGGAAAGTGAAATGTTATGCCCCTCAATCTGCATTAGCCAGTTGGACAAGAGTACGGATATGTCTCTATTCCTACTCCAACTCAAAATCTTATTTGAAAGAAATAAATCCCCATTGGGAAGAGATTTCCCCAAGGTGATAATAGAGTCAAGAAAGAGGAAAGATCTCACACTCAATATCATTAGTTGTGGGCATAGTGCTTGAACTTGAGAGTTTTGTAGAAGATTGGGCCTTACATCCTATTGTATATGTGACCTCCTCAACTATAAGCACATCTCCATCCAATGAAAGAAGAGTAGGTAACCCAAAGTCAACTAGGATGCCGAAGTCCTTGATTTCATTGACCTACTTGTTCAAAGCCATTTGACAATCCTTGTACCTCACTACAACTTTTTGGTAGTTGATGATCTTGTTTGCTTTGATAGAGACAAATCTTTGATCAAGAATCCCTACACTTTTTAGGGTCTTATCAGTGGCCACACAAAACATGGAAATCAAGATTTATGATTCTACTAGTTAGGGAGCACATATTTGCAAAAATTTATTAGCCATCATGCCAACCTTCATATTTAATTCCTGAGAGTCCCTTAAGAATTGTAAAGTGGGCATGAGAATGGAAACAACAACTATGATTCACTCCTAGTGTGTAGATATTAGCTTCATTATTAGGGGGGTCCTAGATCCTCATGCAATAGCTAGCTCCTGGTTAAACTAATCCTCTCTTGCTCTTATGTTTTCCTCCATTTAACTTCTTTCTCTAAGGGCATTTGTCAGTTCTAAGCTCATCCTTTTGATCTATTGTTTTGACTTTTTTTCTTCTAGGCTGGTCTTTTAAAGATCATTAGAATTTTTAGATTGGACACCATCCAAATCTCTTCTCATGTTTTCCTAATCATGTCCGTACTCTACATTTATTTGGAACTTAGTAGCCAACTCATCTTTCATTTTTTCAATTTCAACATAAAGCTTAACCTGTTCACCTTGAGCTTCCCCAAGCAACTTATATGTCTCCCCTTGCTAGCTTTGTATTGGCCTTATGCGGGCCATCTTGAAATCTCTTGCTTAGATCTTGTTCTACTGCTTGCTCACTATTTCCTTTACATTTATCAACTCTGGCTTGCGCTTCAAACTTTTTCCTAGCCTCTCATAGTACGTGTATACCACCTTCTAAGTGGCCTTAGCTAGGACCATTTTATCGTGCGAGTGAGTTTTGTTCAATTCTAGGCCCATGAATCTAATGTCATAGTTCCCAATATGCATCTACCCTTCAGGCTTGGACATGAGTGGTTTCATGGTAGTGATTATCAAAGAGTTCTACTCTTGGGTATGTACAAGATCATGATAGGCCAAAAAGTGGTGATATGATGGTATGTGTAGGGTATGTGGCTAATGACTTTTTTATTACCCAAAATTGATGAAATGAAAAAGATTTTTAAAGGATATTCTCAACTTTCCACCAATATGAATTATGGTTTACTTTGAATTTAATAAATAATTATTATTCATTTTCTATTTGAATTACGACTAAAGTCTTGATTTATAGGCTGATTGAAAAACATCTATAACATATAAATAGTATCACATTTTTTGAATCCAAAACATGTGTTACATTTTATACTTCGCATACTATAGTATTAAAAAAATGAATTTCATGAAGTTTTGACCAAGTTAAGGTGGTCAAACATACACGTTTTTATATTTTTTGAAAGTTGTAATAAAAAAATCAGAATTAATTATTTACATGGAAAAAATTATAAAAAAATATGCATCACATTGGGACATGAGTCCTCTACTTATACCTAAAATTTTATAAAAAAATATTATCATTTTATTGTGGTTAGGGTGGTTAGACAGACACATACTTCTTATTCATTCCATGAGATTTAAGTACTAATCCATTGAAATTTCAAATTTTCACCAAAGAGATTTAAAAAAAAAAAAAAAAACCTAGTAGTTTGGAAACTACATACAATTTGCTACAAATTCTATTCTTAAATTTTTTGAAATAATATAGATAACTTATTAAAATTTCTACGTCAAGTTGCCTAACTCTGATTTTTCTAAATTTTTATCGTCACTTAAGAGCCTATTTTTTCCATGATGATCTTGCACATACCCTCTTCATTCAAGCAAGCTTCAATCTTCTTGGTAGTTGGCAATGCGACATTCTTTAATAGTAGTTTTTTCTTTCTGACCTATCAGTCCTACTTGGTTGCATCAAAATAGTCTTGGAGACTTTGAGGGGTATCAATGCTCTGTGCTACAATGGAAACACTAGGAGAGAGACCAAAAAGGGTGAAAAAAGGATAAACTTCAGATGTATTAGTATGCGGGGAAGCAAAAAGGAGTGTTATAATGGAAAAAGGTGGGATACCAAATTTAGATTGGGCAGGGGAAAAATCATTCAGGGTGAAAAGAGAAATAGGTGGAAGGAGAGGTGCCTTCGTAGAAGCGGATGGACTAGAAGTGATGGGTAACATGGAAATTTCTACTCTTTTAATGGGGTCCCTTGAAAGGGTGATCAAAGAATCAATAGTGGTTGAAGCAGATGATGCTCATTTGACACATAGGGTAGTTTTAAAAGATTCATTAAAAATTGTGAGCGGTGTATTCAAGACTATTAGCTTAGGGTTTGAGGACAGAGGATTCCTTTCCATGGGAGGAGGTAAAGGAGTAACCAAATATGTAGAGGTAGGAAGAAGAGAGTGAGAAAAACTTACCTGGGTTGTGGTGGTCAAAACATTTTGTAGGACAAACTTCACTTCTTCTCCTTGGGCTGACATGTCGGGTGCACCTAGATACTAGACTTGTCTTCTTTTTTGCATGACCAAAATTGGTACATTCCAATCCTCTGGGGGCTAATCCCTTTAAAATTTTTCCTTCAATGACCACAATGGACCCTCTTGGGGACCATCAAGTCCTTGCTTTTCTTTGAGTATTGGAAAAGTATGTGGCTTGCGAGTCCCTTTGCTTAGAGCATCTTCAACTATTGAATTCCTGAGAACAAGAAGGACAACACAAAATTTTATCTTCGTTAATCTCATGACTGGTCTCTAGATTTCTATTATCGGTGGCCTCTCAATCATAAATGTCCTCAATCTTTTTGTTGTGTGGTTGAAAGTCACTGAACGAGGAACTTAGGAATTTAATCTCTTGTTGGATTCTCTAGAAGTCTACCTTTTTTCTTGCTAGTTCCATCCCTTGCACTTCAACTACATGGTGAGGGATTTTCCCATTGGGATGTTCTTCTGATACTCCTCTTGTGGCACATAGAAACTCAACCATTTTATTCGCTTGAGTGGAATTCAATCCAATTCAATATATACCTCTGAACTCTGTTCAGTTGGATACCTCCTTCTCTCAAAATACTCCTGACTCTCATGTTTCAAACTGGAGTGCTTTATCTGGTTGTAGTCCCACCTTTCACAAATGAGAACTAAGCCTAAGGCCACTAGTAGATTTGTGAGCTCACACACAGCCTTCCACTTCAGCATTACTAGACTATTATAAATTATGAGGGGAAGTGAATATATATTTGTTCTATTTCTTTTGATGCCATAGACATTGTTGGCATGCCTATAACACAAAAAACTTTGTCCATTAAAAATTTGGGGAGTCAAAAAGGTTTGTGCTGGAAAAACCATGAAATTTGATAAATGTAAAATCTTCTCCCAGGAAATAATCCATCATGTTAAGGAGATTTTCCATCCATTATGTGACATTAGGAGAGAAACAATCTAAAGGGCATGGCAAAAAATATTGAAGCATTGGCCTTAGAAAGTGATCTACAAAACAATAATAATCCCCTATTTTTGAAAGTACATGGGTCCATACAGAAACTGGCTAAAAACAACCTCTAACATCCAACCTAGACATTGTTATATTTTTCTCCAGCCACTCAAAATTATGATGCAAAACTCAATGAGCCAAGAAATAAGAATACCTAAATTTAGACTTAGTATTGTAATTATTCAATTGCTCTAGCATGTTTTTGGCTATTACATTAAAAAAATCATAAAATTTTTGGTTCTTTTCCCTTTTGAGCACAAAATCTAGGCCCATCTGAAAAGGATGGACTCCCTCATCATTGTCAAGGCCAAAAGCCTAGGCCAGCATTGAGAATACAAGTTGTGCATCTTTCTTAAATTTTTTGCATGAAAGTGGAAAATAGATATGACCTTTACCTGGCCTTTCCTTTGCTTCATTCTCATAAAAAAATATTTTCCTAGCCATTTCTTCTCCAAAGATGCCCATTTTTTCTTCATCAAAATGTTTGAAACCCCAAGTCATGGGATACAAAACATATCCCATATGACTTCAGAAGAAATGGTAACTTTGATCCTGCTACTCTTAATGGCTCTTGTCCTTTCATTAAATCTTCTGGAACATGCATCAACTAGCTCAGAGCATGGGTGTATGGCAGGCAGTATGAACTATGGCAGACCATAATTCTAGAGCTAAAATGGTAAACCCTAAGATGGTTCATGCTCCACCATTATTTGAAACACACCCTCCCTTAAATTTTTAGGGTTAACTAACAACTTGGGGTCAAAAACATTGTCAAAAATATCTTGCATCACCCTTCTTAGGATGCATCTATCTGGCTGCACCTTTTTACAGAATTTGAATGACCTCTCCTCAGGCACTGAAGCATTGGCGAATGAGTTCTGCCCAAAAATATTGGCTTAACTAGGCATTCTACTTGAGGCTACAATTTTTGTACCAGAGGCAGATGGCTTTGCCATGGCTATATCAAGAAGTTACAGAGAGTTTCCTTAATGAAACAACCACTTACCTTTTTCTCCTTGGAAAAAAATTACATTTTAATGCAATTAATTTCCTCACTCGTATATGCAGTTAAGGCTACACCATTACTGGTGGTCCATTAAATGCTTCCACCGAGGTGATACATGTGGATTTGAAATATGTATCCCTTGGGAATGCTGAAAATGTCATGAGAATGGAATTATTACATTCTCCTCACTGCCTCTTTCACAAATAAACTCATTGCATTGGAACACATGCTTTTAGCAATGAGAAACATGCTGAAGTGATGCAAGGTACCTTTGAAAATATATTCCCATTAATTTGTCAAAACATGGAGCATTAATCCATGTCTTTTCACATAAGTAAGTTGGCTGATGTTGATGATGGTAAAGGATACACGTCAACAATTGTCATATGAAAGCCTTTACTCCCAATGCCCAAACCTATTTCTTAAGACCTCTTATCAGATCCTTGGTATGATTTATCCACCTTACTCCATTTTTCTTTGATATTTTCTCATTGTCATCTAGCCAAAAATGGAGCTTCCATTGGTTGGGTTTTTTGGCTTATCTTTTCTATATATAGCTATGCCACCTTATTACAATATTCATTCAAAAATATAGATTTTAAGTTTAGCAAGATTTTTAGCTATATCCCATTCTACCACAATTCATTGCTTTCTTAGAATATCGATTGGCTTAGGCACTCCTATTTGGATTCTCCCACAGAGGCCACAATACTACTTTATGGGTGAGGTCACTAGTGACAAAGTTAAGCGCTTGGTGAAGAGATGTGACTGCCTTACCTCGGTTGTGTTCAAGTGGGTAGTTTGCTAGGACTTCATTGATGATAAGAACCCACTCCAGAGCAACTACAACATTCTTTCCCACTTCATCACATCCTTGCTCAACTTGAACATGGCCAAACCCATGATAATTGAATTATGTCACCAAATTTTTTACACTGCACTGATGGAAGGGATTGGTGAGATAGTGCAAGTGGCCATTCCTGGTGTTGGTATCCTAAGCACCATGGATCTCCGTAGGCACATAGACTATGGTATAGACGTACCCTGGTTTTCCTTCCTTTCTAACTTTCACACATCACTCATCTTCTCAACCAACTACTGCCTACCTACTACAATAGTATGATGTGGAGCATGTTTTGAGGCTCTCCTAGAGGAAGCACTGAGTTTCTTGTGTAGAGCTACGTCAACTAGGCCTTTGGTTTGCATCATGTGGAGCTTGCGTGTGTTGTGCGTTCAACCCCCTTTTGTGTCCTGACAGAGAGGAAGAAGAAGAAGAAGAAGAAAAACCCAACAACAAGCCCTTTTTACTTCTTGGACAATGAATGGAGGCTTTTTTTTTTTTGCACATTGCTTCCTTTTTACATCTTTTTGCTCTATAACTCTTTTTGGGTTTGCTAAGGAGAGCCTTACACTTAAATATAAGCCTTAAGCTTTGTATTACATTGTAAATTTTTGATGAATATAATATAATACAAAATTTTTGCTTCTTCTATGTTATTCTCAATGGCTTATTCTCAAAATTAGAATGTATTTACAAAAAAAATTACATATGGTACAAATTGTTAATTTTTTTTAAAGAACTGTGAATGTTGATGTAATAGCTTTAGATAAATAATGCTCACTAGTATATCTAAGTCATTTCCTTCCATATCTTCAAGTTCGTACAAATTATTTTCTTTGCATGCACTAATTCACAACGGTCCCTTCCATAGTGCTTCATATTTGGTGTGTTGCCTTGGTTTCGTAGTACGTTCATCATACTTTAGCACTAGGCTCCCTTCTTTGAATTCTAGGTTAGAGGTCTTTTATTTGAACCATTGCTTTACTATTTGTTGATGGTTGATCATGGAGCCATAATATTTTTTTACTATCTTCCTCCAATTTAAGGAGTTCCACCAACCACACTTCCATTTTGCCACTTTCTTCAATCTTCAGGGCTTTTAGTAGTTAGAGGGTAGGAATTTCTATGGAAAAAGGTAAATGGAAATAGGTAACACTACCTCTTTTTCGTACACCACTTCATAAGGGGAGGTCTTTAGAATTTTCTTGGGAGTAATCTAGTTTTCCCAAAGAGAAACTCACAAGTTCTTGTGCCAATCCCTTTGTCCCTCTAACCCAATACACTTAACCTAATTAGGTTTTTGTTGGTCGAATCTACTAACCCATTTCCTTTTGGGTAGTAGTTCGATGAAATTTTAAGGAAAATCCCATGTCTGATAGAAAAATATGACATCCCGTATCCTATTAAAGTTTGAGCATTGCCAAAAAGGATGGTTTTGGGCAGGACAAATTTGGCTACCAACTCTTCAAGGAACTTGAGAATTTCACCCTCTGTAGCATTTTTTAGGGCTATGACCTTCATCCACCTTATGGAGTAGTTAGTCATTGTAAGGATCCACTTGTTTCTAGCACAGTAAATAGGATTTACCATTCCAATAAAATCCAAACCCTATTGATCGAGCAAAGTGCTCCTTAGTTACAATTGGACTCAGGAGCAAAGCGACGTTCTTTCTTTTTCCAACAAAGAATTGGCATTGAGTACACTTTTGCACTAGATGATGTGCTTCATAAAATATAGAGGGCCAATAATATCCTACTCACACTATCTTTAAGGTTGTAGTTTTTGAAGAGAAATGTCCACCCTTAGGACTACGATGAAGAACTTTTTTCGCATACAGCTTGTTTAAACATTAGAGCAAGACACCATCATAATTTCTCTTGAATAATACACCTTCAATTAATACATACCTAGGGCCTTGAAATTGGTAGTATCACCTTTTATGGGATGGAAGGCTAGTCGAGTAGTGCCCCTTTTGCATGTACTGTGTCTGATCCGCCACCCAAGATTCATTGGACTCGAATTGGTTTGAGTAGACCTGATCGATCTCCTTTTTAGCTATGAAACTTTATTATTGTGCAATTTATTTGCACATACCTCTTCCCCAAACCAGCTTGGTTGGTCTAATTTCCACATCATACTCTAGGATCTTGGTGATCCAATTTTCCCTCTTTTCGATTATCTCACCTTCTATGATATACTCCCTCACACTGGGATGTGCAACGAGGATAGCAATCTTATTGGGCAACACCAAGTGTCATAAATTCTTTAAGCTTTTAAAAATGGAAAAATCCTACTTTTCTACAAAATTATACCTAGCCTCATGACCTTTAAGGGTCCTTGAGTGAAATACAATAGGATTTTCTTCATTATTTCCCTCATCCTTCTCAATGAGCACTCAAGCTATGCTATGTTGGCCACTATACACATAGAGTAGAAAATATTTGGAAAAGTCAAGGTTAGCCAATACTGGAGGAATAGAGATGGCTATCTTTATCTTCTCTAAAAAAAATTTGCCTTGAGGGTCCATTTGAAAATCAGTTTCTTCTTAACCATCAGCGTGATCGGTCTCACAATACCTATGAAATCTGATATGAACCTGTTGAACAAGTTGATCTTCCCCAAAAAAGATTGTAGTCCCTTCTAATTTACTGGAAGGGGTGATTACATTATAGATCTCAACCTTTTAGGTTCTATTTCTATTCCCTCCTCTGACACTACAAAACCAAGTATATTACCTTGAGGTACTCCAAAAACACATTTTTTGAGATTCAAAGAAATCCCAAACTATTGACATTTCTGGAAAACCTTCTCTAGATGATCAAAGTGATCATATTTTAAATTTGAGAAGATAGTTAGGTCATCCAGATATATTAATATAATCTGGTTGATTAATTCCTTGAAATCAATATCCATTGCTCATTGAAAAGTTGCACTAGAATTTGAAAGTCTAAACAACATTTTTAAGTATACAAACATTACCCACTTGGTGGTAAATGTTGTCTTATGTTGGTCAGATTCCTTTACATATATTTGGTTATAGCCTGAGAAACCATCTAGTAATGAAAACATCTCTGATCTGGCCATAGTCTGTAGGATCTACTCCATCAATGGCAAGGGGTAGTGGTCTTTTAGTGAGAATTTATTCAAATCTCAACAATTGACACAAAACCTAATATCACCATTATTTTTAAGAACTGGTACCAGATTTGATACCTAGGTGGAATGCTTAATCAAATATATGCTCTTTGACTCGACCAATTTGGTGAGCTCCTGTACCATCAATGCTTCGAGCTTTGGAGTGACTGGCCTTTATTTTTTTCAAAGGGGCTTAGATACTTTTGCCAAGTCAATGGTATGCTGAATTATGCTTGGGTTATACCCTCTAAGATCGTCATAGGTCTAGGAAATAACTCCATCATATTTGAAATATAGATCCTTCAGTCTTTTCTTATCCTTGTGGGGAACTTCCCTTCTAACCTTTAAATTTCTACCACTTTCGACATCAAGCTCTTCATAGTCCCTAGCGGCCACAGTGAACCTTTGCTTGTTGTTTCTTGTGTCTTCATAACCAAAGATATTTTGAAGGGAAATTAATCCCTGAGGAAGCTTATTTCCTTTTAACTAGATTACTTGTTCTTCAGGAAATTTTGCTTCTAGTTTTGAATGGTCTAAAATTGTTCTTGATTTCTATATAAAGGCAATAATTTGAATGTCATCATAAAAAACATGACAGTTTTGATCATTTTTAGGGATTGCATGTTAGATGATGACTTGCATTACATTTTTCTTTGTTGAATCAGAAACTAGTTCAAATTATGAACTGATAGAGGCTATCTAATCAACAACATCATTTTGAGATCAAGGAATAACTTGTATATTGTGTATATGCATAAAATTGGTCATGTCTAATCCTGACATGTAATTAAATATTTTATTATTTAATTAATCTTCTAAAGTCCTCTACATATGATTAAATTTAATGAATTTAATTATATTGTTCATTCACTTTATTCTTCCACCATAATTAAATAAATTCACTTTATTTAATTATTTAACATTCATATGTCTACTTGATTAATTAAATAAATAACTTTATTTATTTTAATTAATTATCACTTTTTGAATTTAATTGAGTCTTTTGATTTAATTAAATTTAAATATTTCCTTTCTCCTATTTCAAATCTTTCTTCAATTAATTAAATATTTTATTTAATTATGAAATCCTCCATTATTCTACAAATCTTAATTAAGTATTCTATTTAATTAAGAAAATCTTCCATGTCACCAATAAATGAATAATGGATTTAATAAATTCATTATTTATCTTCAAAATCTTTCCTTAATCTCACAAAAAGATGATTTTTACAATTCATCTTTATCATCTCATCTTATCTCTTCCATGAAAGAGGAAACAATTTTTATTTTTTTTCTTCTATTTTTCTCTCCAGTCTCATTTGTCTTCAACCATTCAATCTACCAGGAATTTTCACAGTTGTTGATCACATCATCCAATCATAATATTTTGAAAGCTCTATAAATATCCCTAGGAATCCAAGCATTGGTTACCTACAACCTACAACCTACATGCATCAATTGCACTCTAGCATTCTAGCATTCTAGCATTGTCATTATCAGCATTAGCATTTGATTTTATATTTTAGCAATCATGTTTAGTTCAATCATGTTAATCATTTCTTAGCATAAGCATGCATTCATATTCAATGCCATTCTCTAGGAAGACTATTTTTTGAGCCTAGCACACAATCTGGGAGTTAGCTGGAATCAACAAAAACACTAGAGATAGAGGAAGATAGGATGGCATCAATGACAGAAGACTGAGTTTGCATTCCTTTCATTTGATTTTTTGTTTTTGATATAATGTCTTATTGGTGTGTTTTATTTTTTTTAATCTACATTTATCACAAATATTGAATGCTTCAAAACCCTTAATTAGGTCCCAAATTCAATGTTTTCATGACTTCATTCTTGTCTTCTTCATGGCCGCTTGCCCATAGACCTGGCTTACCACTAACTCTAAATCTTCGAAAGCTTGAATTCTCTTTACATCCATCCATTCTATAAGGGTCAGACCATAGACCGAGGCCTCACATTCCACATCATTATTCAAGCATCAAAACTAAAAATGGTAAGCTTTGAGGGTCTTTGATCCTATTCGAGACACTAGTCAGACACCCAATCTAGACAATATACTTAGGTAAGCTTTGAGCATCTCTACACAATACCTCTCCTGCTAAGAGAAGGAGGTATGCACTACTTCAAAGCATAGGACTACATCGTCCTATATGTGTTCAAGATGCAAATATTTAGTTAGAATCTTCATCTTCACCCCTACGTGGTTCTCAATATCAAGTGGGACTAGTTGAGTGCTAAGTATCTACCAAGATTCATAGTGAAATCTCTTGAAAGAAATATTCTAAAGACTGAGGGAATGTCTATCACTACTATATCTTGTGTGACTATTTGGCTTGGACATGAGAAGAGGGTTAGAGATAGATCTTTTATCCGAACAATTCTAAAAATGCTCTTCCCATCTAATTGCATGATTACTTTCTCAAGGGGCTCATAGTTAAGTTTTAGGGCATCAACCACTTGTTTTGGCATGATAGTTGTGCTAGCCCCCGAATCAATCATGTTATTATGTATAAGCTTATCTCCCATAATAAGTGTTAAAAAGAAAGGTGTGGGAATTGGATTTCTTACATCTTTCTCTTTTGCATTGCCCACATCATTCACATAATCTATTGCTTTCGGAGCTTGAGGGTCTAACATAGATCCATTGTCTCTACTTTCACCACATGACAAAGTTGCATCCATCTATGATACTTGTTCTTCTTTCTTTAATGCTTCCTAAAGCAATTCCTTTTGTTCGGGGATAGATATGATATCCCATAGAGATAACTTTGTGGGTGCCTTCTTTAGTTACTCGACCACATTGAATTTTCTAACTGGTTGGGCCTTGGGCTTAAATGGTGGCATTTCTCCCACTTTTGGAAGAAAATGTTTCATCATGAATGGGATCAATGTTTTGTTCATCTCCTTCTCTAGGAAGGACACAGTGTGTAATAGAGGAGTAGGTTAAAAAGTGGGAAATGAAGCCTTCTTTTCTTGTGGTTATGGTTGTCATGGCTATGGATGTGGAAAAGCATGTTTTACGTATTCTCCTATGAGCCTTCTTTTGGATATTGTGTTGCAATCCAACTCTACTTGTGGAGTACTAGTTGTCTAAGCTTCATTCATGAACACCACATCTTCTTCCATCCATGAAAATAACACTTGGTTGGGTGTAATATCCAACTCTTGCTCCAAAGACATTCCTTGAATTTGTGCTCTGAAACAAGAATTTTCCATTTAAGAGGACTCATATTCATCTACATTCAGGAGCTTTCCCTTGCTTCTTTGTTCTACTATCTTTAGTAGCATATTCCCCCTTGGATAATTTTGGGGCATATGACTATCACTGCATGGGAAGCACCATACATTACCATCTTTCGCTAAATTGTTCTAGCTTGGAATTAACTCTTTACTCACATTATCTTTGACCATCTGTAGCGGCATGGTTACTGAAACTATCTAGTTTGTAGATGTCTTCTGTTGACCTCCTCCTCTAGAGGATCCTTGGTATGTATTATGTTGATAAGACAACTTTCCTCTGTCATAGGCTTACATGGTTTTCTTTGAAGGTGTTTCTTGCTATCATTTGATAATAACCAACTCATTATCAAAATTCTGTATGAGACTCTTCATGTCCTTGATGTTTGTTGCAATATAGGAAGAGCCTGACATGCTTGTCTGGGTGGTGGGATACACACATAGACTGTGGCATAGCCAATATTATTTTTGTACCATAATTTCTTGGAATAGCTTCTTCCCAAGCACCACTATAGATTTCTACAAATATAGGCATCATAGGTCATGGCAGAAGCTTCCTAGCATCGATTGGACTATTTTTCGTGTGCACAACCAACTCATATACATGGGGCAAGATATCCCGTCACATGGAGGTTATGATTATGGCGATGTATGAATTGAGAGCCTTCAGAAATAACATAAATGCCATTATGGCTGGGGGTTGAGAAGTTATAGGGATCCTTTTCTAGGTTTTATGGAACCTGGTGTTGAAGTCACTCATGGCCTCTTGCGGGGATATCTTGATGGTGATTAGTTGATGTAGCAATAAAGAACGATCTCCTTTCTTTGAGAAGCATTCAAATAAACTTTCTCTAAGTTGATCCTAGGAGATGATACAACTTTAGGCTAAAGATCAATACGAATCTTGGTCCTTTCCTTTGAAAGAGGTAGCTAACAACCTTAGGGTGATATTTTCCTTCGCTATGTTATATACACTACATACCTCCACTACATCTTGAAGGTGTTCGGAGGGGGTTTCAAAATATTCTCTAATTTTTTTTGGAATAGCCTTGAGGGTGTTAGCAGGTATGGCAAGCCATACATCTGGGGGCATAGGTGGTTGTAGCGTACTACTGCTATCCCAGGTTACAAAATTTCTAGGAGCAAGGGCAACTATGTTAGCTATAGGAAAAATATTCCTATGAATCGGGTATATAGGTATTTTGATTTGGAAGGTTGAGCCTTCAGGTGGAGTAGATAAGGCCCTAAATATTGGGCTCTTACTATTCACTCTATTGCTCCTTACAGGTGATACAGAACCTATGAGTCTTCTTCTCCTAGGTACCGAGACAAGTAATTAGGAGTACTAGAAATGACTTCTTGAAGATGCTCTTGTTTGGATTTTGGGCATGAAACTTACAATTTCTTTCCTTATCCTGATTTTAAAAATATTTTTGACTTCAATTAGGTGTTTAGAGAACTTTAGGTCACACTAGGTGTCCTAGAAAAAGAACTATTGATCATCAAAGCTTGTGCCTCTCTGACAGTCTTATGGGAAATTCAACAAGTGGGGGACTAATTTGTGCCTCACTGAATACCTCTAGGATTTTTATATAAATCTAACTCTTCTTTGGGTTTTGGAGAAAAGGGTAGAAGGAAATGTAAACATAAAACATAAAAATGGTGATGCGCCAAATATTTTACAACATTTCAAACCCAATATTTCTTATGATTGATATAATTAGACAAAGAATGGTGCAACCCTTCATTGTTGGGAAGAGGGTGAACAACAAAGGCTAACAACAAGCACAATGTATACTTTCAAATCTTTTCAGAGGAATTTTTCATTAAGGTTTGATCAAACATAAAGATTTCAAAAGTTAATAGAATTTTTTTTAGAAATTGCATAACCTCTCTCTCCTAATATAACACAATATAACAAAACAACCCTTTAGAAAAATAGAGAATCGCACTGACATAATCCATTTTTCACAAGTTATTATCCTACCATATAAGTCTACAACATGGCAATTGACAACTTAAACTATTTGAATTTAGCTTGACATAGTTTTTTATTCACAATGAAAGAATAAAGAAGGAAAGCTTGATAAAGGCCATACATGCACAGTCTCAAAGATTTATTCCAAATAATTTGTGCTTAAATATCAAATGAACTTTAAAATAGAGATCGAATGCCAATATGATAATAGTTTGAGCATAATGAATATAACATGCTAGAGAAAAGTAGTCCTGCAACTCTACTTCTTAAAATATTTCTTTAAAACCTATGAAAACTAAAGAGACCTTTCCTCAACAAAGGAAACTGAAACTTGGAACCAACCCTTTCTTTCTGTCGCTACCTCTCATTTATAGCTACAGAAAGAAGAAAACACCACCACCACACAAAAGCAATTATTGCTAGGTGTTGGAATTTGATAGCACACGATCTGATCATAGATCTCTTGTTAGGTCACAACAATCTTTGCTCATCAATTAACAACTGCCACATTAATGCTCTTTAGATATTTAGCAAAGATAGTTATTTGAAAATGATCAAATCATAGAAAATAGCCTAGAAAAATTCTAGTTGACCAGCTATGTAACCCAATAACACCAACTTAGAGCTTCAATCCCAAAAACCAAAAAAAAGCCAGCAAGCTCTAACAAACTCTCAAAAAAGATCACTTTATAAAAGCACAAACTACTCACAGCAAAGAGATGATATGTCAAATAGACAGAAATTCTCAAACTCATGAATATAGCTCCTTGAGAAAATCCTTGATGATTTGACACATCTCTCTAATCTCTCCCAAAAGGAAGGAAAAAAAATGAAATCTACACAACCACTACGTGGCTCGTTGTCCACCTTTCTAACAGATTTACTCGAGGACGGACACATCTGAAGCAAAAAACAGATACAAGATGAAAATAAAAAATGATCAAGGGAAAAATACTTCACAAAAAAATCATAAAACTCTCATGAAAACAAAACCATGATTAGTAAATCATCACATTAAACCATCATAAATATCACACTTTTAAAACATCATATTCTCATGTAATTATTCTAATTAGTTCGAGTTACTGAACCTTTGGACCTTTGGGAAACTTTTTTTTTTTTATGAATAGGGAACTATCTATATTAAATTAAGATAAAGCTACACATTCACAATAAAAGATGGGTGGTAAGAAGGCACATCCTGAGAGTCAAATGGGTAGTTCCTAGAAAAACCAAAAGATCACATGAGCCCAAAAGTCCATGATTACAAAACATATAAAAAAAGGGCCATTAAGTGGCAAAAGCAGTGCTAATAGAGCCAAGAGGGTCTTTGTCATCCGTGTTCTTCCCCCATACATCAATGGGATCTAGACTGATGTTAGGAGGACCCCAACCATCATGAGCATCTTTTTCCTTCTCTTTATCTTTATCCTCATGTTGGGGTGAGATTACAAGTGCCAGACATTGAAAATTTTTACCAGTATCTAGCCAACTAGAGCTAGAAGAAGGAGGATCATCATAGGGCTACTTGGAACCACGACCACCACTCCTTGAAGCATCACCAGAAGGCCACCCCTAGCTAGCCCATGACAGAGGAGAATATTTTTTGAGTATGAGAATCCCGTTGAAGTGGAGGCTAAGAGCGGGGATGCGCAAAACCACTCCACTACTAGTCCTAAGAAGTAAACCGACCATGACAACATTTAACATTTAACTTTAACTTAAGATTATTACCCAGTACCTAGTACCTGATACTTCACCTTTTACCAACAAATTTTCTCGGACCTCAAATTTTATTGAAACTTCCATTTTACTGGAACTTCACTCCCAAATTGGAACATTATGCCCAAAACCTTGCAATTACATTTTACATTTTTCTTCCTAGTACTTGTTTCCGAGTATTTGGTACTCTTGAGTTAGGAAGTAGTAAGAAAAAAAAATCCTTTACTTTAACTTCTGGTGATCTCCTCAACTAGACAACACTTGTCATAAGCATTAGTTTCACTTGGGTCCCCAAGCCTTATAGTATTGAGGCATGTTGTGAGACCACATAATAGTATGTCAATGCAATCTCAAATAGCATAACAATAATAATAAAATGGGTGATAGGTTTCATAGAATAGAGTTTCTTAGATATATGATAGATCCAAATGATGAAGAAACTAACTAGATTTATAGACCTAGAAGATTTGGATGGGGATTAGAACCTAAGTTAAGTAGAAAATTATTGGATTCAACTTAACTAAAATTAGATATTTTCTAATTCAATTCATGAGAGGATATTATTGAATTTCTAATTAAATTGTTGGATAAATGTGCACATGAGGTTTCCAATTTTAGGTTTACTTAATTGGTGAAGGCTAAAGAGGTTTCTAAAATAGAGAAGATTTAAATTTTAAGAAAATAATGAGTTTCTAATATGAATAAGAGTTAACTGATGAGATAATATTGAGTTTCTAATATGAAGAGTTAACTGATGATGGAAGTAAAACTTTATTGAAAGGAAAAGAGGAGTTAAGTGTGTTGGACATATGTTGTCATTGATGTCAAAGGATCTCATCAATGTTGAAGAATTTATTCCAATAGATAAATTAGAATTAAATATAATCATTTCTTTCCTTAAATAATTTAAGAACAATAAAAATGACTACATTTTGTTAGAGTAATAGATTAACTACTTAATTAATTTAATCATATTGATTAATTAATTAAGTCACTTTTACTTTATTTTCCCTTAAGATAAACTTAGGCCCATTAATAATTAATTATTAATTACTCACCTTTGAGGATTTGATCTCCTTTCATAAGGATTGTTCTCTTTGTAATTATTCAATTCTTGTTTATGCATTTTTGCTTCACAGCAAGCAGAGCACCATTATTGTGTTTCGTTATCTCTTCTACGTGACAGGTTATTTTTCTTGTAGGTGTTCACTGGGTTCTATGAGGTTGTATTTCTCAACTTAAACATGGTATCAAAGTGAGGATTCAGTGAATCCCTTCTTAATTTATGAGATTTTCTTTCTTTAATGAGGGTTGCAAGCTTCAAATTTGAATCCCCTTTTCTTGTTTTGCAAATTTTGAAGGTGGGAATTTTTTGAAGCATTTTTGTGTGAAAAGGACCTCGTTATTGGATCTAGAGCTATCGAGAAAGTCAAAATTGACTTTTGTTTCCCCTAATTTTGATTCCTAACGCTATATCTACAAGGTTTTGAAGCGGTTGCTCTTTCTCTAGATTTGAAGGGTAGCTTTTTTCTTGGTGCGTTTTGAGCCAAAAAAAATGTTACCATCACATTTAAAATGCCTAAAAACCTTAAGATTGCCTATCAAATTGTCAAAATTTGTGTCGGGAGTTTTAGAGGAAAAAAAATTGTCAAAGAGGCCATACGGGCTCCCCAACATGTGAATCGAGGTAAATTTTTCAAAAAAAAAAAATTCTTGCAATTATAAAAAAATAAAAGAAAACATAAAAAAATTAATTGATTTTTTTAAAAAGCCTTCAAAAATGCGTGCAGGTTTTTTGATTTAAAAAAGGTATATATTAGAAAAAGCTTTATTTTTTGTTTGGGGGGGGTGGGGGGAGTACCTTGGGCCCTGCCCCCTACATGTGGGTACTAAGGTACCATCACTACCAATGGCAGTGGTGGCCCTTGGGCCCAGTCCAAGGTGGCATGGGTCCCCTAGCCCCCTTTAAAAAAAGTTATTTAATATATTTTTCTTATATATAGGTTTTTATATATTTAAAAAAATAAAAAAAATATAAGTTTTTTAATTTTTTTCCAAAGTATGTTCTTTTATATATATTTTTAATTGAAAAATATAATAGTTTTTTAATATTTTTTTAAAGTTTAAAAATAAAAAGCATGTCCAAATTTTGTATTTTTTTCACAAAATAAATGCACTATATTTGGAGGATTTTTTTTCTAGCACCCCTAAATTGAGCATACCTCCACATTTGGAGGTGTTTTTGACAACTTTGGCAGAGATCTTTTTCCCCACTCAACCCCTCTCTATTGGCTTTTTCAATTTTGTACCTTAGCTTCCAGAGGCCATATCTTGACCATATGGTGGGATTTTTAAGCGCAATTATTTTTAAAATGGGGTGGAATTTCGTGATCGTCATAGTGGTGTAGGTATTTTTTAGTTTTGAGTTTTGGTTTTTTTTGTAGAATTCTGTTTTCTCATTGTCATAGCTATTCAATTCTTGTTTAACCACCAAACCCTTTTGGAGAAGTTTTGGTATTTTGGCCATAACTTTTACATACAAACTTAGTTTTTTTTTTTTAAATGGCTGGAAAGCTGGTTTCATGCTCGATCCATTAGTATAGGTGATTTCTTCTATTTTTTTTACATTTATTTCTAGTCAAAACTAGAAATTAGTTTTGCACTCTCAGGTGCATAAATTTTGCATACAAACTTCATATTTCACAAACAAATAGGCATAAAAAGGTGTTTGAATGATATTGTCAGATCTGCAATTTATTTCATCAAAAAATTTACCATGTACATAGAGATTTGTCTGAAGTGTTTTTCCTTTTTCACACTTTCCAACTTTCAAATTTCTATTGGGGTTTGGTTTTTTGTGTTATGGGGGTGTTTTTTATCTTGCTTTACGTATATACATACAAAAGCAAAAAAAAATATCATTAAACACATTTTTAAAACTCAAACATCATGACGAACCACTCATTAGTTGACCATCTTTTCCCACACAATTATCATACCTAGAAGACACATATCTCAAGACTTCTCATGCCAAAGGGGTTGTGGTCCTATTTGGATGAGAATCAACCTCAATTGAGATGTCCATTTGAGGTTCTACAACACAGAAAAAAATAGATGAGGCTATGGGTTTGCTATCATTACATGTTACAGACAGTCTTCTATTTCACCTGGAGGGTTGCACAACTCTGCAGACTATGTGGACTAAGTTTCATGATCTTTTTAGCACCATTAATCAGTTCAGGACACTTTAGATTGAGGCAGAATTGAAAAAATTGGTATCTAATTCTTTTCCATCTATTAAGGATTGCTTGATGAAATTAAAATCACTCATATCATTTTTATGGGGTTGTGGTAAGTGTAGGCACATAAAATATACTATTGACATTGTGCATCTAATCCTGACTTACTAACATTGTTTCTTCCATAATCATCCCTCGGTCTAACCATTTAATCAAATTCCCCTATCTGATTAAATTAATCAATAGTCCTCTCTTAATTGAATAAATCATTTTATCTAATTAATTCAATCTCTTAAATTGTTAATTAAATCAATTCATTTGATCTAATTATCCCTATTTAATTAAAAAATAAATTTATTTGATTAAATATCTAAAGTATATCCATTAATTTAAATAAATTAAAACCTTATTTTATTTAAAATAAATCCATAAATTTGAGTCAAATATGTCACATCATCTAACCTCTCTCATTAAATTAATTAACCCTTGATTAATTTAATCTCATCTCATGTCCCATCCTCTAGATAATGCAAGTTGCACATGTAAATAGATTTAATTCATTTATTAAATCTCTATTTTCCTCAAAAGTCATTTTTTGGAATATTCTATCAATTTGAATTCAAAAATTCCAAGTCAACATGTACATCCAACAAGGAAATAAATTCATCTTACGTGTCATTTGCCTTGAGCCAAGTGGCATTTATTGCATTTTCCCTTCCCTCTTACATGTCAGTTCAACAAATTTGAAATTCAAAATTTTGTATTTATTGGCACAAACCCCAAATCTTGCACATCCTTCATCCACTCATAGATTGACAAGTGGCATCATTCCATTGGATGAATGTTAGTCCCACATTGCTCAAAATTGGACATTCATCCATCTTAGCATTCTATAAATA
The DNA here is from genome assembly GCA_007258455.2 of Sequoia sempervirens. Lineage (NCBI taxonomy): Eukaryota > Viridiplantae > Streptophyta > Pinopsida > Cupressales > Cupressaceae > Sequoia > Sequoia sempervirens. The sequence continues at coordinate 22,278,671 of VDFB02000017.1, forward strand.
AAGAGCTCATATCCTCATTTCATCATCCACAATCTAAGAAAAGTTACCATGCTCAAATATCTCTTGAATTTTATCTATTATCATTGAGGCATAGATAGGTTTTGCAGATTTTTGGCTTGGAGTTCTCATTCTTCATCAACAAAAGTGGACCAATCATCATCAACATCTCAATCTTGCATCTTAGGAATTGGGAAAGGGCCAATTTTCACATCAAATTGGCACCAATTTCCCCATGGGATCATGAGTTTGCACATCTAATTAGGATTTGATCTTTGTTTTATCATTGTCATTGTGTTCTTTGTTATTTTCATTCCTAGTTTGAAGTTGTAAATGGATTTCATGGGGAATCCTTGTTTTGGCTTGCAATCACTTTTCTAGCTCATGTATTCTTGTTGTTTTGGAGGTACCAAGGTTGGGTTTTGTACATTTGGCACTAGAAGGAGGGATGGACATCATTTTTTCTCATCTTTTCTTATAATTTCTGCATTTTCACTCACATACAGGAAATTTCAATGCTAGGAGCTCAACGTCACTATTTTGGCACTACTGACTTCTCAGCGTTGCTCTAGGGCACTGCTTAAAATAAAAACTATGACACTAGACTCATCTCACCAAAATATTTGAATTTTAAACTCTTTCACTGGGTAAAAAGAGTGATGGAGTTGAGCTCTCTATCCCAACATAGAGCGATGTTGACTGGTAAGTGATGCTCTGAGGGCACTGCTCAGAAATCAAATTGTGACACAGTTGTGAGTTGCAATGCTAGGAGATAGTAAAAGGGGAAATTTTAATTTTTTAGCACGTGCTTTTGATTTATGATTAATTTTTCTTCTATTTTCTGCTTTTTAATTTCTATATTTTTTAGAATCTGACTGGTTTCTATTCCTTGTAGGTTGGAAAGTGAAATTGAAGAAAGAGGAAGCATGAGGAAGAGGTTTCATTAAATAAAAGTGTTTTAAAACACTTTAGTGTTTTCTTAACACTTTGTTAAGAAATTTTTATCCTTTTCTTCCTTAGGACACTAATTTTCATTTGGGTTTAAAAATAATCTTTCCATTTCTTGCAAAGGCTAAAATGAACTTTAGGATCATAACTTACAAGATTTTGTTTCTTGAATTAACAAATTAAACAAAGAAATTTCTCACTTCATTTGGTGCTCTAAAAAATGAATCCATTATTGCTTTGAGGATTTAAAAGGAACAAGTGCAACTTTGATTTGTGAAGGCTTACTTGAACTAACATCATTGAAAAAGGACGTATGCACTTCTCTCGCACTTTATAGCGATCTTGAGATTCAAAAGACGTTTTTCATGATTTTAGGTTGAGACAAAGCAATCAACTACACACTTTGATTTGGGCTTAAAATTGAACAAAATCTTGTGTGAGTGTGAGTGGGGGATTTGTTGTGTATATTCTCCTTCCTTGTTGCCGACAAGGATTGATCGAATTACAAATATTGTTTTTCATTCTCTTTTGTTTATCCTAGAAGGCCTACCTTGGGGAAAAAGTACTCACCCAAGGGAACAACTAATCCGGTAACACTCTAAAGCCAAGAGTATTTCCAACTGGTATATAAATGTGGGTATTGGAGTAAATGCCAATATCACGCAGTTGATTCCAACAAGATGGATCCAAAAGGGGACTCTTGCTATATGGGTCAATCTCAATGAACAGAAAGTCCTTATTAAAACCCATGTGCTATAATTTTCCAAAATCATTTAATCTATTTTTTGGTGCAAGAATAGATGTTCTAAAGCCACCCCACACTTTTATTGTCTTCTAGTAGAAATGAAAAACATTCCATGGGAGTTTCATTGGTGTTGATGCTTGGCTGCCCCAATTGATGTTAATGAGCCATGGAGGGGAGCTAGTGGGGTCAAGCATCTAACCATTCACTAGAGATAAGCATAGCTGGACTTGTCCAAGTGGGAATCCAACAAATATTGTCTTACACATCCATAGGATTGAACTTATTCTTGGGTTACAAAATGCATTGCTTGATCGAAAACGTCTCAAAAACAAACACTTAACATCATCCAAATTTCAAACCCTTTTGGAGACAAATATCATTGACTAAATCTATATGTTATTGCTTTTAGAGGTTTCTAAACATTGGATTATATCTTGATTTGTCTCCTTAAGAAAAAAATAGGAAAAACCTTGCCTTAAGTTCATTGAATTTCCACATAACATATCTTTTGGGGTTTGAATAAATTAAGACATTGGACATCTTAGTTTGAAAACCTAATCAAAGAAAGTGTTTTTGGTAAAATAAAGACATTAAGAAAATCTAAGAAAAATGAACTTTCATATGTGTTGAAGAATGACAATCCCAAAACAAAAAAAACCATTGGTCAGAAATTTAAAAATGAATGTTCAAATGAGATCATTTCTTGGTTACAAAGGTCTTTGGGAAGCATTTGCATGCTCTTCAATACCTAGGTCTAGGCAAACAAAGTGTCCTTTTTAGGTTCATTTTAGAATAAAAAAATCAAATTATTTTTCATCCATCCTCCAAAACATCAAAATAATATCATCTCATCATCACCTTTTGGAAAATCTCGAAATTCATCCTTAATACTAGGATTTTTTGAAAAATAAAAAATCATCAAAATCATTGAGACTAAATCCTTGAAAACATTATCAAAGTCACCTTTGGGTAGGTATATGTAGATGCATCCTTTTTCATATGCTTAGTCAAAGTTATCAAAATCATCTTGTCTAGCTTAGTGTATGTAGATGAATCCTTCTTCATATACTTACTGAAACAATCATCTTGTTTGAATAGGTGAGAGTAGATGTATCCTTCTCCTCGCACATATTAAAATCATCATCCATTGAACAAATCTATCCCTTAGATCATCATCCAACATCTTAGGGTCTTTTTTTTCAAAATCAAAATCAAGGACAAAATCCCAAATCCAAAAAATCAAAATCAAAATCTACAAGTCCTAAGAGCCTAGTATCTCATTCAAGATTTATCAAAAGCCAAAAACATCTGTATCATCCATCCCTAAACATCATCATCATATCATCACCTTTTATCCTCAAGACATCCTAAAAAATTTCTATTTTGGGGCATAAAATAAGGATCGATCCAAAGAATTAAGAGATTTATCTCCCATATTCTCGAAGAGCAATCCTTGTTTTATGGTTCTAACTAGATCTCAATACAACAAGAGTATGGAAGTCAACAAAGAAACACCCGCTTCAAGTGATATTAGCCAAACAAATGAAGAAATGAATCCCACCGAATCAAGTAATCCTTTGACCCTCTCATCATCACAAAATCCATAAGAAGAAAACCAAGGAGAGGACCTTACTTTTGGAATGTCTCACGAGGAGATGACTGAAATGCTCCAAAATTTGGACAACCATAGAATCATCAACATCATGATGAGGCTCAACCCTTCATTATATATGATTGAGCTAGCAAAACAAGGGGCCAAGTTACCTTTGTATTTTGATGTGATTACTATAGTAGAGACATCTTTTCCTCCAATCTCATCCACCATCCCCATTTCATCTACACCCCCATCTCAAAAAATCACACAAAACATCCCGCAAATCACAACATTGTTTGCTCCAACCCAACCCAATGCTAATAAGGGAAGTGCATTTTTGAATGTAATTCAAACACACCCCCTTGTTAATAATCAAAATTTGGATGCAAACACTACCTTGGAACAAAACATACCCAAAAACCCATTACACAAAATTATTCCTCTCACCTTCCATCATGATCCATCATCATCATTTTTTCAGAAAACACCTCAAATGCCTCTCCTCACAAATTCACAAGAGGAAGGAGACATGTTCGGACCAGGGGGCATCTTTGACACCACAACATTTTCACAAGAAATTGTACCCCCAACATTTCCACCTCTTCCACCACTGCCACTATCATCCACACCACTCCTTGGTTTAGGGCTTCCCCCTCTACCAAATATCAATCAAACCACTATCCCAAATATCAATCAAAGCATTATTCCCAATGCTCAAAATTTGTCATTGATATTGCAACAATAGATGACAAACGGACAAGAAATTGCATCATTATCAAACACCACCTTAACATCATAAAGCATGGTCTCTCAAGGACCAACCATATCAACAACACCATCTATCAAGAACACCACCTTCACAAACATTATCCCAAATCCACCACCCCCACCACCGCCAATTTGCACAACATCAAGCCAATATGATGCAACATTGCAAGTTGCTTTCCAATGAGGATACCAACAAGTTTAGAAACAAAAAGCTAAAAAACTAGCTGCTCAGACCACGTAAGCCTCCCAAATAGCACAAGCTGCATTACAAATGCAACAAGCCCAAGCGTTATTGCAACAACAACAACAACAAAAGCCAACCAAGCTGCTCAAGCCGCACAAGCATTGCAAGCACAAAAGACTGCTCAAGCACAACTTTTATCGCAACAACAAGCAACAAAACCACAAGCTGCAAAAGCACAAGCTCAAGCACAAGCTCAATATCAGGCACAAAAATCCCAATACCAAGCACAACTTCTTGCACAAAGATAAGCAGTGCAATTACAAGCATATCAGTAAGCAATAAAGCAATATCAAGAGTAGCATGAAGCAGCAAAATTGGTAGCCCAACATCAACAATCACAATAACAAGAATTGTAGGAACAACAAAAAGTGCAACAACAAGCACAAATCTTAGTGCAACAACAACAAGATCAACAACAAGCATTGTTCATACAAAAGTAGGTGGAAGCCTACCTCACTCGCAAAACATACAGATACCATCGAACAATGCACCAACCAACCCACCCATCCAACCCATGATTGAAACACCCAAAAAAAATTTCTTCCCACCCCATGATCCCCAAAATGATGTGATGGCACAACTCAAGTTGCTCTTGCAACAAGTGCTTGAACTTCAATTAGGGTGAACAACCAAAACACCAAGCAACTTGTGTCCCTATCCATTTGATAGGAGCTTACTAATGAAAGCATTCTCCAAGGGATTTGAAATCCCCAAATTTGACAAATATCGAGGGATGGGAAACCCTGAAGATCACATTAGGGAATTCTAGGTTAATTGCATGGAGGTCACATATGACGATACTTATTTGATACGACTATTTCCTAGGAGCTTGGCAGGCCATGCTATAGAATGGTTCTCTCACTTACCTTCATGAATTAGAACATTCCATGAAATTAGGGACACATTCTTTAAAAATTACACATGCAACATTGCAATGGATGTTAGTCTAGAAGAACTCTCAGCTCTAAAACAAGGAAAGGGTGAATCATTCACCTCATTCCTACAATGATGGTGATCCAAGGCCAATCAGAGCAAGTGGACCATGCCAGAAGAACAAGTTTGCACCATCATAGCCAATCTTGAAGGCCGCTTGGCATTTCATCTCAAGGTTCAGGGCATCACCACATACGATTAGTTGATCCCCAAGGTGCTTAGCATTGAAAGAGCCCTTATGACTCAACCCATGGAATCAAAATCATACAACAAAAAACAAAACAACCACCCACCATCCAACTACAATGATAAACCTTTTACATGGGAAAGAAAAAAAACATTACTAATGATGGTATCATCGATGCCAAGGTGGTCATTAGTTCCCCACGCCAACATACACCCACACTAAAAATCCAAACACAACACCAAAACACTCATCACACAACACACCAACCCACCAACAATCCAACCATCAATAATTTGAATGACCAAGGGGACCACCCCAATGCAAAAGTTATCCCAAATGAAAATACACCATTTTGGGGGAACCCCTTAAGGATATAATGAAAAAGTTGATTGACGAAAAACTCATCAAGCCTCCTACATTGGAGAATTACCAAGAACCCGATGTCAAACCTCCTTGGTATAACAAAAATCAACTTTGTGAATTCCATAAAATCAAAGGTAACACCAAAAACATCATCCAAGATCTCATCAATTAAAAAATCATAAACGTGGAACAACCTATGGGAAATCAAGATCTTAAGATATATATGAATCCGATGTCAAATCATGGTAACAAAGGCAATAAAAATGATAAAGGGAAGGGAAGTGTAAATCATGTTTATGAAATAGTCATTGCCTCCCTAAATGAAAACTGCATGGTTATCACCATCAAGGGTGTCAAAGCCGAAGATTGTGGAGTCACCACAAGAGGATGCAAAGTGACCATCACAGGATCATCCCAACCAAATAGAGCCCCTGCATCTAGATGTGTTCCTAATGGCTATAATATCCTAGACCAACTCAAGAGAATGCCAACACACATCTCCATCATGGAGTTGTTAAAAATATCATTAGCTCATAAAAAGATCCCTGAAGAAGCATTAGCCTCATCCACTATCCCCACAGATCTTGATGTGGAGCAATTCTAAGCTATGGTTAGAAATATCATAACACCTAATCTTCTTACCATTTCTGACCAAGATTTCCCCACCCAACCATCTCACAACCACGCACTTCACTTAGAATCCATTGTACACAAGAGAAAAATAAATAGGGTCTTGGTGGATGGAGGTGCAGGCTTGAACATATGTTCCCTAAGCCTCATCAAGTAGTTGAAAATATCAGAAGATTCGATCGACAAAGGAAATGGCATCATGATAAGAGCATATGATGATCAAGAAAGAGTGTCTCAAGGCATGATTAAACTCCCTATTCAAGTAGGGACAACTCTCATGGAAACCACTTGTCAGGTCTTGGACCTCAACTTTCCATATAATATCCTCTTGGTACACGCATGGATCCATGCGATGAAAGTCATAGCATCAACCTTCCACCAATGTGTTAAATTTACAAATAATGGACAAGAGGTTACCATCCATGGAGATCCTGAACCTTTCTCATATTGGAAAAATCTTGAAGCAAAATATTACAAAATCCCCCAAGTGCCAAAAAATGATGAGGGCCCATCCACACCATACATCGACCTCGCCACTCTCACGTCCACTTATACGACAAAGACACCTGCCACTCCCAGCATTCCAACCATCTCTGACATCAAGCTCATCATCTAGGAGGATGGTTGTGGAAGCTACAAGCTTCCTAACAATGCTTTTGTGAAAGGAGAGTTACCACAATCTCCTTGATCATGAGGACATCCACAAGAGGACCAAGCTTCCACATCACAAATGTCTCTTGAAGACTATCCTTAATTCACAAGATGGGGAGACCTTGTGTTGGAACTATAAATTTTTTATGTTTTCTTTCATATTGTTAACACCCATGCATTTTCCAAATGAGTCCTAATTTGAGCACATTTTCCTCTCTTTGTGATATTTTTACCAATATTTTGCTCATATAGCCCCATAAAATCCATCGAGTCATGAATAATTCATATCATGTTCCATATCGGTGTGAGATGGCCAAGGTCTCCCTGACCTGTAATGAATTCTTTGCTAGCATGTATCTACTGTAGGTTTGTCGACATGACTCCATTGATGTCTCAGCGATCACAATTCATGTGCATTCACCATTCGGTAGGACTCTTTCATGGTTTAAGCAACAGAGGATGATTCTAATCGGCAGGAGTTATACCGTCGCAATGTGGTCTTACCGAGTGCTTTATGTCTCACCAACTAGAGGTAGAATGAGGACACATCGGCAAGAGTTGGGGAATCGATATAAAGTTATAGAGAACCCTTTTGATATTACCAACAAGCACATTAAAGATTCACTTCGGCCAAACATGTTGCTTTCGGTGTGAGGTCATAACGAATTTACATTGTCACACTGACCAGTGGTAGGAGGATACATATCGGTAAGAGTTAGAGTTATCAAAGTTAGGTCTTGGTGAGTGACCTCCGGTCTCACTGACATTACACATGGAGTTTCTATCAAAAGACATCTCAATGAGACTAATGTGACTTTAGAGTAAGTCCTAGTGAATTCAAGTGGGTCTCACCGATGGAACACAAAAGGGACTTTTTCGGCATGAGAATTAATTTGTCTCAGTGATATGAATGTGTCATGGGGTAGATCAGTATGACTCAATGAATTCTTTGAGACATCTACCCAACTATGATTTGTCATGGTGACCCACATATGATAAAAGGATACATTAGTGAGAGAACCATTATTTCATAGCGACAAGTTTGATCACGAAGGCTATCGGTAACACTTAGGGTGTTATGTGAGATGTCTCTCCTATATTGTAGGGTTATAGTGAAGTGAATGGGACGAAAGGATACATTTTGGTAAGAATAATTCTTGTGTCTTAGTGACTGGGAGAAAGAATTATGGGTGACTCTTAGTATAATGAAGTATTTTCTATATGATGTCTCCCCAACAATGGGAGGTCATAGTGATACACAAAAGATGAATGAACTTTTGGTGAAACATAATGTGATCTACATGTGGTTTCCCCGATATCAAAAGGTTATGGTGATAGTGAATGAAAAAAAAGTGAATGTTGGTGAGACATAATGTGAACTATATGACCTCTCCCTGACTCCATTGGTCACGGTGAAACACAAAGAACACGGGGAAACTAGCAGTGACATAATTTCCTTCGGCATGACTACTAGAGTGTCTTGGCGACTATTTCAGTGATGATTAAACTTTGTCATTGTGGCTGACATGTGAATTCCTAAAATATAGTTGCAAGTTAAGATGAAATAAGTCCAAATTCAATGGTAGGCCGACATGGGATCTTAGTATGATATGTTTTTCTGATATTGGTGTATAAATATGCATCTTGTGATTGTAAAAGGATCACTATGGATATAGTATAGTAGATTTATCAAATCAGAGACTATGATGCATGTTTTCAAAATGGAGGTATTTATGAAAGTCAATTGATGTTGCTGCACATTTATGGTGTCAATTATCAATTGAATTTAAAGAAAGTATTGCTAAGCTATCTCCAAGATGAATTATTTCTTATTATTTAAATTGATATAAAAAAATTATATTTAATTCATCAATGTACATTTGTTGTATCTGTGTGGTTAATTGATTGGCTCTTTCAAGAAAAGATTAAATCCTTTTAGTTGATCACAATAATCAAGGAGATTAATTGATTCCTTTTAGTCTTGTATGTTCAAACAAGTTGTAAACATAATATATGCCAGATAATTTGAGTTTTCTCTAGATAAGTATTGCTCATCTTGATTTCAGTTGACTTCACATACCCAATAAGGCACTAGTCTTTGCACATCATCATTTGGATTCATTCAGTTTCTTTACATCCATTAATTAAGCACTTTAGGATTTAGACCAGAAGATTGCTATTGTTATCAAGTTTGATTTCATTTGTTCACTTCCAATTGCCATTGTGGACAAATCACTGTAAGAGAGATAATCATAAGTCAAGTCTGCTTCATTTAGAAAGTTACACTCGCCTATGTTTAGTAGCACCTGAAGAGTAGAAGGTTAAGTTCTTTTAACCTTGTCTGTTACCCTGAAACATATCACAAGATTGGCAGCCTCTTGATGCATCCTGCCTGCATTTTTGAGAGCTAACAAATTGGCAACTCTCCTAGGAAAACATTCAAAATCAAGGCCTTAATCATAGAGTCATAAATATTACACACTCTAATGGCAATAAGAAATATCAAACATTTTCTCACTTTCAAGAATGTGAGTGGTGACTCTAACAGAAACATTACATTATTTCATCATGAATGGAAGAAGATCTCAATATAGGGTAGGTCATACTGGAGCTCCTACTGCCAGCAGTAAGTTGACACACAAAGATGACAAGGTGGATAAGGGAAAAAGCATAAGTGAGGACATGTGCATAACAGATAAAGATAAAGCACCAAGAGCATATTATGAAATGTATGATTGCTATGATACATTGAGAGATAACTCAAGTGTAAAACTTTGTACCCCTGAAGATCAAAGAAATCCATTCTATAATCATCAAGATTAGCCAGAGTTTGATTCCACACCTGAAGCAAGAGTACTTAGACATCGACAGGAATACGAACAAAGAATGGAAGGTAACCAAATCATGTTTACTGATCATGAGCTTCCTGACGAAGTAAAAGCACAGTTTGAATTACAGAGGAAGGAGATACAGGAACTGAAGGCTGAATTGTTGAAAGCCCAAATTACTGCTTAGATAGCTAATTGCCCCCCAAAGTATGTACCACCTCATAAGCAAGGTAATCATGGGGTAGGGCCTTCTGATCCATCAGTATTTTCTCACCATCAGATAGGGAATCACTATAAGCAGCCAAATCATCCACCTCATATCCCCACACAGCATACAAATATGCAGCCACCTCATGGTTAGCCTTATGTCCCACAACATAATGTACAATACAACAATCCCATGCACCAATGTCAGTGTCCACCTAAGCCTCCCCCTCAGTAGCATACAACAATGATCAGACAATTTGATTTAGCAGGTTTTCAATTATACCCTTACCCTATGGATGGCACTTGGAGGGGTATGGTGCCCAAATTTATAGGGAGTAATGCAATTACTACTGAAGATAATTTAAGAGGTTTCAACATTTTCATCCAAGACATAGATGTTCCATATGAAGATTTACACATGAAGTTGTTTATGATGTCACTTATTGAAGATCTAGTGATTGGTTCAATAGCTTGCTAGCATTCTCAATCAATTCTCTTCAAATATTCTAGGATCAATTCCTAGAGAAATATGGGAATCTAAATGTACCACATGCAGCTCTTCATGAATTGATGCGAATTCAAAAAAAATAGAATGACTCAATTTATAATTTCAATCAAAGATTCAACAAGTTGTAGACTAAAGTACCTCCTGGATCAAGGCTACTAGATTCTATAGCCTTGAGTGTTTATTTGAATGCACTTGATCCTAAAATAGGGTATGAGCTAAGAAATAGATTCCTGGGAGATTTGGCTGAAGCACAAAAGATAGCATTGACAATTGAAAACAATAGAAAGGCTACTAGTATAATCAATAAAAGAGACAATTCTAGGGATCCTCAGTAAAGCAACAATTATTAGTACAAATAGGAGAGTACATATAGAAATGAGAGGCTGAGGTTACATGATATGCCTTATAATACAGACTGGAAGGATTGAAAACCTATAATAGCTAGGCCTAGAAACAAAGAGACTCATGATCCATTGAGCAAGAAGGGACCTATATGGTGAGTAACAATTACTTTTGTGAAGCTTGTGATAAGCCACATTCCCCAAAATATTGTGTTGTAGCCCAAAGGATGCAAGAAGAGGGAATGTTGATGGAAAACAATGGAGAAGATCACACAGTATATTTGACTTCAAATACCTTTCATCATGTTCAGGAGGGGTACTCATCTTTAGAAGATGAAGGTTATAAGTATGATGTTTCAAATCAGAGATATAATGTCCATATAGTTGAACAAGTCTTTTATGATTTTGAAGAAGATTATACAGAGGTAAATTCTATTGAAGTGCTTACTCAATGTAGTATGAAAAGACTCACCAAAGATGAAATAGAGAGACTAGTTGTTGTTGCAATTGAGGAAGCAAAGAGTAAATACTGGTTGATAAATAGAAAAGTAAATGAGATGGAAGGCATTCCTAGGGGAATCTTTATGAAGGATCAAAAGGAAACACAAGGAACTATGAAGAAGACAAAAAAGAGACAACCTGATAAAGGTGAACAAAAGCCTATCCAAAAATAGGAAGTTGAGGAATTACACAAAGAGATGCAAAACCCTGATCAGCCTAATAAAAGAGAGAAGGAAGAAAACAAAGGAGAAATGCTAGAACAAAAGAAAATTGTTAAGGTGGAGGGCTCTTCTTTTGACTTCACTTAGGCGTTATCCTAGGTAAAAATGTCTATTCCACTACTTGAGATGATGAAAATTAAGGAATATAGAGATACTGTTGTACAATTGATAACAAGTGGGAATGAAAAAAATATGAATTCTAAAAAAAAATAGCTATTAAAGCAGTCAATAAGTAGGAGAAAGTAAATATCCTAGAAGTCTACTTGAACGATATATTAACAACTCCCCCTCAAGTTGATCCTTTTTTCACTACATTGCTTATCAATAACAAATTGTTGAGGAATTGCATGATAGACTCTGGTGCTACTATAAATATCATGCCAGTAGGAGTCATGAAGTATCTTGGCATGTGGGTTGATACATGTGGAGGAAAGTGTTATGCAATGGATAACCAACCTATTCCTGTGGTGGGTATAATGAAAGATGTTGAGGTCAAATTAGCTACTTATCCATAGGTGGCTTATAATATAGATATAACAGTGATAGATATTCCTTAGTTTGGGATCCTCCTATCAAGATAGTGGATAGTAGCAGTTGGAAGAAATGTTTAGTTTGATCTGTCTTATGAAACAATTCCGGTGAATGGACAAGAAGTGAAGTTGTATAGGGAACCAAGAATGAACTATCTTGTTGACTGTGTACCACAAGATCAGATAAATTGTTTTTGTGATGTTGATCTTGGAAGTTTTAAGATAGAATCAACCCATCTAGAATTAACCAATAGTGATCCAATTGAAAAGCATGTGGCACAAAGCTGTAATGAAATGTGGAAGATGTATTTTGATGGAGCATGTAGCCAAGAAGGTAATGGAGCTGGGATTATATTTGTTTCACCTGAAGGTATTACATTTAAATATTCATTCTTGTTGACATTTGAATGCACAAACAATGTGGTGGAATATGAAACTTTATTGACAGGCTTGAACATAGCTGTGAAACATAAAATCAAGTTGCTAGCTATTTTGGGTGATTCTGAGCTGGTTGTTTCACAAATCAAGTCAAAATATGTAGAAAAGCACAAAAGATTGAAACAATATAGGAATGTTGTATGGGAAACAATTGAGTGGATTGATAGATCGAAGAACATAATGGCTAATTTTTTAGCAAATGTCACACTGAAAAGAGATGATATCACATTGGCTAGGGTATCACAGATTGAGTTCAAGACAAGGCCTATTGTTCCTGATAGCATTTATAGTTGGTAGGTCTTCAATGATGATATTGACCTTTTGAAATTTCTCCACTGTATAGATCAATATGAAGCTCAGGAAATTTACTTCAATGCTTTTGTTGAGGAAGTGGATTGGAAGCAAATAGTGTTTGGAAAGGAGATCTTACAACTCAAAAAAAATATGCTTCCTAAGGGCTTAGTGGCACTGGAGAGGCTATATAATGGAAATGATCGATCCCTTATGAAGAAAACACCATTTAGAAGGGAAGATATTGAAGAAGTTAACTTGGGGACTAAGATAGCACCAAGAAAGTTGTATATAGGAAAGAAGATAAGCCCTACAATTAGAAGAATTCTAATAGAGTTGCTGAGAAAATATAAACATGTCTTTGCTTGGTCTTATGAAGATCTAAAAGCATATAGGGAAGATTTCTTTCAGCATGAAATACTGTTGAAGCTAGATGGTAAGCCATTCAGACAAAAGAAAAGACCCATAAATCCAACACTAGAACCTAAAATGCAAGAAGAATTGGCAAAGCTCAGAGATGGGGAATCATCAAACCAATTAGGCACTCAACGTGGGTCTCAAATTTGGTCCCTATGAGAAAGAGAAATGGTGATATCAGACTATGTGTGGACTTTAGGAATTTGAATATGGCATCTCTCAAGGACAATTATCCTCTACCCAATATGGAGGCTATATTGCATAATGTAACAGGTTGTGAGCTATTGTCTATGATGGATGGGTTTTTAAGGTATAACCAGGTTAAAGTCAAATAATCTAAGAAATATAAGACATCATTCACAACTCCTTGGGGAACATATGTATATATAAGAATTCCATTTGGTCTCACTAATGCAAGAGAAACTTTCCAAAGAGCTATGGATGTGGCATTTGAAGATTTGATTAATGCTATCATGGTGGTGTACTAGGATGACCTGACTGCTTATTCAAAGAAGTCTAAAGATCATGTGCAACATCTGGAGAAGGAATTTATTAAATCCCTAGAATATGGTATTAGCTTAAACCTCAAGAAGTGTCATTTTGCAGTCACAGAAGGTAAGCTCTTAGGACATATTGTTTCAAAAGAGGGGATTATAATAGATCCTAAGAGGGTTGAAACTATTGACAAAATTCTTGTTCCTGAAACTGTTAAAGCTATACAATCATTCTTTGGATAGATTAATTTTGTTAGGAGATTTTTTTCTAACTTTCCTAAGATCATTAAGCCCATATCAAAAATGTTGAAGAAAGGACAAAAAATAGAATGGAATGTAGAAGCCTTGGGAGCCTTTATATCCATCAAAAGAGCCATCAAGGAGGCTCCTATCCTGAAGTTTCCATATTTTGCAAATCCTTTTCAAATATTTTCATTTGCTTCAATGCACACTATTGCTACTATTATGTTACAAAAGAATGAGGATGGTCACAAATAACCCGTGTATTTCTTAAGTAAGTCATTACAAGGGTCTGAATTGAAGTATGACATAATTCAAAAATAAGAATTTGCATTAGTAAAAGCTACAAAAGCTTTCAATTCATATCTTGTTGGAGCAAAGGTGATTGCCTATGTCCCCCATGCAGCTGTCAAAGATATTCTGACACAATCTAAAGTGATAGGAAATAGATGTAGATGGATTAACAAGATCCAAGAGTTTGACATGGAGATATAGATTACTAAGCTAGTGAGAGGTCAAGGTTTGGCTAGGTTGATGGCAGAATCGAATATTGAAGAAAATCAAGTTTGTAATGTAGAAGGGATTGCAATTGCAAGCATTGAGAACACTCCTTGGTATACTGATATCATGCATTACCTTAAATACATGAAGTGTCTAGAGGAATTGAGTGATAGCTAAAAAATAACTTTGAAGTTGCAGGCATCTAAATATGTCTTCATGGATGGAGATCTATTTTGGAAGAATAGGGATGGTATACTTTTGTTATGTCTGGATAAATCATAAGCCAAGCATGTTTTAAGTGAAATGCATGAAGGAGTTTATGGTGGACATTACTCAGCAAAAACAAATGCACATAAAAATCTTAAGGCAGGTTATTATTGGCCAAAGGTTTTTAATGATTCTTTTACACATGTGAGAAAATGTGAAGCCTTCCAAAAGTTCTCTGGAAAATTGAAGTATCAGGGTGCTTTACCACTTCGACCCTTGCAGGCTTATACCCCTTTTCATCAATGGGGAATTGATTGCATTGGAGAGATGCAAGAAACATCAAGTGAAGGATAGAAGTGGATACTAGTTGCCACTGATTATTTTACCAAATGGGTAGAAGCAATCCCAACTAAATAGGCTATAAGTAAAGTGGTGAAAAAATTCCTAATGGACAATATTATCACCAGATTTGGTACACCACTGAGGTTAATCATAGACAATGGGATGTGTTTCAAGTGAGATGAATTCAAAAGCTTCTGTGACACATATGGTATTACCATTTCTTATGCAACTCCTTATCATCCACAAGCCAATGGTCAAGAAGAGTCTAGCAATAAGAGTCTTTTGAAGATTATAAGGAGGATGTTAGGATAGAATAAGAAGGCTTGGGATTCAAAATTAAAGCTGGTTGTGTGGGATGATAGGATTAGTATGAAAAGGGAAATTGGAAAATCCCCATTTGAATTGGTGTATGGAGCACAAGCTAGGATGCCTTTGCAAAATTTGTTACCAGTCTACAAGTTTATCCTTCAGGAAGATTTGGATATTCTTGAGCCTATGGAGGAAAGAATGGAGCAACTAGCTAAACTTGATGAAGTAAGGAGAGTTTCCCAAAACCAAAACATGAAGTTATAGACACAGATGAAGTATCTATTTGACAAGAAGGAAAATGATAGAAAATTTGAAGAAAATGACTTGGTGCTGATGTGGAACACCAAGTGTTAGGAGAAGGACAAACATTGACAATTTGAAGCTTTGTGGCTAGGACCTTTTGGTGTTATTGGAAAGAAAGTTGAAGACTCATACTATCTACAGAATATGGTTGGTGAAGACCAGGAGTTTCCTATTCATGGGAAATTCCTGAAGCAATTTTTCTCTTGAGCAACACAGAGGATTAAGGGTTGCCAGTGCATGGACAACTCTTGATGGTCCTCTTTAAAATCATTTTCCATGCACAATAGTTTAAGGTTTTTGTTCATCTCCATTTTGCATTCATTTTCCTTTCATTCCATCATGCTTCATGTCCATTTCCATTTCACTCACCGATTCATCATTTTGTGTTTGGTATGCTCACCCAAAGATCTGGATCCTTGCAGTGATCTTACTCTCATTCATCCCTAGATGGAGCCACTATTGGAACTCTAAATTTATGATGCTTTTCTTCATATTGTTCACACCCATGCATTTTCCAAATGAGTCCTACCTTGAACACATTTTCCTCTCTTCATGATACTTTTACCCATATTTTTCTCATATAGCCCCATAAAATCCATCGAGTCATGAATAATTCATATCATGTTCCATATCTGCATGAGATGCCCAAGGTCTCCCTAACCTATAATACATTTTTTGCTAACATGTATCTACTGCAGGTTTGTCGTCATGACTCCTTTGATGTCTTAGTGATCACAAGTCATGTGCATTTTCCATTTGGCAAGACTCTTTCACAGTTTCGACGACAGAGGATGATTCTAATTAGCAAGAGTTATACCATCAGAATGTGGTCTTACTTAGTGCTTTATGTCTCACCAATGGGAGGTAGAATGAGGACACATTGGCAAGAGTTTGGACATTGATATAAATTCATAGTGAACCCTTTTCATCTTACCGACAAGCACATTAAAGATTCACTTCAGCCAAACATATTGCTTTCGGTGTGAGGTCATAAAAAATTTACATTGTCACACCAACCAGTGGTAGGAGGATACATATTGGTAAGAGTTAGAGTTATCAAAGTGAGGTCTTGGTGAGTGACCTCGAGTATCATTGACATTACACATGGAGTTTCTATCAAAAGACATCTCGGTGAGACTAATGTGACTTTGGAGTAAGTCCTAGTGAATTCAAGTGGGTCTCACCGATGGAACAGAAAAGGGACTTTGTTGGCATGAGAATTAATTTGTCTCACCAATATGAATGTGTCATAGGGTAGATCAGTATGACTCAATGAATTCTTTGAGATGTCTCCTTGACTATGATTCGTTACAGTGACCCAAATATGATAAAAGGATACATCGGCAAGAGAACCATTATGTCATAGTGACAAGTTTGATCACGAAGGCTATCGGTAATACTTAGGGTGTTCTGTGAGATGTCTCTCTGATATCGTAGGGTTATAGCAAAGTGAATGGGATGAGAGGATGCATTTTAGTAAGAAGACTTCTTGTGTCTAGGTGACTGGGAGAAAGCATTATGGGTGACTCTTGCTAAAATGAAGTATTTTCTATATGATGTCTCCCCGACAATGGGAGGTCACAGTGATACACAAAAGATGATTGAACTTTTGGTGAAACATAATGTGATGTACATGTGGTTTCCCTGATATCAAAAGGTTATGGCGATAGTGAATGAAACAAAAAGGGGATGTTGGTGAGACATAATGTGAACTATATGACCTCTCCCCAACTCCATTGGTCATGGGAAAACTCAAAGAACACATGGCAACTGACAACAATATAATTGCCTTCAACATGACTACCAGAGTGTCTTGGCGACTATTTCAGCGATGATTAACAAAACTCTGTCATTGTGGTAGACATGAGAATTCCTAAAATACAGTTGTAGGTCGACATGAAATAAGCCCAAATTTAGTGGTAGGCTGACATGGGATCTCAGTATGATATGTTTTTCTGGTACTGGTGTATAAATATGCATCTTGTGATTGTAAAAGGATCACCAACTATTAGTTATTTGATATACAATAGTAAAATTATATGGATACAATATAGTAGATTTATCAAATTAGAGACTATGATGCATGTTTTCAAAATGGAGGTATTTGTGAAAGTCAATTGATATTGCTAGACATTTCTAGTGTCAATTATCTATTGAATTTAAAGAAAGTATTGCTAAGCTCTCTCTAAGATAGATTCTTTCTGATTATTTAAATTGATATAACAAGTTTATATTCAATTCATCAGTGCACATTTGTTGTATCTGTGTGGTTAATTGATTGGTTCTTTCAAGAAAATATTAAATTCTTTTAGTTGATCACAGTAATCAGGGAGATTCATTTGGATTATTTGAGTTTTCTCCAGAGAAGTGTTGCTCATCTTGATTTCATTTGACTCTATATACCCAATAAGGCACTAGTCTCTGCACATCATCATTTAGATTCATTCAATTTCTTTACATCCATTAATTGAGCACTTTAGGATTTAAACCAGAAGATTGCTATTGTTATCAAGTTTGATTTTATTTTTTCACTTCCATTTGCCCTTGTGGACAAATCACTGTAAGAGAGATAATCATAAGTCAAGTCAGCTTCATTTAGAAAGGTACACTCACCTAGGTTTAGTAGCACCTGAAGAGTAGAAGGTTAAATTTTTTTGACCTTGTCTATTTCCCTGAAACGTATCAAGAGATTGGCAACCTCTTGAGGCATCCTGCTTGCATTTTTGAGAGCTAACACCTTGGCTAGGAGGTTATTGAAGCAGATCCATCACACATGTTATATCAAGATGATAGACTAACACCTAGATTACTAATGGATGAGACAAGCAAGGGCCTAAAAATAATGTTTGCAATGGGCTATGACATAAATCAAAGACTGGGACAAAATGAAAATGGCCTCATAGTACGTATCATGCCAGAGACTTGATCCATAACAAATCTTGGCCTTGTATGTACTCCTCTATGTATAACCATGCGTGGATAAATTCCTCTGGTTAGAATGGTTAATATTTCTCCTTAGCAATACTAGCAGAAGTATGCTCACCAATATCCATAGGTAGAGACATACATAACTTTATAACTAAGGCCTATATTAGTAGTGATGATGAGGATACCATGACCAATATACCTAGGTTATTTGAGGATACTGCCCTTTGCATGACTAGCACCCTCTCCTTTGAACTAGACCATCAAAATCATGAGATTCACTTAGTTTACCCTCAACTCATCGACTACAACCAACGAGGACCACCAATTCTTGATACATTAAAAAATGATGAGGCACTCTTAGAATTCATGGAAATGAGGGATAACATTCTAGATGGAGATCACAAGGAAAGGATTATAATGGAGTTGTACACACATGCCTATTATGAGGAAATGATTGAATCCTTCAGTTGCAAAAGTGAGAAACTAAGAATCATATCTAAGTCATCGAGTGAAAACCACACTATAGAACACTCTAACAAGATAATAGTAAACATAAAGGATGTATCTAATGGTGAAAACCTCTTTGAGGCATCCAAGGATGAATGATTCAATCTTCCTTTAATAGCTATTCATCAGGAGAAGTCAGTAGTTTTGGCCGAAAAATGCAATCATGTCAACCTAGGAATAGAGGAGACCCCGCGTATCACATTTTATGTGGAATCACTATTATCAAAAGAGAAAGAACTCCTAGCATCATTCCTATGGGAAAGGAAAATAAACTTTGCATGGAGTTACGCTAACATGCTAGGACTCGATCCAGAGACTATGGTTCATCACTTAGCAGTGTATCCAGAAGCAAAACCGGTCAAACAAAAGCTTTGAAAAATGCATCCTCAGATTACTCTATTGGTCAAAATGGAACTAAAAAAGCTACTAGATGCAATATTCATACAACCAATAGATTATCTAGAATGGATGTCAAATTTGGTACTTGTTTGAAACCCTAATGGAGCCATTACAATATGCATGAACTTTAGAGATTTGAACAAAGCATGTCCAAAGGATGATTTCCTGCTTCCTAACATTAACATGATAGTAGACATGAAAAAAGGCCATGAGATGCTATCATTAATGGAGATATTTTCAGCATACAATCAAATCATGATAGAAAAAGAGGATCAACATAAGACGGCTTTCACTTGTCTATAGGGGACCTACTGCTGGAACATGATGCCATTCAGCCTAAAGAACATAGGAGAAACCCATCAAAGGGCCATGAAATTGATATTCCATGACATGATTCATAAAATAGTCAAAGACTATATCGACGACATTCTAGCTAAGTCAAGAAAAAGACAAGATCATATAGCAACCCTAAGTGTTATCTTTGACAGACTGGAGGAATACAAAGTTAGACTAAATACCAAGAAGTGTGTCTTTGGTGTACAATTAGGTAAATTTCTAGGATACATAGTGTCCATGAGGGGTATTGATGTGGATCTGGAAAAAGTGAAAGCAATTCTCAAGATGGAGGCACCAAAAACATTAAGGCAATTGAGAGGCTTCCAAGGCTGACTTCAATCC
Source organism: Sequoia sempervirens (assembly GCA_007258455.2). Lineage (NCBI taxonomy): Eukaryota > Viridiplantae > Streptophyta > Pinopsida > Cupressales > Cupressaceae > Sequoia > Sequoia sempervirens. Next base: position 22,298,921 of record VDFB02000017.1, read on the forward strand.
ATCTGATGATTTATAGCATAACTAGCAGACAAGCAGAACCCATATTATCACCTAATCCACAAGGGGGTAGTGTAAAAATGGGATAGAAAATGTGAAGAGGTATTCAACAAAATCAAGGAATATCTATTGACACCACCAGTCTTAATGCCACCCATCCCAAGAAATCCATTGATTCTATACGTATCAGTAAAAACAACAGCACTTGGAGCTCTCCTAGCCTAGCATGATGAAAATGGAACCGAGAGGGCTATCTACTATATTAGTAGAACAATGGTTGGTCATGAGTTAAACTATTAATTTATCGAGAAAGAATATCTTGCAGTAGTGTTTGCATCTCAAAAATTCAAACATTACATGTTGGCACACAAGATAAAGCTAATTGCCAAAATTGACCCCCTCAAGTATCTCTTATCAAAAGTAATACTTACAGGAAGGATGAAAAAATGGGTGATGATACTATCAGAGTATGACATTGAGTATGTAGAGCAGAAATCCATTAAAGGCCAAGTTATTGTAGATCAACTAGTAGAAGCACCTATTTATTCTAAGAATCCTCTTGTCTCAAAGTTTCCAGATGAATCCATTTTTAACCTCAATGTAGCTAACCATTGGAAACTATACTTTGATGGTTCATACACACAACATGGATCAGGAGCTAGTGTCTTCTTCATCACCCCACAAGGGGATTGCATACCAAGGTCATACAAACTAGCATTTCCTTGCACTAACAACATTGCAGAATATGAGGCTTTGACTATAGGACTTAGGATAGTAGTGAAATAGAACATCATAGCTCTCAAAGTGTACGGAGACTTGAAGTTAATCATAAATCAAGTCAATAATGAATATTAGACCAAGGATGACAAGCTCACTCCATACAAGAAATTAGTGGAGACTCTCAAAGAATCTTTTATAGAAATAACATTTTAATAGATTCCTAGAACCAACAACAGAGCAGCAGATGCCATGGCAACAAGTGGGTCCCTATTAGACATCCCTCACAACATTCCAAAATATGAATTATTGATTGAGCAACTTCTTGTTCCCACATTCAAAGTACCAAAATCAGAATATGTGTGTGAAATCATTGGTTCTAGCGATCCTTAGTATCATGACATCTACACATATCTTCACATAGGAGTCATATCAGTTGACCTACCATCAAACCTAAAATGAAAATTTGTTAAAAAGGAATCCAAATTTGTCATCCTAGGTGATACCCTATACTATATAAGCATAGAAGGTACCTTACTGCACTATTTAAATGCTAAAGAGACATTAATCACTCTAACTGAGGTACACAATGTTATCTATGGTTTACACTCAAGTGGAATGACCATAACCAAGAAACTGCTAAGGATTGGGTGTTATTGGCCCATAATGGAAAGAGAAGCACATGATCATGCTAGAAAGTGTCTACAACGTCAGCAGCATGGGGACCTCATCCATGCTCCAACTCAAGAGCTTCACCCTATCATCACACCATGACCCCTTTCACAGTAGGGACTCAATATCATTGGGAAAATCACACCCACCTCATCTAATGGCCACAAATTTATCATAACTACAACTAATTACTTTACTAAGTAGGTGGGGGGCATACCCATGACGTATATAACTAGGAGGCAGATCTAAAAGTTTATCCTGAACTACCTCATTTGTTGGTACCGTGTCCCACAAACCATTATCTTAGATAATGGGACACCATTCAAGAATCAGGATGTTCATGAATTGTGTGAGAAATTCAAAATCCAACATCACTTCTCCACCCCATAATACCCCCAAGGAAATGGCAAAGTAGAAGCTACAAACAAAACCATTCTAAAAATTCTTAAGAAAATAGTCAATGACACAAGTTGTGACTAGCATCTGTAGCTTAATCCCACCCTCTGGGACTATCGAACTAGCATCTACACACCCACCGACGCCACCCCCTTCTCCTTGGTCTATGGATCAAAAGTGGTACTCCCCATTGAGATCGATCTCCCATCCCTTAGGATATCACTGCAAAACCTCATCATGGATGAATAGTACTAGGTATCAAGACTAAATGAGCTATAACTACTGGATGAGAGATGGATAGATTATTTAAATCACTTTCAATTCTATCAGAATAGACTCAAAAGGATCTACAATAAGAAAATTAGAAGCAGGACTTTCCAAGTTGAAGAACTGGTGTTAAAAGAGAAACAAAAGAATGTCCCAAATCCAAGCGGCAAAGGAAAGTTCGAACCTAATTAGCTAGGACCCTTTTTCATCACAAGTTATAAGATAGGGGCATATTAGTTATCAATACCCAAAGGGGAACCTCTACAGGAACCCATGAATAGCTCCCATTTCAAAAAGTTTTATGCCTAAATCTTTCAAGTTATAGAACCAAAAAATCAAAAAAATTAGAAAATGTCCTGAAAAAATGGTTACTTTGGTAAAACCCTGGAAAATAGGCATCTTGATGACAATAAAAAAATAAAAAAGCAAAAAAATCCAAAAAAATTAGAAAAAGGATCAAAAATAGCAAAGAGGAAAAATCATCCTCTAGTGAAAACCACTTTGGTGGCACTTTGGAAAATTACCTTGGTGAAAACCTGGCAAATAGTCGGCTTGTGTAAATAAGCACTTTCCATCAACCAGGATCTTTATGGCTTGTTCTACATCATCCCTCCATCACTCATCCATCATCCAATTGCATCCACACCATAGCTTGGTCCTATTTTTGTATCATGATCCTTCCTAGTACGACTCGGCCCATTCTCAAGGTCAGTTTGTCTTGCCTTTATCAGAGTAGTCTATTGATTCATTTTGGGGGCACATTCTCATCAGATGAGATTTGTGTATATTCTTTAAGTCGTCAAATCAGAAAATCCAAAAACATTATAAAATCAAAAAACCAAAAAACATCAAAACATATCAAAATCCAAAAATAAGTCAAAAAGATAGTCAAAAAGTCAAAAACAAGGTTTTCTTGTTGAAGTACATGGTCTCTAAGCTTGAACGCAGACAAGGTTGATCTTTGATCATCCCCTAAGACACTTTGGTTAGTCCTTTAGAAGTTGGTTATAATAAACTGACATTTCATCATATATATCTTCATTTGTAAATCGGCCAAGTTGTCAATCAAACTACATGGTCTCTACGTGTATAACATAGGAAAGGATAATCTATTGATCAGCCCCCGAGACCCCTAGGATAGGTCCTTAGGTTAGTCTCTTGGTCAAAATCTCATAAAATCCCAAAAAAAATGGAAAATAGAAAATCAAAATAGTGTAAAATCTCGAAAAATACCAAAAATAGCCTCAAAACATTGCAAAACATCAAAAATATCCAAATATTTTAAAAAATACATATGTCTCATCTCGATTACACCCACAATAAACACCATCCATAATAAACTAATCGTCACCCTCAACCTTTGGTGAAACAGTTAGAAACAAGTCTAGCAGCTTAAAAGTAAAAACCCAAAAACATCAAGTCTTAAGTCTAGGTCAGTGCGTAAGCAAGTTGGTCATCTCTTCATATTGGTAACTCATCATCTGAATTGGTCCCATATCAATCATCCCTTAGAACACTTTGGATAAACGAAATGGCATGCTGCCATCCACTAACATGTCCTAGGATGAATCCTTCCTACCATGGGCATTATCTTTTGGCAATAAGTTTCGGTTATCATCCTTAGAATACACATCCTTTTTCCATTAGCGGTATTGAAGAGCATTAGCTTGTTTGTGTGCTTTATCTTTTTCTTTTGACTTATCTTATTTGCACTCATTCCAAGGATGTCTCCATGATATCCCAAAACCAGAGGATTTAGAGAAATAGGAATGGGATAATGATCATTAGCCTTTGTCTACTATGCTTGTTGGATGTTCTTGTAATATAACCTAGGCAAATACTTGCTTTATTAGGTATGTATGGAAGAAGGTCTAGGGAGACTTGTTGACTATTGCATGGATAGGTTTACCTTTTTGTGTTTTGGTCCAAGGTGTCTTAAACTTCTAAAGTGCATCCTAGCAAGGTTTTCGTATGTCAGGTGTGAACAAGAATACTCCTATCTGCTTGTCATGTCAAAGTTCATCTCACTGGGTACAATGCCATCCTGGTCTTCTATACCTTGATGCATCATACCACATGTGTTATCAAACATAAGAAAATTTGGCCCTTTGAAAATCCCAATTCCTTGGCAAGTAATCACCATCATCATTTGCATTTTGCATCATCTCATGTCTTGTTGAAATGACTTCTTCCTTTCTTACTAACTGTACTAACAAGTTACTATGACAGTTGATCATCATCACCATCATCATCATTGATCCTGCATCCACAAATATTTAGCATATTGCATAAACATATCATATAGGAAATATACGCATTGCATTTTAAACGTCATATAAATAGGTTATCATAAACATTCTTCATAGATAGGTGCATCCAAGACATTGCATTTCTCCCATTACATTGCATCTCATGCCATTATATCAATCATTGCATAAACACTCATTTACATTTCACAACCATTTCATATTACCGTCTATCATAAAAAATCATTGTATAACATCTATAGAATCATTTCATGATCATTTTTTGTAATAATCACTAGGTATATAAGCATGTAATTCATTATGCATACATACTTACATAACATACATGACATCATCTCACCACTTTACCTTCACATTACATTACACATTAACATATCATTGCATCACATACATCATCATTTATTACGTTTAGGATAAGAACATTTGTTATTCTAAGTATCCCACAAAACCATCTCATTATGCATTAATACCATTTCATTAGCATCATATTATGACCATCGTATTTCATATTTCATCATCCATATTATCTCATAAATAACATCATAAAACATTCATTGCATAAATGGCATAAATCATTCCATATAGGCATAGACGTATAAAAGATCATTACAAACAATTCATATATGCATCCATTCATTATCATTTCATAAGTACAATTAACATATCATTTCACGTGTGCACAACAGATCATATCATTTCACATATTAGACCATCACATTTGCATTATCATAAATAGACCATCACATTTTCATATCATAGGTTAGCATAATATAGATCTGTTAGTCATAATCATTGAATAAACATCATTAGAAATAAATGCATCCATAACATACAAAAGTAGAATCATGCATAAATAAAGAGTACGTATTTCATCACATCAAAATTGGCTCATATATATAATCATCATGCAAGTGTCATAGTACAAGAATAAATTGGATCACTGTACATATGTGTCAATCAGTACAAAATTCCCATCAAGCTATAAAAATGAGCCCATAAGGCACAAAAACTATATATCATCTCAATCAAGCTTGATCCCTGTGAATGTTGCCCTCACCCCTGTCACCATGACCCTCTGCTGGTCTAGGGCTAGCCCACTCTAAATACTTTGGGACCCACTCTATTCTGGGTATGGTCTCATGGTAAGCCCATCGGTAATACTCTGCCTCTCAAATGGCATCTCTATAGGATTGAACTGATACTATACCCTAGGAGGAGGAGGTTGTCATGCTCTCTATCTACTATTTGTGGCCTAGCTCTATGGCTGCCTATAGCTCCGTAGCTTGCCTCTGCTGCACAACTTGATCCCTCTCAGCCATGATTTTCTCTCTCTAAGTCCTCGCCTAGTCTCTCTCCACTATCACCACCTGAACCTACACCTAAAGCTACACAATTAAGGCATCTCGAGCATCTGCCTGTCCCTGTGGTTGAACATGTGGCTACACCCAAGGCTAATCCTCATCTCATGGTGGCTCTTGCTACTAATCTTGCATGTGTACATTTCCATGACCTGGTGGGAGTGGGGGCATGCTTGGCAGATCCTATTGAATCTCAACCCTATGTCCTCACCCTCGTCCTCTCCCTTTTCCCTTAACTCTACACACATCTGGATCCTCACCTAGAATGGTCAACTGAAGTGGAGGTCAGAACCAGTCTTCGTAAGCCTAAGTGGTGCCTGGATCTACCAAACCCTAATCATAGGCCCATGGTCGAGCTACCAAGTTCCTAAAACTGTTGACTACCTTTGAGGTTGGAATGTACTATCCCTATGACACCTGTGTCATGATGTAGGAAAATATGGCTACATAGGTGTCATTAGGCTGATCCTCTAGCTCTCCAAATTGACATTGCACATGCCCAGGTAGGTATCTCTCGATCATCGTATGCTCCCGCCCCTACATGTATTGATCCTAGTGGTAGTAGAATAGTTGATCGACATCATCGACCCATCTAGGGTTACCAAGGCATGGTCTCCAAGTGAAAACAAGCATCTCATCTAAGACCCACCTCCAATATGGGATCCCATGCTCACCTGTGTGTGTAAAGGACACACTGCCTCTGTATCTTGCCATGAGGGCATCATCTGCCCCCATCAGAACTGGAATGACATGAGAACATAGCACAGAAATGTGCTCCCATGCCCAGACGTGAAGTAAGCTCACTCCATTCCCCAACGCTTTGTTGTCCAAGTATACATACTCATGAAGGTCCCTATAAAGTGAAGCTAGAAGGATAGGCCCACATGCAAAGCAAACCAACCTATCTCAGACCACCCACTCCCAACAATACCTCTAGCTAGGACTAAAATATCACCCTCATCTGTCTGGGGCAACGAGACCCGAAATGATGGCTGCAACCATCTAGTGGTAGGGAGGTGCTATGACCATGTAGTGCTCTAGCTCAATCTATCCCTCGTAGAAGATGATGTCCCATGTGGCAAGGACTCTACCACAGGCCTCACACCCCTCATCCATATAAAATATCACCCATCGGCCATGAATAGGCAATCATAAAATGTTCCAAATGTCCTCTAGAGTGACGGTAGCCTTGCCAATGGGGAGATGAAACAACGATGTCTCGCTGTGCCACCTCTCAGCTAGCACTGACAACATCACTAGGTGGGTACGCAAGGGCATTGTGGCAATATGCCACAACACTGTAGCCCCGAGCTGATCTTGGTCCCTATCGCTCAGGTCTCACAAGATTCTCTCCAAATCTCGTGACCTGTGCTCCTGAGAGTAGAGCTCCCTCATTGCATCCTGCATCAACGAAGGTCTATGTGTTAAAATTTTTGAATTTTTTTGAACGAATGCTCCACAATCATCCCTAGTGGCACAGTTTGTGATAGTGTCATAGTTTTATTTTACTCAAACTCTGATGCTCAAGCCCAAAAAGTGCCAAATGGTGATGTCGTGGCACACTTCATCATCCAACATCCCAATTTTTGTGAAAAGGGCGATGCTGTAGCGCAATTTAACAAACTGACCCGCCGAGCCCGAGCTCAGTGTCAGAGTTTTTAAACTCTGAACTGCACCATGCAACATAGTTTGAATGTCGAGTGGTGCTATATAGCACCATTGGAGGTGAGCTGCTCTTTTAAAGCATTAATTAAGTCATTAAATGAAAAGATGAAGCTTGGATAAAGGTCACATACCGATGCCCCAATGCCAAGTGGTCGTTGGTACGTCTGAACTTATCAATGATGTTTAGGGGAAGTTGTCATTGTGCCATATCACCAAAGAGTCAGATCTCAAATCTGAAGGTTGTTGGCGGATGTGTGTGAAAATGACTTGAAAGTGACCCCTTGCACCCCTTTTAAGCCTAAAAATTAGGGTTTTTTTCACCCTGTTTAGCTATCCTACTAAGGGTTTGGACGCCTGAACCTGCTTTTGTTTGATTGAGGGTTTTTTTTCATCATTTTATTGTGTTTAGACATGTTTTTAGCCTCCTAGACCCCTTTTAGACCTAGTGGGTATTTTTTCATCTTTTTTTGCGAGATCACCCAAAAAATTAAAATTTTCATATGATCTCTCGAAGAGGCATTATAATGGCATGTTTTATCTCGCCATGCAGTGGTGGGGTAAGTTTTTAAATATCAATTTTTTTTAGCTTTGATCGATATCATTTATTCTTTGAACCAACACAACAAGTGCATTGCTTCAAAGAGGGGCAAAATGTAGACACGTAAAATATACTGACTGACATTGTGCATCTAATCCTAACTTACATCATTTCTTCTGGAATCATCCCTTAGTCTAACCATTTAATCAAATTCCCCTATCTGATTAAATTCATCAATAGTCCTCTCTTAATTGAATAAATAATTTTATCTAATTAATTCAACCTCTTTTGTTAATTAAATCAATCCATTTAATCTAATTATCCCTATTTAATTAAAAAATCAATTTATTTGATTAAATCTCTAAAGTCTATCCATTAAATTAAATAAATTAAAACCTTATTTGATTTAATCTAACATCATCTCTTTTAATTAAATAAATTAAAATCCTTATTTAATTAATCTCTTGTCATATTCCTCTCTTATTTGATTTAAAATAAATTCATAAATTTGAGTCAAATATGTCACATCATCTAACCTCTCTCATTAAATTAATTAACCCTTGATTAATTTAATCTCATCTCATGTCCCATCCTCTAGATAATGTAAGTTGCACATGAAAATAGATTTAATTCATTTATTAAATATCTATTTTCCTCACAAGGCATCTTTTGGAATATTCTCTCAATTTGAATTCAAAAATTCCAAGTCAACATGTACATCCAACAAGGAAATAGATTCATCTTACATGTCCTTTTCCTTTATCCAAGTGGCATTTATTGCATTTTCCCTTCCCTCTTACATGTCATTTCGATAAATTTGAAATTCAAAATTATGCACTTATTGGCACAAACCCCAAATCTTGCACATCCTTCACCCACTCATAGATTGACAAGTGGCATCATGCCATTGGATGAATGTTAGTTCCACATTGTTCAAATTTGGACATTCATCCATCTTAGCATTCTATAAATAAAGATCTCATATCCTCATTTCATCATCCACAATCTAAGCAAAGTTACCATGCTCAAATATCTCTTGAATTTTATCCATTATCATTGAGTCATAGCTAGGTTTTGCAGATTTTGGGCTTGGAGTTCTCATTCTTCATCAGCAAAAGTGGATCAATCATCATCAACATCTCAATCTTGCATCTTAGGAATTTGGAAAGGGCCAATTTTCACATAAAATTGGCACCAATTCTCCCATGGGATCATGAGTTTGCACATCTAATTAGGATTTGATCTTTGTTTTATCATTGTCATTGTGTTCTCTGTTATTTTCATTCCTAGTTTGAAGTTGTAAATGGATTTCATGGGGAATCCTTGTTTTGGCTTGCAATCACTTATCTAACTCATGTATTCTTGTTGTTTTGCAGGTACCAAGGTTGGGGTTCACACAATAAGATCGAAAGAGACACTGAGTGTATATACCTAATTCTATCTAATCTTCAAGGTTCATTTTAGATATTCTCATCTATATTCTAATCTAGTATGGATACTTTCTATCCGTGATTTACCATGCTTACCATTGAGGTATTATGTGATTAGTTGACACGTGAGGAGGCCAAGATAACATAGTTGGATCCTCTTCCAGAATCAATGAGCCAAGCATTCGTAGCTCAGACATCTCAAGGGAAGCAAAAGAAAAAATAGAGGTCGAAGATAGATTCAATAGGTAGTGAGACTTCCTCCAAGCCACCACCTAACTCTAATTCCAAACCACAATCCAACACTAAGTAGGGTAAATCTTCTAAGTCTAGTGAGCCTTCCTCCAAGACTAGAAGAAATTAGGTGATCCTTGTAGTTTCTGTGGAAAGCAAGGTTATCCAGTTTCCAAGTGTTGAAAGCAATTAGAGGCTTTAAAGGAGGCCATGAAACAACATCATATCTCCTCACCTCAGTCACCTTCCCCAAATATAGGTAAAGGTCACGCTCTTTCTACATGAGCATTACCTTCAAGATCTACTTGGATTCTAGATTCTGGTGCTTCTCACTACATGACACACACTCAAGAGTCTGTCATCACACTTTCCCATTGTTGCACTCCACACATTGTAGTTGGTGACTCTACACAATTTATAGTTGTGGGTTCAAGTTCTGTTTCATTTGGATGGTGGTTATCTTTAGGATGTATTTGTTGTTCCTGACATTTTGACAAACCTCCTTTCCATTTATCATATTTTCCATTTTGGCATTGGTTAGATAGTTGATTTCTCACTACATGATGTGCTTATTTGATACCTACATGATCCTAGTTTGCTTGTGGCCACTGGGAGTGATGATTTTACATCTCACTTATACAGATTTGATGGCTTTGAGAGTATAGATGTTTCAGGTTCGGGTATGTGCAAGATCATGATGGGCCAAAAAGTGGCAATATTATGGGTATTTGTAGGGTATGTGGCTGAGAACATTTTTTTTGCCCAAAATTGATGTAAAAAAAAAGGTATTTAGAGGAGATTCTCAACTTTTAACCAATATAAATTATTCTTTAATTTGAATTTCATAAATAATTATTATTCATTTTCTATTATAATTATGGCTAAAGTCCTGATCGAAAGGCTAATTGAAAAACATCTATAACTTTCAAGTTCGGTATCACATATTTTGAATTTGAAACATGTGTCACATTCTATGCTTCACATACTATAGGATTGAAAAAATAAAAAATAAATTTCATAAAGTTTTGACCAAGTTAAGGTGGTCAGACATACGAGTTTTTATATTTTTAAAAAATTGTAATAAAAAATTCATAATTAATTATTTACTTGGAAACAAATTACAAAAAAATATGTGTCACATCCAGACATGAGTCCTATACTTATATATAAAATATTATAAAAAAAATATTATCATTTTATTATGGTTAGGGTGGTCAGACAAACACCTACTTATTTTTTCCTTGAAATTTAAGTACTACTGCATTGAAATTTCAAATTTTCACCAAATAGATTTTATTTAATTTTAAATAAACCTAGTAGTTTAGAAACTACATTTAATTTTCTATAGATTATATTCTTATGTATTTTTGAAATAACATAGATAACTTATTCAAATTTTTACATCAAGTTGCCTAACACTGATTTTTCTAAATTTTTTGCCACTTAACGACATGTTTTTTCCATGATGATCCTACACATACCCGTTCATCTCTTATAGCACATGTAGAAATAGTGAGTAGGCTTTGGCATGAGCATTTTGGCCATGTCAATTATAGATATCTACAACAAATGAGTACATAGGAACTTGTGATTAGTCTACCATAGATTTCATGTGCTGATGGTGTTTGTTAAGGTTGTGTACTTGGAAAATATCATCTAAATTATTTTCCTATGGGTAGAGCCACATGTGCTCAGGAACCCTTGGAGTTGTTACATAGTGACCTCATATCTGTTCTAACTTCTTCATTTTCATGGGCCAAATATGTGTTCACATTTATTGATTACTTCTCTAGATGTACATGGGTTTACTTTCTTAAGTAGAAGTTTGATTTCTCTTATTCATTCAAGATCTTTAAGACATTTTTTGAGAAGCATTTTGGTCTTTCTATCAGGAGGATACACATAGATAATGGGGGAGATTTTTTTAACTAGTATTTCAGTGAATTTTTCACTAAGCATGGTTTGCATCATTAGTTTATAGTGCCTTACACCCCTCAATAGAATGGTGTTGTTGAGAGCAAGAATGAGACTTTATGGGAGATGGCCAATTGTATGATACAATCATGATATATAGGTTCTTCATTTTGGGTTGAGGAATTCAATTGTTCCAATTATATTTAGAATTAGATGCCTCATAAGGCATTATGACATATGACTCTTGAGGAGGCTTGGACCCATGTCAAGCCCAATGTTTCTACATTTCAAGTTTTTGGTAGTGAGGCTTGGGAATTTATTCCTAATGCTCAAAGGAAATCCATGGAGAGGAAAAGCCAACCACTCATTTTTTTGGCTATTGTGAGGATGCTAAGGTGTATAGGTTGTTTGATCCTAATTCCAGAGAGGTCTTGTTTTGGTGAGATGTCTAGTTTAATGAGCACTTTCCTTTGATGGATTATTCATCACCAAATTCTCTCTCACTACATACTCATCCCTCTTCATCTCTTGAGGATTTTTTATCTCTTGAGGATGATGCACATGATGATCCACCATCCCCACCATGACCAGATACACAAGATTTTCCTAAGTGGGTCTAATTTATTGTAGAGGCAACTAGATCTTTGGCAGGTGATCCTTTAGATTCTCATCATACACGTGCATAGACATCAGGTGCTAGTCTTTTGATTCATGAAATTTTAGATGATCCTTAGAGGTTTTTAGAGGTGATAGGTCACCCTGAGTGGGATGGGGCTATGGAGGTTTTAACACTTGGATTTTGCACCTTGTTGAATGTGAAATTCAACAATCCAGTGTAACATGGGAATGATCTTAAAAAAGTATAAAACTTAGATAGGACAAAACCTCTGGAAAAAGGCTAGCTTCCTATGCTGGCAATATCACCTAAACTACTATATCTGAAGGAAAAGAGAGAAAGATGACTGACAAAAATAATAAAGCTAAAACTAGTAAATTATATTCCCTATGCAGATACACCTAACTGACAGGAATCATGAAATATAATAGGTGAACATACATTGGAAAAATGATGATAGTTCTTACATCTACTGAATATGAATTTTGTGAGCTTCTCCATAAACTCTTTATGAAAAGGCTTTATCTACATATATATATTTTTTTAAGAAGGAAAGATGAATTTCACAACTTTAAAAGTTCAAATGCAAACTTAATAAGCACAACTCAAAACCTACATAATCTGAAAGAAGAATGAAAGTAGTATGAAAGCTAACACTAGTTTTTAAGCTAATCTATGTATTCCATATTCCAAATGAGTTACAAAGCATACATCAGCTAAGAAAGGATTGTTGAAAAATCACTAACTCTCCAAAATGCATAATCAGAACTGAGTCTGTAATGAGTAACAAATGACACTAAGTAGCCAATCTTGAATTTGTTCCACCAAACAAGGTTCTAGAAACCTCATTTTCATACACTTACAAATCCTAAAATCTAGCACTCAAATCCAATCTAAAGGAGCTCATGTTGGTTGAAAAAGTCATGTAATACCATAACCAAGATAAAAACACAATAAATTATCTCCTAGATGCCCTCCTTGTATTCCCAAACTAAAAATAACATTCTTTTATGCTCTCCAAGTGTTCTAAAAATGAAAAAAACTTTCCCTGATTTATGGCATACCATTAATGCAAATATATCCACATTTCTCCTATTTTCCTTTAAGTTAAAATGTATTTCCCTACTTTTCAACATCATACAGTGGAAAGTTTCCATAATCCATCCATATTTTCACATGTTTCTATTTTCTAAAAATATAATGCTTGAATCTAAATGATTTAAAAATTATAATTTAAATTCACACATTTTACAATATAGAATAATAGAAACAATAATGTGTCAATATGAGATTAAATATCTAAACAATGGAATTTACTAAGTCAAAAAGCAACCTAGAAACACCTAAAGTTACATTCATACTTTGAAAAGCCTAATATGAGGGGAAATATGAGGACGTCATAAGACAAAGTTCAACCACACAATAATAATATTGGTCTACAAATAAAAGAAATGGCAAAGGAAAGATAAAACCCATCGTGCCATTTCAAGATAGGGTCTTAACCCTAAAATGAATAATAATAAAAATATCCATTCTTTCATTTTGCTTGCTTCTATTCTAGAAACTTCATGCTAGAGTTCCGCCATAGGATGAGGTTTTCAATAGGAGCCTTGTTTTTAAACCATTTACTACAAATTCTGGGAGATTTCCTTGAAGTTTTCACAGGAAAATGAATGGTAGACTTTCTGAAAAAAAAAAAGAAATTACATTACTAAGGATTTTGAGCCTTATAGATCATAGTATTTAGTAATTCCTTCTCATTTTTTGGTGTCCCATTTTTGAAAACTCCACATTGTTCACTCAAATTGCACAACCATACCTTAGCTTTCATGGAGTTTAGAGTTTCAAAGCTTTTATGAAGGATTTTTTGGAATATTTCTGCAAATCTTACATAGTAATATCTTTTAATCTCCGTAGATTTTATCTTCTTCCTTCAACTTTTGTGGAAAAAATCATTTTCTATGTTCTTTATTGCATTTCTTTCACAGTGGCTATATATATGCAAGAAAAATTTGTGGGTTTACTCCTATATTGCAGCCGTGATTTCAATATTCTGTACTTTTTGTATATGATTTCACTTACTATAGGAAAGAGGGCTTACCAAACAAAATAAGCTCCTTGTGTGATCCTACAGCTACTTTTATGTTTCCCTTTTGAAATATTGGTGAAGGGTATTGTTCCCTGTTGTATTCTCATAGCTATTTTTTTTATTTGAAGCTTGCGAGATTTTGTTCTCTACCTATGCATTCATAAACTCTAAGCTTATTTGAAATCCATTTTTGAGGAAATCAATAAAAATATTCTATTTTCCTTTGTGTCCCTCCATATGCACCTCTATTCTCTGATATTTTTAGCCATTTATGGTATTTTTGTGCTTTTTCTTGATATGACTGCTATGAATCTTCTTAATTTAGATCTGGTATTCTTTATAAGACTTTTCCTTGAATTTTTTTGAAAACCCCTGTTCTTCTTCTGGATTTGACACAAAGATGAGGCCATTATAAATAAAAAAATATTTTCATCTTTTGTTGTAAATAGCAAATAATTTTCTATATAAGATTGATGACTTTCATGAGTATCCCTTTGTTCTAGTGATAAAAGATTTAAAAAAACTTCTAAGAGTGTAGTAAATAAGGACATTTTGTAGCTAGTAGATTGCTGAAGTTCTTTTTGTGCATTTTGTATATTTCACCTTAAAGTAAAAAGGATAAATAACTCAATGGTTGTGGTTCTAAGTTGTTCTTTGTTCTTTCTATGCTCCTTGCAATTTGCGATTAGCTTTTTTCCTCTGCATTCAAAAATACAATTGATCTCTAACTTGTAGTGCCTTCCACTTTGATTGCACAAACATTGCATCTTACACACTTGGACTATCTTTGACATAAATAACTATCCTATTTCATTATCATTATCATGTGTACATGGTTGTCTCATAATCATAATATTCGTAAGCCATAGCATATTCAATGATGAAGCATCTGTAGTAGCTCCATTTGAAGTCCTCTTAGCATTCAATAAAATAGTTCATCTTTTATGCCACTTGTCATGAAACTCATTCCACTGATGCTGACATACATTTACCATCTCAAGTTCATTTATTATTTTAGCTGCAAGGCAATTGAAATGTTGGAACTACAACTAATTTTTTAAACTTCCTTAAAAGCATACCATGTAACTGTAATTGTATTTTATATATGACTATTTTCTTTAATAGTACAAGGTGAACAATTGCATACGTTGTCTCCATTGAGAAACCCTGAGCAACACTTACGGATAATCATTGATGGTTTCTTTCCATTACTTAATACATGTAAATACTGTTAAAATCTAATGCAATTACAACATTAGATAACAATGAGTAGTCTCTTGATGTTTATGAATATCATAATCTCTACTAATATGAGCTAGGCTCAACCCTAGTGGGATCCACATTTATCTCCAATCATATTTAATTAGATAAATAATTGCACCTATTGTTGCACATGAAACAAAAAAGTTAGAAAAAATCCACATCTTATATTCAATGTACACATGAATAGCGTGAATATGCATCTAATTTCTATTATTAGTCATTGCTTAGAGTATACTCTAACACCATTGCTAATGTGATATGTAGGATTAGGAGTGGAAGGAGCTAGAAGAGATGGATGAAGGTCAGGACAACAACAACCAAAAAGATCCACAAAAACTAGTCATTCTAGGCAATGGTTGGTTACCCTCTTTGCATACATATTCATTTCTCCTCTTTACTTATTCTTGTATATGTTTTTCATATTCTATTCTAAATAAGCAAGTTAATCTCATGGCTTGTATGATATAATGAACATTTATTCATTCAATAAAGATTACTCTTCTAAAAAGTTTCAAATCTTTCTCTATTACACGCATGTACATGAATGCAAAGATCTGTAGTTGTAATCTTTTCTAGATTTTTCATTTATATATTTGAATGTGATGGAGAAGGTTAATAAAAGTATACCCTATTCTCTTCAATTTAAAATAAACTCTACCCATTTGAACCTAAGAGTGAAAAAATGGGTAACATTTCTAGTGATCTTTGCTCCATGTTTTCCTACTAAACTTAAAGACTAGTTGCCTATACTTGTCCATTGGGCATGGAGTCATTAGGAAAACTAAAAAAAAACACCTAGAATAGTTTTGTGACTCATTAGAATAGATCAAGATACTCGAACATTTATTGAAAATAGGAAATGTGTAAGACAAACTACCAAATTGTGTTAGAACAACATTTAGGGAAAAGAAATAGGAACTAAACTAAAGTGCAACAACACATATTGAAAGCATAAACCTAAGTCATATGTACAATGAAAATCATACCTCAAAACAAAGTTTGAGGTGAATCCCATTAACTGGGATTGGTAGGATTTCTCCATCCATTTTCAAAAGCTAGAATATATTATGCTCCTTGCATTCAGTGATGATAAATGGGCCAGCCCAGAAATGATCAAATTTTGTATGCTTTCCTAGTCCACTTTTTAGCACATCCCACTTGAGAACAATATCACCTTCCCTGAAAAATTTGGCTGTAGTTTTCTTATCAAACATTTTTTTTTTGTTTGGAGTTGATGATACTCCAATGTTTTCATTGCTTTGACTCTTGTTTCTTTGAGCTCCATTAGCTCTATTGTGCAGTTTCTACATACATGCCTCGGTCAAGGTAGGGACCCTCTTGCTTTTTGGTTTTGCATCTTGGTCCTTTCATTTTGAGGATTTTCTCTATTCAAGCATGTTCTTAAATGGTTATTTTGTTTGCCTAAGTGTCACTTCTAGATTTCATTGAAAATATTTAGTTTTGACCGTGGTTCAGGTTTTTACTCAGATTTGGGAGTTTCCACCTCGGTCGGATTTCCCCAAACCCTGCTTGGATTCCAGTTGGGCCTTGCTAGTTAGAGATTTTTGGTCTTCATGAAGTTTCGTGTAGACTGGATTTCCCCAGATTCCACCCTATTGACGGATTTCTAAAATCCTTCTTTGGCTATGTTGTTGAGTGCATTAATGGCTTTGCGTGTGCTCTGAGGGATGTATTTAACTTGGTGTCAGGGATCTTTTGTGCTATCATGCTGATTATTTACCATTGTTGAGCTAAGAACTACTTTCTTGCGAGTATTTGATTGATATTTTGGAGCATTCCATTGAGATTTGGTTGATTTGGTAGCATTTTCTGGCGTGTTCATTCCTTTACTCTTCGTGGACACCATCTCCTTCATATTTGCTGGTTTTAGGATTGATTTCGCTTTATGATGGTATGTGCCACTTTGCTTTGCTTTGGATTGATGATTGCAAATAGTGAATCAAAGTTATAAATCCTTCTGGGTTTAATTTTATGCATTATTTGGGTGCTTCATGATTAGTGTTATGTAGAGGTCAATTAATTTATGATCCTTCGAGTAGTTTTTAAGCTAGTTAACCTATGTGCATTTTAATAAACTCACTTGAAAATAAAGATGCCCTTTTCCTTGAGCATGAGGTCGGTATTTGGGGGTTACTGTAGTCATGAGCTAACCTATGCTTTAATGGTGGGTGTATGGGATTTTAAACCTAGGGCATCATCATTTGCCATGGTGTGCTCTTGAGTGGGCCTAGAATACCAAGAAAATTTATGGAAGGTCCATGCCCAACATGCCCTAAGCCTAGGTATTTAATAATTGTGACTGATTGGGTGTGTTTGGTAAGGTCGTAATTCTATGTCGTTATTCAGAATTCTCCATCCCTTCAAGATAGTTCATTCCTTCCAGATCTTCTTTCGTTGGGACCACATATGGCCAGCAAGAGATCATAGTGGTTTCCTTTCATCTGGATAATGTTCCTTCCTATCACTGAGACCCCTCATTTTCGGCAAGACCTTTCACTGAACATATCTTGTGTCTTGCTGAGTGTCCTTTGAAGTCAGGAAGACAAAGTCATTTCGCTAAGACATTACCCTGACCACCTATTATTCATTTGGATGTGTGTGTTTTATTGCTATGTCGCTGAGACCAGAGTCGTTCACCAAGACCTATAACGCCAACTCCGTGTTTGGCCAAACCCATTACTATTTGGTGAGACATGTTCTTTTTGCCATGACTTCACCCCGAGGGGACCTACTTTCATGTGTGCCATCACCAAGACAAACTCTAGTCAGTAAGAAGTTGTAATGGGCTCTGTTGGTCATATCGATATCCATTTGCTTCACCAAGACATCCATTGCTTCGCTGAGACATTTCAGTGAGATCATCACTCTTTCTGAAAACCTTCGCTTTCGGTGAGACTCCTAACATTTACCAAGACCTTATGGTGACCTCTTATTTTCTTGGCAAGATCAGATTTTCTTTCACTGAGACCACATATTGTCAGGAGGACATCATACCAAAAACTCATCCTCAGCCTATATTCGTTCGTTGTAACCATGCCTTTATCACACCGAAGGGTCTTTTTGATATATTGTTAGTCAGTGAGACAAGAAAGAGTCACCTTGACTTCACCACAAATAGAAAATCTCTCACCGACGTGGCTTTCTTCATCACTATTAGGCAAGACATGTCCTTTTCACTGTGCCTTCCTCCTAAATTAGATCTATTTGGTCGAAAAGAATACTTATACACTAATTGACTTGGAGTCTTGCTGTAACCATGGATCTCTGCTGAGTCTGGATTTCTCTGAAATATGGTGTCTCCCTCATTTTCTAAAGTCTCCCTTGGCTCGTTCATCACAGAAATCTATCCCTCACGGCTTTTCCCAAACTTTGATGGGATGTAACGAAACATGAAAGAATTGGATTCATTTATAACTTGTGATGCATTTGATGATTGTTTCATGTTACATTAGGATTTCTCATGTGGTTTACTAATCGATCATGCTCATGTTTAATGATTAAGTAGGTGTTTCTTGGTTGTTCCCTTGGAATCCAATCGGTCTAGGATTCCCCAAGATTCCTCTCTGGTTCAGATTCTGTGGGTGGCCATGAAACCCAAAATTGGTTGTGATCTTTCCATATGAAATATAGGAGCACTTTGGTTACATTAGATTCATTCTAATTGTGTGATTGGTGGATTAATGTTACTTTTCTATGCTTTTATGATGCTCTTCTTGATGAATGCAGGCCAAGTATGACAAGGTAGCTACCAGATCATCCATGTCCGATGCAGAGAGAATCAAAATTGACATTAAGAGCAAGATTCCTAAAAGAAAAATCACATCAATCTGGTCAGAGGTAACTGATACCAATGTTGGGTCATGGGATTACGAGGAGTTCAAAGAATGAATGGTAGCTAAAGACCTCCCCTTGGTAGCTAGAAGGATGAGAGATTCAGGCTTAGCACATGTAGTTGGGTTCCCTTCCACCATACAATGTTATGAGATAGTTCTTGAGTGTGCCAAGCATTATGACCAGGGTACTCAGAAGATTATCAGTCCTCAAGGGAGAGTAATAGCGAATCTCAACCCTGTCACTATAGCTCAAACCTTCAATATGATTGACAGATCTCATGTAGTGGAATTCAACATGGAGTCCTCTAAGGGGTTCTACAATGACCAAACTATGAAATCCTAGCAGTTCATCAACTCCTAGTTGGAAAAGCCCAAGTTGCATTATTCCAAACTGCCCAAGCAACTTTTCAAGATAAAGTTAAAAAAGGAATATTATGATGCCATCACTCTCCTCAATAGGGTAGTTGGATTAAGGAATAAAGGAGTATTCAAAAACTGGATGTGCCATGCCATCGTGAGGATGGAACAAGAATTAATTGATTATCATTGGGCTGGGTTGATTATTAGAATACTCTGTGACTAGCTATCAAATGTGTTACAGACTAAGAATTTCACAATGACATCATACCTGGTCTACGCACTTGCAAGATTCCATCCCTATCAAGGATTGGATATGAAGGGAATCTTTGGGTAGGATGTCATCTATGAAGTTTTCCCTCAGCTGCACTTGGGAGGTTCAAACTACAAGAGGGAAAATGATGCGTTCACCATGTACATCACCAGGATGCTTCAAGGAGTAGAACACATTAGGATTTTAGACCAGGCCAAAGAGCTCATCAAGAAGTATGGAGCATGGTTCATTCAATTCTGAACCTTCTCCTACATCTAGATCGATGGATACCAAAGGGCCCCATATAGACTTCCAAGGTATCCAACTGATCACCTTCTATTGCTAGAAGTAACCAGAAAAATATGACTTTGATGCCATTGTCAAGAAGGACAAACAAAAGACAGGATTTGGTGGAGATTTCCCCTTGAGGATTGGCATCGGAGAGGCATGTCCTTCCATTATTTCTTCCCAAGCCTTAGAGGAAGAGATAAGTACCCTTGGCTTGTCTTTGCATTCCAAGAGGTCCAAATTTGATATCACTGGTGAAGCTCAAAAGAAGGCCAACAAAGAATATAGTCACAAGGTGAACTTGGAGGACTACTAGGCCAACTACAATGATGAATACGAGGTCAAGAAGAAGAAATTCTCTTGGCTTCCTGTAGATGTAGTCTGGCTATACAGTATAAAGGCAGTGCCTAACCAATTAGAAGATGATGGCAATTTGATCCAAGACCATGCCTATGAAGTGGTAAAGGATAGACCAATTGGTGCTATGGACTAGCTAGAAGAGGAGAAAACTAAGCTAGAGAAATTGATGGATCCAGTCATCAAAGTTACCAAGATGTGGCTCAAGCACAAACTTTGGGAATTGGAAAATAATGGTGTGTAGTGAACCTATGCTTTGATGGGTGATTTGGATCCCCACTCCACCTCTGAGGAATCTACCGAGCAAGATCCTAAGGGCAAGGGTAAGTTAGACTCCCCATCCAAGGTCAAGACAAAAGATGCCCAGGGAGAGGAAGCTCAAGAAATAGTAGAAAAC
Source organism: Sequoia sempervirens (assembly GCA_007258455.2). Classification (NCBI taxonomy): domain Eukaryota; kingdom Viridiplantae; phylum Streptophyta; class Pinopsida; order Cupressales; family Cupressaceae; genus Sequoia; species Sequoia sempervirens. Next base: position 22,319,847 of record VDFB02000017.1, read on the forward strand.
TAGAGAAGACCAAAGGCCAAGCAGAATACAAGAACTAAAAGGTCAAAGGAGAAAAATATTGAAAAATAGGATCCCGAAACTAATTCCCCCATGCCCAAGAGAAGGAGAATTATAAGAATGATAGAGAAAGAAGGTTCCAAAGAAAAAGAGAAAGTTACCTCACCAGTGGTGGATGTTGAAAGTTTAGGGGAGAAGTCCAAAGTATATGCAAGAAGGTCTAGGAGTCCTCCCAGGGATAATGTTCCCAGGTCTGACCCTCCTTCAGTTGTTCCTCGTGATGTGCAACAAGATGACATTCCTCCCATTCATGAGGTCCAAAGTGAACCTGGAAAAGTTGAAGAAATTGATGAACATCAAGATATTAAAGGGGAGGAATTCCATGAAGGAGACCTTTATATTGGAAAAGCTAAAATCAAAAAGACAATACAACCTCCCTTAGTTGCACATGCAGAGTCCCCAATCACACATACAGAGGTTGAGTCTCCCTCAAAGGAGAGAGAAGCGGAAAAGGTTCCATCACCTGAGCTTGAAGAGAACGAAGGGAGTAGGGATGAGACTCCTGAGAAATAGGATTTGGAAGAAAGAATATTAGAAGCTCACCAAGAAGAAGCAGGATCAAGTCAAAGACAATTGGACCCTACTATCCCAAAATGGTTAATCAGGGAAATTAAGAGAAAACAATTTGTATTAGAGGATACACCACCCAATTGGGATGAATTATTGGCAAAGATTGGCAAGGATAAAGGTAAGAAGAAATCTAGAGAAATCTCGAGAATTGAAAGAGATGAAGCACATAACCGAGTTTTTCACATCGCCACCCCTGCTCTAAACAAAAACAAAGATGATGTAGTTGAGAAAGATTATAACATTCAGAGTCTCAATTTAGGACCCACATCCTTGGAGTAGGATATTGAATACTATGAAGCTTCGAGTATAGTTATTGTGGATCGACTGAGGAAGGAAAGGAAAACCAAGCAGAAGCTTAAGAAAGAAAATGAAAATCTCAAGAAATGCTTGGAGGATTTAATGAAGCCCTTGCAATCCATTAACCCTTCCTCCTCTGCTACAAATCCTCTGCCTCAGGAGACTATCACAAAGTTGGAAAGAATGAAATCCTCCACCCTTCCCACTACCAAATTGGTTGAAAGGAGTTCAAGTAAAGGGTGATGAAGCCATAAAGGAAATCCTGTCAATAGGGAAGGATGCTACAATGACAATGGATTGGATGAAGTAGGTAATAGCACAAGATAAAGGAGACACATACCCGATGCTGCAGAAAACTAAAACCATCATGGAATACACCAAGGATAGATTGGTGAGTGACAATATCCTTCCTTTTCCTAAAGCTACCAAACCCTAGGAATGGTTCAAGGTGTTACAAATCAGGCAGAAAGCATTGAAGATGATCCACAAGCAAAGAAGAAAGATTGAGGATACCCTAGGTGGGGTATACAATGGTTCTATTACATTCTTTGAGATCATGATAGGGAGGAGAAAGATTGTTCCCAAAAACTTAAGCCTATAGCAATTGATAGAATGGTGGAAAGATGTCTATGCACTGCTTGGTGATGATCCTATTTCTGAGCACTAGTTAGATATTACAGCCACCTACCTAGAAGTTATTGATAAGTATATGGCATGCAAGGTGGACTGGGATAGGTCGGTTAAGAAATCGAGAGAATACATTACATCCATTCAAAATCGGCTTAAGGTTTTTCCTTCTCTACCAATAGCTGACATGGATGGGATGCTTTTGAGAGTTCAGGAAATGTTGAGTTAGAATAAAGATGATGGAGGAGGGAGTTAGCATAGACTACATCAAAATTTGTGCTTCCCCATTACATCGCCATTCTCTAGTCTAGGCTACAGTGGGATCCCATGCTGACTAAGATGAAATGCATGCAAGTGATGCATATTATATTCTATTTCAAATTTCTCTTGGTAGGCTTGCCATACCTTGTCTGTATTTTAAAATTCATCTTGGCCGACATGTTTTCAGGAGGGAGAATTCTATATTGAGCACTTTCGCCTCATTTGTAGGGGTTCGGGGTTGTTGATTTTGTTGTTGTCAAGTAATAGAAGTAAGATAGAGTGGAGTAGGTAGAAGGAAGTAAGTAGAGCAAGTTAGAAGTTAGTCACTTTCAAGAAAATATTGTAACAGAAGGCCAAAAATTGTTGCTATTGTAGATGATTTGAATACAACTAATGATATTGTGATTTTGTGTCATATTTGTATTCTCTTGTCTTGCATGGTGTGTGTTCTTCTATCTTTAAAATTTATTTGAGAAGGTTAATGCTTAGATTGGATTCAACTTAGCAATCTCTATGATTTAATACTTGAATGTTGCAACAATCTCTTAGTCCATACTTTTTGCAACCAACTGATTGTTAGTTGCTTTGCAAAGTTAGCCTGTACTTTATATTTGTTGTGCTTAGTTCAGTTGTGAATATTTGTTCATTCCAACTAAAAGGGGTTGTTTGAATGAATTTCCATGACTTGAAAATCTTAAAAAAACCATAGAAGATTGCACTGTTTCTATAAGATTGTAGATTTATTTGGGTTAAATAGAAATCTGTTTGAGAGGTTGGTCCATTTTTGTATATGTCGCATGCATTGTTAATCTTAGCAGTAGTATTAAGTTTAGAAATCTCTTGAAACCCTTTATCTTTTATTATTTCTTTAATTACTAGGTTGAACTTGGATTGAAATATCATATTAATTAGTGGATCTGGTAGACTAAGGTTCAGTATTTTTCTTGTAGTATGGTCCCATAGTGATTACCAACATTTTCACATTTATCACTTGGTTGTTCATGCATTGTCATGATCTGACATTAGAGACCTTGGGGTTATCTCTTGAGGCATGCTGATAGAGATTTACCTTTCAAGAGAGATAGGATATTACATCTTGTTTGAGTTGTTGTTGTGCAGAAAACACCATCAACAAGCTCTACATATGTTATGGACATTGGGTCATGTTCTTCAAACATCTCCAATTGATGTAGAATTTCAAGAGCTAGAAGCTCTATAGACAAAGGAAATCTTTCCTCTTTTCTATAAACTAATACATATGTTGAATTACCAATAGACCTCTTAGGGGTCACCCTATCTTCCCAAAGCGCATACTTGAAATTTATGTGCTAGGTCCTTTGATTATCCTCCATGGTTCTTTTAGCAATCTTAAGGAGATTCTTATTTGTGCTTTCAACTAAACCATTACCCTAAGGGTAATAATTTGAGGATGTATTCAAATGAATTCCATGTTTAATAGCCCAATCAGCTACTCTAAAACTAACAAATGCAAGAGCATTATCATATATGATAGAATCAGGAACTCCAAACCTGGTTACTATGTCATCATAGAAATTCAATATAGAAGATTCAATTGCTTCTTTTAATGCAACTACCTTTGTCCACTGTGTAAAATATTCAGTGGCTATAAGTACCCACTTGTGACTAGCACTGGAAGGTGGATTAATTGGCCTAATAAATCAATGCCCTATCTCATGGAGGGTTGCTCTACCTGAATTGGATGTAGAGGCATAGCAAGGAACTTTTCTTTTCCTACAAAAAGAGCACACTTCACACATTTCTTTGACCATGCATATGCATCTTTAAATAAGTTGAGCCAATAATATCTAGCTCTCATTATCTTCCATGTAGTAGTTCTTGGAACAAAGTGACCTCATGTAGCTCCATCATGAAACTCATGAAGTACCTTTTCAATCTGATCCTTGTGAATACATCTTAATAGAACACCATTTAGATATTTTTTGAAAAGAGAACTATTTACCAACACATATGGAATGGACTTCAATCTAAAGTATCTTTGTTTGGATGTCTAAACCTAGTGGACACTCACTAGTTTGTAAAAAATGGGTCAGATCTTGAACCCAATTGGTTGCTATCATAGGCACATCATCTTCAGCATTCTGAGGCCCATTTGTATTAGCCAAAATAATGTCCTTTTCTAATTCATTTTTATTACTTGACCTTGTAGCAAGTTTTTCAAAAAGACCTTTACCTCTATGCAGTTTGGTAATCTTGATATCTACATCATATTCCATAACTTTAGTTATCCAACCTACTCTTTTCTCATTTAGATTTTTACTCAATAGAAATTCCTTGAAACTTGGGTGTGCAACCATGACATGAATTTTATTATTAGAGATTAAAGGCTTGAATTTTATCAAGCTTCTTCTTATGATGGAAAGAACATGCTTCTCCATAAAGGAATATTTTGGTTCATAATCAACCTAACCTTGACTAAAAAAGGCTATTGGTTGTTCTAGATTTTCCTCATTTTTTTGCACCAACATTGTAGAAATATTACTTATGCTACAATAAGCATATAGATTAAAATCTTTAGAAAAATTGGGATTTACCAACGTAGGAGCTCTTACTAAAGCCTCCTTAATTGACTCAAAACTGTTCTTGGCATATTTTTTCCAACTAAAAATTGCATTCTTCTTTAACATAGCTATCAAAGGTTGTAACAGGTTTGCGAGATCAGGTATGAACCTTATTAAAAAGTTTATTTGGCCCAAAATCTTTGTAAACCCTTCTTGTGATTGGGTAATGGTAGTTCAAGTATGGATTTGACTCTCTCAGGATCAATAGTAATTCCTTGCTTTGACACTATGTGTCCTAATAATTTACCTTCATTACAACAAAAATACTCTTTTTTGGATTGAGAGAAATACCAAACTCTCTGAATTTTTCAAAAAATTGCTTAAGGTGTGACAAATGTTCATCAACATTCTTAGAATACACTATAATTTCATATAAATAAATTAGCACAATCTTATTAATAAAACTTTGAAATGCCATATCCATGGCCCTTTGAATTATGGCAATAGTGTTGGACAAACCAAAAGGCATCCTTTTGTATGCCATGGTGCCCCACTTAGTTGTAAAAGCAGTTTTAAACTGGTCCTCTTCTTTAACCAATACTTGGTTATAACCTAAAGAACCATCTAATAAGGAAAATCTTTCAGAACCAGTAACTACTTGTAGGATTTGCTCCATGGAGGGCAACATGTAGTGATCTTTCAAAGATGCTCAGTTAAGATCTCTAAAGTCTACATAGAGTCTTATTTCGCCATTTTTCTTCCTAACTGACACAAGGTTAGAAATCCATGAAGTGTGTTTAATAGGAAAGATGATACCCCCATCAACTATTTTGGTTAGCTCTTTAATCATTAAGGGCTCAAGCTTGGGGTTCAAGGGCCTTTTTTTTTCCTTATTGGCCTAGCATTAGGTTCTAACTCAATTGTGTGTTGGGCAATATAGGGATCAAATCATTTCAAACCTGAGTATTCCCAAGCAAACACATCATGAAATTATTGGCATAAGGCAACAAAAGATTGTTTATCCTCAGGTGAATAAATTTTTCCTATCTTAAGAAGTTTACCTTTGAAAATCTCTATTTCTTCATAATATTCTTCTTTGATCTACAAACTAGCTTTACCCTTTTTAAGCTGATCATCAGTACTAAAAATTGACTCCAAGGTAACAAGACCTTTGGGTAACTTATTTGTCCTTAGTTGTATGATTTGATCATTATACTGTTGCTTGAGTTTTCCTTGATTCACCATAGAGAATTGATCTTCTTCAAGAAAAAAAGAAATAATTTGTTCATCATAGTCAAAAACCTGAAAATTATCTTGCTATCCCCATAAACTTTGAGATAGCTTATTCCTCTCTTCCTTGCCCACTCAAGACCTTGAACAAGGGCTTCATACTCAATAGTGTTGTTAGAGCACACAAAATCAAAATAGAATACATAATAATACTTATCACCTTGCAGAGATACAAGCATTACACCCCGTCTAGCTCCATTTTTGCTTCTAGAACCATCAAAATGTATCTCCCATAGCTCATTCTACTGCTCAATCTAACTTTTTACACTTCTTTCAAGATTTGGAATTTTTTGTCCCAGCTTCATGCAACATATAATTGCCTAGGCCAACATCCTGAATGAAATCATTTGGATTATCAATTAGGTTCCCAATTTCCCATTCATTCAGGAGTACCTCAAGTACACTTTTAGCTTATAACTCTTGTGCTAAAGCAAGTTTAGTGTCATCTAAAATAACATAATTAACATAAATAATAGATGACACATAAGGCTTGATGTGATCCTTGGAAAGAGACTCATAAGTTATAGTTCCCTTAGTACCATACCTAGTCCTAAAAATCATATGGGACCAATCTAAAGATAAATACCCTCAAATTTTAGCTGTGAAGTCTCTAGATAGGCATAATGCAAAAAAATGAGGCAATTCTATAACAAACATATCTTGCAGGATTGAAAAATTAGGACAAGCATGTAATGTTAGACTCATATTTTTTATAACACCTACAGTGTTTACTGCTATCCCATCCAATTGAAGTACTCCCTTTTCTAATGGTTGGTATTGCAGTCCTAGCTGGTCTGCAATCCTTTTTGGCATTACCAAGCTACTAGCTCCACTATCAACCATGTAGTTGTGCACCAATCTATTCCCCACTATTAAGGAAACATAGAAAGGAGGGGGCTTGACACCATTACTTTGATGTGAAGTACTATCCAGAGGTGCATTAGTTAAAGCTGACCTTGTTTGTTTGACAGAGGCTTCATTTGAAACATTCAAACTGACTAGATTTGATAAGGATGACTATAACAAATCCATTTGACCAGGGATAGCTAAAGAATCCCACATTGAAATTGAAACATTCATTTTTTTCATACTTTCAACAATGTTGAAAGGTGCAAAAATATTTACCTTTGCCTCTGTTTTTACAATAGCATGATCAGGTTGCACTTGACTTGTAGATGAAGCATGTAAATGATGCTCTTTACTAGTGTCATGAACTTGCTACAAAATCTGTGGTACTTGTTGATTTGATGGACCAGTAACTCCCTTATCTTTATTTCTTGCCTGATCTACCTCAAAAGCCCTCTTATTGGCTCTAGTATTAGTAATAATAGATGTGTTATCCTATTTCACCCCACATAATTCCTCTCCCTACCAATTTAGGAGAGTTGAATAATTTGTAGGTTGATCTTGCTATTGTGAGTACCCTTCCTTAGGAAAATCTTGTGCAACTACAAAATTTTATACCATTAAGAGCTTGGTTAATCATGCAATTAGAGCACGTAGCTTGATTATGTGGTTGTTTACATGGATAACACCATTCATAATCTATAGCCAAATTGTTTTGAATAGGAAAAAGCTCTTTAACAACACTAACTGGAGCTGGATTATAGGCCTGAAAGGGTCTTGTAGCAATATCTTCTCTTGGGCCTTGGTATTACCTTGGTACTGTTGTCTATTGCCCTAGAATTTTTGTTGTTGACCTTGGAAAGGTTGACTTGAGGCCTAGTTCTGCTATTGATAAAGCCTGGTATAAGACTACTATTTTTCCAAGTTCACCAACTTGTTACCAAAATTTTGCAACAGAATTTTGATCTCTTGTAACTCCTATGACATGCCTAAAACAAAAATTTCTTGTTTGTCAATAGCTAGAACATTAGCTAGTAGTGTTGGTATAGTTGGCAGAGGTGTAAAAGGAGGTATCTACAAAGGCGTATTAGGCTATATATCTGGAAAAATAGGCATTGGTGACCTATGGGAAATATTTCCTACCCGACTCAAACAATTTTCTGCCCTAATTAACACTTCATATGCACCTGGTAAAGATACACCACCCATTGATTGTGTCATGATCGCTATTTCACTGTTTAAGGCTTTTAGAAAGTATAAGAAGGCATGCTCAGGGGATGGCCTATAGGAATTCTAAACAAGGTCCTCTAGAATCAAAATTTAAAATATATCATTTTCTCTTGAGGAACTCTTTTTATAGTTGTCAATTGCTTCGCCAGAGACAAATGTTTAGATTTGTCTTGAAATTACTAGTGCTATTTTTCACCAAAATCATCCCATGTTGCAATAAAGTTTACTAGTAGACCCCGATACCACTGCAAAGCCTTACCTTTGAAAGATGCAACAAGCAGTATTACATCTACATCTTCATGAACTATGTGATGTACTCCACATAATGAGGCTACATCCCTTATGTGCTCAATAGGGGTAGTTTGATCCTCCCCAATAAAGATTGGTAAATTATTTAAGGAAGTCACTAGTATATCAATGTGTTGTGCCAAGTTCAAGGGACCACCTCCATCCAAAGCAACAAATGGTTGATTCCTTGCCATCTGTACACCAAGAGGTGCATTTATTTTCACTTTAAGTGAAACAAAAAATGGGACAAGAATATGAGATCTCGCAGGTGGAGGAGTAGATTTAGTTCTTCTATAATAGAAAAAATGTTGTCCCTAGCCTTTTTGTTTCCCTTCCTTTTCTCCTTGGTGGGGAAAGCTATAAATATTCAAAAGGAACTGAGCTTCTCCTTGTTTGAACTCTTCTCATAAGTTGTAACAACACTGATTTTAAAGTTCTTTCTCCTTATGGACTCACCAAGTATGCAAAAATGATTTTTGTAAAGTCTAAAACTTGTTGGTTGCATACCAAACCAACAAAATGGTGAGGAACTTGTCCCATCGGGCATGCCAAAAATTTTAACACTTTGATTTTGTACCCTATTGAATGTTAAATTCAAGAATTTAGTGTAACATAGGAATGATCTTAAAAAAGTTTGAAACTTAGATAAGATAAAACCTCCAGAAAAGGGTCAGCTTCCTATGCTAGAAATATCACCTAAACTACTATCTATGAAGGAAAAGAGAGAAGGATGACTGACAACAATTATAAAGCTAAAACTAGTAAATGATATTCCCTATGGTGATACACCTAATTGACAGGAATCATGAAATAAAATAGATCAACATATAGTAGAAAAGTGTTGATAGTTATTACATCTACTCAATATAAATTTTGTGAGCTTATGCATAAAATCTTTATGAAGAGGCTTAATCTACATACATTTCATTTTGAAGAAGGAAAGATGAATTTCACAACTTTAAAAGTTCAAATGAAAACTTAATAAGCACAGTTCAGAACCTGCATAATCCAAAAGAAGAATGAAATTAGTATGAAAACTAACATTGGTTTCCAAGATAATCTCTATATTCCATATTCCAAATTAGTTGCAAAACATACATTAGCTGAGAAAGGATTGTTGAAAAATCACTAACTCTCCAAAAATGCATAATCAGAAATGAGTCTGTAATGAGTAACAAATGACACTAAGTAGCCAATCCTAAAATTATTCCACCAAACAAGGTTCTAGAAATCTCATTTTCGTAAGTACTTACAAAGCCTAAATTCTAGCACTAAAATCCACTCAAAAAGAGCTCATGTTGGTTGAAAAAGTCATGTAAGACCATAACCAAGATAAAAACTCAATAAATTATCTCCTTGATGCCCTCCTTGTGTTTCCAACCTAAAAATAACTTTCCTTTATGCTCTCCAAGTGTTCTCAAACTGAAAACAACTCTCCCTCATTTATGGTATACCATTAATGCAAATATATCCTCATTTCTCCTATTTTCCTTTAAGCTAAAATGTATTTCCCTACTTTTCAACATCATACGTTGGAAAGTTTCCATAATCCATCCATATTTTCACATGTTTCTATTTTCTAAAAATATAATGCTTGAATGTAAATGATTTAAAGATTATCATTTAAATTGACACATTTTACAATATAGAATAATAGAAACAACAATGTGTTAATATGAGATTAAATATATAAACTATGGAATTTAGTAAGGAAAAAAGCAACCTAGAAACACCTAAAGTTACATTCATACTTTGAAAACCCTAATATAAGGGGAAATATGAGGAAGTCATAAGACAAAGTTCAACCAAACACTAATAATATTGGTCTTCAAATAAAATAAAAAGAAAAAGAAAGGTAAAACTCCATCGTGCCATTTCAAGATAGGGTCTTAACCCTAAAAGGAACAATAAAAAAAACATTCATTCTTTCATTTTTCTTACTTCTATTCTAGAAACTTCATGGTAGAGTGCTGCCATAGGATTAGGGTTTCAAGAGGAGCCTTGTTTTTTCACCATTTACTACGAATTCTTGGAAATTTCCTTGAATTTTTCACAAGAGAATGAATGGTAAACTTTCTAAAAAACAAAAGAAATTACTTTACTAAGTATTTTGATTCTTATAGATAATAGTATTTAGTAATTCTTTCTCATATTTTGGTCTCCCATTTATGCAAAATCCACTTCATTTGCTCGAATTATACAACCATACCTTAGCTTTCATGGAGTATAGAGTTTCAGAGCTTTCATGAAGGATTTTCTTGACTATTTCTACAAATATTACACAGTAAGCTCTCTTAATCTAAGTAGATTTTATCTTCTTCCTTCAATCTCTATGGAAAAAAGTAGTTTTTGTGTTCTTTATTACATTTCTTTTGTAGTGGCTATATATATGCAAAAAATAATTTTGGGTTTATTCTTATATTGTAGCCATGATTTCAATATTTTTTACTTTTTGTATATGATTGCGCTTACTATAGGAAAGAGGGCTTACCAAACAAAATAAGCTCCCTATATGATCCTACAAACACTTTTGGGTTTCTCTTTTGAAATATTGGTGAAGGGTATTGTTCCTTGTTGTATTCTCTTAGCCATTTTTTATGAATTTGAAGCTTGTGAGATTATGTGCTCTACCTATGCATTCATAAACTCTCAACTTATTTGAATGCCATTTTTGAGGAAAACAATGAAAATATTCTATTTTGCTGTGTGTCTCTCCATACACGCCTTTGTTCTCTGATATTTTTAGCCATTTATGGTATTTTTACGCTTTTTCTTGATCTGACTTCCATGGCTCTTCTTAATTTAGATATGGTATTCTTTATAAGACTCTTCCATGAAATTTTTTGAAAACCCCTGTTCTTCTTTTGGGTTTGACACAAAAATGAGGCCATTATAAATAAAAAATATTTTCATCTTTTGCTATAAATAAGAGAGAATTTTCTATATAAGCTTGATGAATTTCATGAGTATCCCTTTATTCTAGTAATAAAAGCTTAAAAAAAAAACTTCAAAGAGTGTAGTAAATAAGGACATTCTATAGCTAGTAGATTGTTGAAGTCCTTTTTGTGCATTTTTTATATTCCACCTTAAAGTACAAAGGCTAAATAACTCAATATTTGTGGTCCTAAGTTATTCTCTATTCTTTTTGTAATCCTTACAATTTGCAATTCCCTTTTTTCCTCTGCATTCAAATATACAATTCATCTCTAACTTGTAGTGCCCTACACTTTGATTGTACAAACATTGCATCTTACACACTTGGACTATCTTTTACATAAATAACTATCCCATTTCATTATCATTATCATGTTTAAATAGTTGTATCATAATCATAACATTCATAAGCCATAGCATATTCAATCATGAAGCATCTGCAGTAGCTCCATTTGAAGTCCTCTTAGCATTCACTAAAATAGTGCATCTTTTATGCCACTTGTGATGAAACTCATTCCACTAATACTGACATACATTTACCATCTCAATTTCATTTACTATTGTAGTTGCAAGGAAATTGAAATGTTGGAACTACAACTGATTTTTTAAACTTCCTTAAAAGCAGACCATGTAACTAAAGTTCTATTTTATATATGACTGTGTTCTTTAACAATACAAGGTGAACAATTACATACCTTGTCTCCATTGGGAAACACTAAGAAACACTTATGGATAATCATTGATGGTTGCTTTTCACTACTTAATGCCTGTTAACACTATTAAATTGTGATGCAATTACAACATTAGATAATAATGAGTAGTCTTTTGATGTTTATGAATACCATAATCTCTACTAATATGAGCTAGACACAACCCTCATGGGACCCACATTTATCTCCAATCATATTTAATCATATAAATAATTGCACCTATTGCCCAACATGAAACAAACAAGTTAGAAAAAATGCACATCTTATGTTCAATGTATGCATGAATAGGGTGAATATGCATTTAATGTCCATTATTAGTCATTGCTTAGAGTATACTCTAATACCATCACTAATGTCACATGTAGGATTAGGAGTGGAAGTACCTAGAATAGATGGATGAAGCTGGAGACAACAACAAGAAAAAATATGAACGGAAAAAAGTCATTCCAGGCAATGGATGGTTACCCTCTTTACATACATGCTCATTTCTCCTCTTTACTTATTCTTGTATATGTTGTTCATATTTTGTTCTAAATAAGCAAGTTAATCTCATGGCTTGTATGAGATAATGAACATTTATTCATTCAATAAATATTATTCTTTTGAAAAGTTTCAAATCTTTCTCTATTACATGCATGTACATGAATGTAAAGATTTGTAGTTGTAATCTTTTCCAGATTTTGCATTTATATATTTGAATGTGATGAAGAAGGTTAATAAAACTGTACCTTATTCTCTTCAATTTAAAATAAAATCTACCCCTTTTAACCTAAGAGTGAAAAAATGGGCAACATTTCTAGCGACATTTTCTCCATGTTTTTTTGCTAAACTTAAAGACCAATTTCCTAGACTTGTCCATTGGGCATGGAGTCATTAGGGAAAACTCAAAAAAAAACCTAGAATAGTTTTGTGACTCATTAGAATAGATCAGGTTACTCGAACATTTATTGAAAATAGGAAATGTGTAAGGAAAAATACAAAATTGTGTTGGAACAACATTTAGGTAAAAGAAATAGGAAATAAACTAAAGTGCAGCAACACTTATTGAATGCATACACCTAACCTAATATGTACAATGAAAATTATACCTCAAAAAAGCGTTTGAGGTGAATCCCATTAACTAGGATTGGTAGAATTTCTCCATCCACGTTCGAAAGATGGAATGCATTATGCTCCTAGCATTCAGTGATGATAAATGGGCATGCCCATAAATGATCAAATTTTGTATGCTTTCCTAGTCCACTTTTTAGCACATCCCACTTGAGAAAAATATCACCTTCCCCAAAAACTTTGGCTGTAGTTTTCTTATCAAACATTTTTTGTTGTTTGGAGTTGATGATACTCCAAATTTTTCATTGCTTTGAATCTTGTTTCTTTGAGCTCCATGAGCTTTGCATATCTTATGAACATTGGGTCCTATTCTTCAAACATCTCAACCTGATGTACAATGTCAAGAGCTAGAAGCTCTATAGACAAAGGAAATCTTGCCTCTTTACCATAAACTAATACGTATGGTGAATTACCAATAGACCTCTTAGGGGTCACTCTATCTACCCAAAGTGCATACTTCAAATTTATGTGCTAGGTCCTTTGATTATCCTCCATGGTTGTTTTAATAATCCCCATGAGATTCTTATTTGTGCTTTCAGCTAAACCATTAGCCTGAGGGTAATAATTTGAGGATGTATTCAAATGAATTCCATGTTTAACATCCCAATTAGTTACTCTTAAACCAACAAATGAAAGAGCATTATTAGATATGATAGAGTCAGGAACTCCAAACCTGGTTACTATGTCATCATAGAAATTCAATATAGAAGATTGATTTGCTTCTTTTAATGCAACCGCCTCTGTCCACCATGTAAAATAGTCAGTGGCTGTAAGTAACCACTTGTGACCATCATTGGAAGGTGGATTAATTGGCCCTATAAAATCAATGCCCCATCTCATGAAGGGTTGCTCTACCTGAATTGGATGTAGAGGCATAGTAGGCAGCTTTTATTTTCCTGCAAAAAGACCACACTTCACGCATTTCTTTGACCATGCATATGCATCTTTAAATAAGCTGGGATAGTAATAGCCAGATTTCATTATCTTCCATACAACAGTACTTGGAGAAAAGTGATCTCCTACAACTCCATCATGAGAATCATGAAGTACCTTATTAGTTTGATCACTGTGAATACATCTTAATAGAACACCATTTAGTTTTTTTTTTAAAAGAGCATTATTTACCAACACATATGGAATGGACTGCAATCTAAAGTATCTTCATTTGGATATGCCTAAACCTGGTGGACACTCACTAGTTTGTAAAAAATGGGCCAGATCTTGAACCCAATTGGTTTTTATCATAGGCACATCATCTTGGTATCTTTTGTCCAACTGGAAATATCACCTAAACTACTATCTTTGAAGGAAAAGAGAGAAAGATTACTAAAAAAAATGATAAAGCTTAAACTATTAAATGATATTCCCTATATTGATACACCTAATTGACAGGAATCATGAAATAAAATAGATGAACATACACTGGAAAAATGATGATAGTTATTACATCTACTCAATATAAATTTTTTGAGCTTATGCATAAACTCTTTATGAAAAGGTTTAACTTGCAATTTTATTTTATTTTAAGAAGGAAAGATGAATTCACAACTTTAAAAGTTCAAATGAAAATTTAATAAGCATAGTTTAGAACTAGCATAATCTAAAAGAAGAATGAAAGTAGTATGAAAACTAACATTGGTTTCCAAGATAATCTATGTATTCCATATTCCGAATGAGTTACAAAGCATACATAAGAATTGAGTCTGTAATGAGTAACAAATGATACTAAGTAGCCAATCATAAAGTTGTTCCACCAAACAAGGTTCTAGAAACCTGATTTTTGTAAGCACTTACAAAGCCTAAAATCTAGCACTCAAATCCACTCAGAAAGAGATCATGTTGGTTGAAAAAGTCATGTAAGATGATAACCAAGATACAAACTCAATAAATTATCTCCTAGATGCCATCCTTGTGTTCCCAAACTGAAAATAACTTTCCTTTATGCTCTCCAAGTGTTCTCAAACTGAAAACAACTTTCCCTCATTTATGGCATACCATTAATGCAAATATATCCTCATTTCTCCTATTTTCCTTTAAGTTAAAATGTATTTCCCCACTTTTCAACATCATACATTTGAAAGTTTCCATAATCCATCCATATTTTCACATGTTTCTATTTTCTAAAAATATAATGCTTGAATCTAAATGATTTAAGGTTATCATTTAAATTCACACATTTTACAATATAGAATAATAGAAACAACAATGTGTAAATATTAGATTAAACATCTAAACTATGGAATTTACTAAGTCAAAAAGCAACCTAGAAACACCTAAAGTTACATTCATACTTTGAAAAGACTAATATAAGGGGAAATATGAGGAATTCATAAGACAAAGTTCAACCACACACTAACAATATTGGTCTTGAAATAAAAGAAAAAGCAAAGGAAAGGTAAAACTCCATCGTGCCATTTCAAGATAGGGTCTTAACCCTAAAATGAATAATAAAAAAAATATTCATTCTTTCATTTTGCTTACTTATTTTCTAGAAACTTCATGCTAGAGCACCATCATAGGATGAGGGTTTCAATAGGAGCCTTGTTTTTTCACCGTTTACTACGAATTCTAGATATTTCCTTGAAGTTTTCACAAGAAAATGAATGGTAAACTTTCTGAAAACAAAATAAATTACTTTACTAAGAACTTTGAGCATTATAGAACATAGTATTTAGTAATTCCTTCTCATTTTTTGGTGTCCCATTTCTTCAAACTCCACTTTGTTTGCTCGAATTGCGCAACCATACCTTAACTTTCATGGAGTTTAGAGTTTCAGAGCTTTAATGAAGGATTTTCTAGAATATTTTTGCAAATCATACACAGTAAGCTCTCTTAATCTTAGTATATTTTATCTTCTTCCTTCAAATTCTCTTGTAAAAAGTAATTTATGTGTTCTTTATTGCATTTCTTCCAGAGTGGCTATATATATGTAGGAAAAATTTGTGGGTTTACTCCTATATTGTAGTTGTGATTTCAATATTCTGTACTTTTTTTATATGATTGTGCTTACTATAGGAAAGAAGATTTAGCAAACAAAATAAGCTCCCTATGTGATCCTATAGATACTTTCTGAAGGGTGTTCCCTTTTGATTCTCATCCATTTTTTATGAATTTCATAAATGCATTCTTAGCTCATTTTAATTCCATTTTTGAGGAAAACAATGAAAATATTCTATTTTCTTGTGTGTGTCTCCATACACTCCTTTGTTCTCTGATATTTTTAGATATTTATGGTAATTTTGTGCTTTTTCTTGATCTAACTGCCATGGATTTTCTTAATTTACATTTGGTATTCTTTATAAGACTCTTCCATGAAATTTTTTGAAAACCCCTGTTCTTCTTCTATGCTTGAAACAAAGATGAGGCCATTAAAAATAAAAAATATTTTCATCTTTTGCTATAAATAACAGAGAATTTTTTGTATAAGCTTGATGAATTTCATGAGTATCCCTTTGTTCTAGTGATAAAAGCTTAAAACTAACTTTTGAGAGTGTAGTAAATAAGGACATTTTGTAGCTGGTAGATTCCTAAAGTTCTTTTTTTGCATTTTGTATATTTCACCTTAAATTACAAAGGCTAAATAACTCAATAGTTGTGGTCCTAAATTGTTCTTTGTTCTTTCTGTACTCACAAATTTTAATTCCATTTTTTCCTCTGCATTCAAAAATACAATTGATCTCTGACTTGTAGTGCCTTGCACTTTGATTGCACAAACATTGCATCTTACACACTTGGACTATCTTTGACATAAATAATTGTCTTGCTTCATTATCATTATCATGTGTAAATAGCTATCTCATAATCATAAAATTCATAAGCCATAGCATATTCAATCATGAAGCATCTACAGTAGCTCCATTTGAAGTCCTCTTAGCATTCAATAAAATAGTGCATCTTTTATGCCACTTGTGATGAAACTCATTCCACTAATGTTGACATACATTTACCATCTCAAGTTCATTTACTATTGTAGCTGCAAGGCAATTGAAATGTTGGAACTGTAGCTTATTTTTTTACTTCCTTAAAAGTAGACCATGTAATTGTAGTTGTATTTTATATATGATTGTGTTCTTTAATAGTACAAGGTGAACAATTTCATACATTTTCTCCATTGAGAAATGTTGAGAAACACTTATGGATAATCATTGGTGGTTGCTTTTCATTACTTAATGCCTGTAAACATTGTTAAAATGTTATGCAATTACAACATTAGATAATAATGAGTAGTCTCTTGATGTTTATGAATACCATAATCTCTATTGATATGAGCTGGGCTCAAACCTTGTGGGAGCCACATTTATCTCCACTCATATTTAATTAGATAAATAATTGCACCTGTTGTTGCACATGAAACAAACAAGTTAGAAAAAATGCACATCTTATGTTCAATGTATGCATTAATAGGGTGAATATTCATGTAATGTTTGTTATCGGTCATTGCTTAGAGTATACTCTAACACCATCACTAATGTAATATGTAGTATTAGGAGTGGAAGGAGCTAGAAGAGATGGATGAATATTATGACAACAACAAGACAAAATATGCATGGAAACCAGTCATTCTAGGCAATGGTTGGTTACCCTCTTTACATACATATTCATTTCTCCTCTTTACTTATTCTTGTATATATTGTTCATATTTTGTTCTAAATAAGAAATTTAATCTCATGGCTTGTATGATATAATGAAAATTTATTCATTTAATAAATATTACTCTTTTGAAAAGTTTCAAATATTTCTCTATTACATGCATGTACATGAATGTAAAGATCTATAGTTGTAATCTTTTGCAGATTTTACATTTATATATTTGAATGTGTTGAAGAAGGTTAATAAAACTATACCCTATTCTCTTTAGTTTAAAATAAACTCTACCCTTTGACCCTAAGAGTGAAAAAATGGGTAATAGGAGGAGGAGTATTGTTCTTTAATGAATAATAATACTTGGGATCTTTGTCATCTTCCTAAGGGAAGACAGTTGGTTTGATGAATATGGGTGTACCATACCAAATTTGTTATAGATGGTTTGATAGATAAGTAGAAAGTATGTCTTGTTGCGAAGGGGTTTTCTCAAGTTGAGGGTATTGATTACTCTGATACCTTTTCTTCTATTGCCAAGCTTAATTCTATTCATTTTGTACTATCACTAGTAGCTTCATAGGGATGGACACTTTTTCAAATGGATGTGAAGAGTACCTTCTTAGATGGGGACCTACATGAGGAAATCTATATGGAGCAACCTTAGGGTTTTGTGTAGGACACTTCTTTGGTTTGTAGACTTTTGCGTTCATTGTATGGTCTCAAACAAGCCCCTTGGGCTTGGTATGGGAAGATGGACTCATTTTTTCTTTCCTCTCACTTGACACACTATCATTTTAATCCCATAGTGTACATTCAACATTAGGAGGGTGATTTTTTGATCCTTATGCTATATGTTGATGATCTCATTCTTACAAGTAGCACATCCTCTATGATTTAGAGTGTTCAGAGAGATTTTATGGAGTAGTTTGAGATGGCAGATCTTAGTCTTTTACACTATTTTCTTGGTCTAAAGGTTATTCAATCTTTAGATAGGATTTCCATATATTAGCAGAAGTATGCTCTTGATATGCTTCAGAGATTTGGCATGCTTGATTGCAAGCCTTCCCGCACACCATTTCAGCCAGGTGTTGTTATGTCTTCCACTTGCTCTACTCCTTCAATAGACTCTACATTATATAGGTGGTTGGTTGGTAGTTTGTTGTACCTGACACATTCCCATCTTGATCTTTCCTTTGTTGTTGGCCTTGTCTTTAGGTTCTCCATGATCCTCATGAGATCCTTTGGAAAGCAACCAAATGTATCTTGAGGTATATTTAGGGCACCACATAGTATGAAATTCACTACACATCAGGATCCCCCACATTGTTGGCTTCACCGACTCAGATTGGGATGGTGATGTTAATGATTAGAAGTCCACTTTTGAATTTTTTTTTTGCCTTGGTTATGGTCCTATCACATCATCTTGCAAGAAGTAATCTACTATTGCATTATCATCTACATAGGCTGAGTATCGAGTAGTGGTGCTAGCTAGTTAGGAGATTTTATGGCTTCAACAATTGATGACAAATTTTGGGTTTCCTCCTAATAGTCCCACTTTTATTTGGTGTCACATTCCGAGTGTTATACACATTTCTCGCAATCTAGTGGAGTATCAATGGATGAAACACATTGAGATCCACATGCACTTCATCAAGCATTTGATAAAGGATGGTTCTCTCATTTTGGAGTACATTCCTATAGAGGTGTAGGTTGTAGAAATTTTCACGAAACCTTTGGTGTTGCCATGCTATCTTCAGTTGAGATCTATGCTTGGGGTGAAGGAAGTTGTCCTTGGAGGGTCTTTGTGAGGCCTTCCTTCATATTTTTTTAAAGAATGCTTTCATCTCTTTTTGGAGAGGATTTTTTTCCCATTGGGTTTTCTCCTTTTCTCTACTTTACAGAGTTTTGGTTGTATTTGGGTACCTCATCTCACCTTGATGTTGGGACCCTTCTTTGCTTCCATACATTTCATCCTTAGTTTTTTAGCTTCTCCCTAAGTTCATCTTAAGGGGGGGTATTAGAGTAATAGGTTAATTACTTAATTAATTTAATCATATTGATTAATTAATTAAGTCACTTTAACTTTATTTTCAGTTAAGCTAAACTTAGGTCCATTAATAATTAATTATTTATTACTTATCTTTAGGGTTTTGATCTCCTTTCATAAGGGTTGATCTCTTTGTAATTATTCAATTCTTGTGTATGCAATTTTGCTTCATGACAAGTAGAGCACCATTGTTGTGTTTCGTTATCTCTTCTACGCGACATGTTAATTTTCTTGCAGGTGTTCACTGAGTTCTATGAGATGTATTTTTCAACTTCAACACATTTAGTATGCCTAAAATATCATGCATGTATCTATTATAGTTGTTGAAAGTATTCTAGAATTTTTTGTAGAAGTATTTTATGGATTGCTCCTCATGTACTCTATTATTTTGTAATAGTGTTTTTCTCCAAATTCTACTATATTTGAATTTTTTACCTATAATTTGGACCTAAAGTAAAGTTAATCATTGTGTATCAAAATCTAGAGCTTTAGAGGTTGATATTTAGTAGAAATAAAGTTAGATGCAATAGAGTATTATCTGTGTTAACTAGCTAGCTATGAGTTGTTGAAAAACAAGGTGAAGGGAAGCTACAATATGAACTTATGAATGTGAATTCAGATTTGAAAATCAGATTAAAAAATTAGAAACGAACATGTGATTATAGCAAACATCTCAATATAAAAATCACCAACCAAAATGAGACATTAGCTTTATGTGGAGAAACCCTTTAAGGAAAAAGCACCACCCAAGAAAAGAGTAGAATCATATTATTAATCTTCAAATGATAGTACACAATAATATACTTCAGTACTAATCACTAATCAAGTTGACAACACCTTGTTACCTATAAGAACTCAATATGATACTACCATCCCATGGCTCCAATTTATAGAAATTGTGGGAGGAAAAACCACAAATGGTAAAACAAAACAAGAGGGACAAAACCACCTACAAAAACCCATTCACCTCCTCATCAAAATCCAAAAGACATAATAAAATATTAATTGGGTATTCAACACTCCAACATAGGTGCCAAACCCATAGCCTATCCAACTCCTTCCTTTCTCAATGCTTGGGTGACCTTTCCACTTCCCAATGGAACACCAATGGACACCTTTTCTTCTCCAATATTGGATTCACACTCCAAAAACTTTCATATTACATTTTGGATGCCTAGGAAAGATTCCATATCCTTATTTGATGTGTAACCACTACTAAAAATAAATCCTCTTTTTAAAATATAATTAAACAACATGCCAAAATTTAATATTTTTCTCTCATGTCCCCTAGAACACATTCCAAGAAATGTAGATACATAAAAATGACATAGGCTTACAAGGTTAATGTCACCATATCATAACATTCTCCCACTTGACAATATACATTGTGTTGATGGTGATTTTAGCACTACAACTCAAACCTAATACAATTACTTTATCTCTTGTGAAAGGTGATTTCTATCAACAAGCCTCAAGAAACAACCCCAAGGTCTCTAATGTTGGGTCTTGACAATGGACAAAAAACTTAGTAAAAATGTGATTTGTTGTTAATCCCAAGGGTTCTTACAAATTAAATGTTGGAAGCTCCAAATTCATCAAATATAGCAATGTAATGATGCTTTGTAAATCCTAAACTAACAATGATTTTCAAAGAAAGAGAAAATGATGAGGGTTCAAGAGAGATTTCTAATCTAAAACCTAAGATCAATTGTGCAAACAATACAACGTTTAAGGTGGACCAATCTTCCAAAACCAATCCTTTCTTAACCAAGATCAAATCTACAGTATCACAAAGATAGTGCAATCTCCAAAGGTATTAAATATTTTTAGATTGTAAATATCCAGAAATTCACCAAAAAGTATGAAATGCATAAACATTCACAATTTAACTCAAGTGCAACAAAGAGTAGGCTTGAGTTAACTTTACACAATAATCTATAATCAAAAAATTTCTAAAAGTATCTACCAAATATTCCTCAACACCTTAAACACTTTATCATAAACGTAAATGAACTACAACTACGTATATGATTAATCATAAAATAACTTACTCAAAATAACTTATAACAAATTTGAAACACAAGAACCATGCATAGATGAAATAACACAAGGAAGAACACCAAAACATAATGTATTCAATTGTATTCACTTGGCCAAGATTTGCAACAATTCAAGTATCTCTTGTATAGTAGCATAAAAAACAACCTTACAAATAAACAAGAGCCCTCAATTTATAGAGAAGCACTCAACATGTCGTCCTACGAGAAACATTAAATTAGGTTTTACATGAGGTCAACCAAGCAGGTTGGCCTTGGAAATTTTAACAATCCGAATTCAATTTAGTAATAAAATATTACAAAGTCAGCATCAAAAGGAATTTTACAATCAATAAAAAGTCCTAACAAAAAATGCTAGACACCACTGACTTGTAATCTTAACAAAATTGATGCAGTATGCACATTGTCATAGGAAATCAAGTTGGGTCATCCCCTTTGTCCTTTTCTTCTTCTCTAGGGATTTCTTTGACTTTAGAAAGTACATCATCAAGGTCGACCTAATTTGAAGTTGGTATCAATTTTATTCTTAACTTGAGGGACTTTATTTCATCTTCATATTTATCTAAAGTCTTCTCCCAATCACCTTGAATCCCTTGATATTTATCCAAGTTAGAAATATAGACTGCTTCATCCTCAAGTTGATTTGTTATGATTGGTTCATTCTCAACTAGAGAATATACCTCATGCCACAACTTCTACAATTAATATACCTTTAAGTTTTTCTTTCCAAATTTATTTCTCCTAGTGACAATATCCAGAAATGTAATGTAACTATCTTATATTTCCTTGATTTTTTTTGGATCTTTGATGACCTCTTCAATTCTTTCATAATTAAATATTTTTGGAAGTTAAGTGCCTTAATCCGGTCATTGGGCTTGCCCACATTTTTAGTTATGAAGACAGTTTCTTTAATCAACAAATTTCTAGGAATCTCCATTACCTTATTCAATGCAATGATAGTGGCATGATCAGTTACTTGTTATTGAGAGGTGAGTTGAGATATCCCCTCAAGAAAAGAATAATCCCTCTCACGTGTATGCAACACCCTTTCTATCATGGCATTTCCTCTTTGATATACAATACTGAACAATTCATCAGTGACTTGTAAACAAGATCTCATCTTCTCAATTTTTGAAACAATATCCTTGTACAATAATCCTTTTGAGAATGAGGAACCCTCACTAATTTGTGTCTAGAAAGGCTTAACCAAATGTTGAATATATCTTTTCATTTCTTTCAACTGATGCTGCAATTTTAACTTGGCATTAGTTTCATCAACCAATCTTTTGAGAATGACCTATACAAACTCTTATATACCACCCTTCTCCCATTTCTTTTTAGATCAGCCTAGATTGATAGTTTTTACCTTGTAATCAAATGGCTTCACCTCATCCTTATGCTTATCATTTATAGGAGTATAAATGTTGATAAACCTATTGTTGGATGCATCCCTTATCATTCTAGAGATTATCCTTTATTTCTTCCTCTCCTTTGATTTACCCAAACTGGCTAGAAACTTAACCCAATCTAGAGTCACCTCTTCCACAATTAGGGGCTTAGGCCTTAATCTTTACTTCAACCAATCAAGGGAATTTGATTGTTCCATTTCTATATTATCATGAGAAGCATTTTACTCATGTTGATCCTTGTATTGATTTATATCAATATTATCTTGGTCATGTTGTCCCTCATATTTATTTTCAGTATCTAACACATGTACATGTTCCTTCATAGAAGCTTGAGAAGGAATTTCCTCTATTATTTTTTATTCTTCATTTTTACTTTGTACTTCAGAGACTGTTGCTCCAATTTCCTTCTAAAATCATTCAACTCTCCACTTTTGGTGTGGGTACATCTTCATCTTCTTCTTCTTGTTTGGGGTTTCTAGGGACATTCTCTTCCTCATTTACAACCCCTTCATCAACTTTAAAATTTTGAATAAGATATGGAGGAGTATTATTTCCTATAACTGATCTCTTTGCACTTTTAGTTTCAACATTATATGTCTTTTCAACATTCTCCTCATGATCACTTACCACTTCTACAATATTTTCTATAGTGGAAGGAGGAATCTTCTACTTAGGGAAGTTTCTTTTGACATATACTTGTGGCTTCTCCTTGGAAACCTTTATATCAACTTCCTTATCTTGAGTTGTGCCCTCTTCACTAGCCTTTGCCTTCTTTGACTTGTTGATTTGGCCATATTTTTCCCTTGAGTAACAAGTTTTCTTTTCTTAGAGGATTGTTCCTCTTCACTTCCTTATTTTAGCAACAAGCTATCTCTTAGGCTCTTTTCTTTTATCCTGACTCCTAGATCTTCCCTTGATAAAAAAACTATGCTTCTTCTATATCCTCCTCTTCATGATGTTTGTTAGTGTCATCTTGTGTATTTATTCAGCCTCCTTGTCTAAATGAGATTCTAAATCACCCATTAGGTCATAGGTAGACTTTGTACCTATTTCGTCTAGCTAGAATACCTTATGCTTGACCCAATTCTTAGAATATCTCAACACTAGAGTAGTAAGTTGATTCAAATCAACTACTTCATCATTTGACCAATCAATAGTAGGAAGTGGTTTATTTTGAAATTACTCATAATCATGATATTTCACTGGATCTTTGTTGCAAGAATTGAAATATTTAAGGTGTTGTCTTTGATTTCAAATGGTCAATTGGTTATCAACTAATTATTGTTGTCATTAATGTCATGGGTATATGTTATTCATTGTATATGTTGAAGATATTAAGAAAATTGTAATGAAGAAATGTTGCAAGTGTTCAATAGTTTCTTTGGGTTTTGCTCTAGACCTCCTATATTTGTATGGTTTAGATATGTTGATCTTATTTGTTGGAAGCTATTATATCCTTATTTCAAGCTATTGATTCATTGCACAATGCAATTTTTTTTCACCAATTGTGAACTATGGTTTTTTTTTGTTTCTTTTTGAGCTCTAGGAGAAATATTGTTGGTCTAGATTTCTCTTTGATGGAGTCTTATGACTTGTGGTTCAAGAGTTATTTTTTTCAATTGTATGTAAGATAATTTTGGTATCTCAAAAGTTCTTACTTAATTGTTCTATGTGCGTTACACTGGTTTGGCTGAACTTGTGTGGAATAAGACTTTCAGAGTTATAGAAGCATGTTGGATCTATTTGGGTCCTAATGAAGTGTGTGTTTGGGTCACCCTCATTCTAATTCCACCATAGAATGTTTTGGTGCTTACCTAATTTTAATTTGAATTTGGATGGACAACTTTTGATATGTTTCAAAGTTGAAGATGGTATAAATAAAAAATGAGTTAGGGAAGAAGAAGTGAAGAAGAGATGAAAGGAAATAGAGATAAGAGAAAAAAGATATTAGAGATAATTGTGAATCAGTGTGTCTATGTGATGCAAGTATGGTTGATCAATGCGAAGCCTAAATTTTGAGTTTCCAGAAGCAGTGAGCTAAAGGTGCACTATATCATTTGTGCATGTTTGCAAGTGGATTGAATGAATTATGGTGGAATTCTTTGTTGCATTGAGACTTTCTTCTCTTTGTAGCATCTTCTTTATCTTCTTTGTATCTCTGTGGTAGTGAGCCCTTCAAGTTGTTCTCCCTATTGGAAATTGAGTCCTTGTCTTGGTAGTGAGCTTTGTTTCTCTTGTAGGGATCCTATTTTTATCATTTTTAATATTTTCTATAGTGTGAGTCCTCACCGTGGTTTTTCCCTTATTGGGTTTTCCACGTAAATCTAGTGTTATTGTGTTTATATGATGGTTTTTAGCTTATGCACTAGTATTCATTGTTTAATCTATCAAGTATTGTCAAGTGTTAGTTCCAATGAATGAATTGAATTTTAAATATGTGACAACTACTTAACCCCCCTCTCAATTTTCTTGTTCAACAATTAGTATCAGAGCTTGGTTCCTTGGTGAAGAGCTTAACTACTTGAGGAAGATCTAGGATGGCTAGCAAGATGAATTATGATTAGACGAGGTTTGATGGAACTAACTATGCTATCTAGAAAATATTGATGGAAGAATATCTGGAGTATTGTAGATATGATGTGGAGAAAGCTTATAAGAATACTTACAATCCTCTTGCTAATGGTTCAAGCATAGATAATGAAATCAAATCACATGAAGTGGACAATAAGGTGAAGTACATTTTGAAGAACAGCCTAGTACATTCCAAGTTGATTAAGGTTTAGAAAATGAAGACTACTAAGGAAGTTTGGGATGCTTTGGAAAGGGTGCATGAAGGCGATGAGAGAGTTAAAGAGGAAAACTTACAAAATTTGGAGACACAGTTTGAGCTTTTGCATATTTATGAATATGAGAATGTTAAAGATTATGTACAAAGATTGGATGAGATATTGGTCAAAATGCAAGGGCATGGTGCTACTATAGATGAAACCAGAATTGTGAAGAAGTTTCTTAGAACTCTCCATGATCCTTACAACAAGAATGTGTGTACTATTGAATAGAGTATTAATTATAAGACCTACACTAAAGATCTGTTTTGGGATTTTTGAATTCTTATGAGATGAGGAAGTCAAGTCTAAGGAATGGATGTAAATCAGAAATTAATTTTAAGGTGACAAAAGATGAAGATCTGGATGAAGAAAAATTTGATGAAATAGAAGCTAACTTTGTGAGAAGGATGAGGAAAGGATCTAGTAAGTGTGAAGGTAAGTTACCCTTTAAATGCTTTAGTTATGGAGAAATATGTCATTATGCTACAAAGTGTCTAGAAAGAGCTAAGAGGAACAAAGATATGATAAAGAAAAGAAAGGAAAGAAGATTATAGAGCATATTATGTGAATGAGAATGCTAAAATATCTAATGAAGATTCTATGTATGAAGATATTGATGATGATGAACGCTTGTTCTTGGCTATAAAGGATGAACCTACTTCTACTAATTTTTTAAATTAGGTGAAGGAAAGCCCTCCAGAGAAGGAGAAAAATGAAGGTACTATTATCTTTTCCCTACATGCTACTTAAGAAAAAAAGTATTAGGTTGTTGATAGTGTTTTTTCACATCACATGATTAGTGATAAAAGCATGTTTACTAAGTTTTAGAAATATGGAGGCCTAGTTATTTTTGGAGATGATATTGGTGCTAAAATATGTGGGATAGGTTCAGCAAGTTTTGATGGCATGCACAATAATGATTATGTCTACTATGTTAAGGGATTAAGGCATAATATTTTGAGTGCTAGTTAGATTGTGCAATAAAGGATATGATATTGTGTTTAAGGATGAGAGGTGTGAGATGCAGAAAGGATCCAGAACATTAATTGTTGTAGGAAAGAAATATGAAGGAAATATCTATAAACTTAAAGGTAATGATGGAAAATGCCTTATGAATCATATTAATGATAGTTGGTTATTGAACAGAAGGGTGTGTTAGATGAATTTTGATAACTAGATATGGATCAGTGCAATTTAGGTCATGAGAGATTTACCAAGAATTACAAAGCCTCTTAATGCTATCTATAGGAATTTTTAGTTTGGAAAGAAAGCAAAAAGTCACTACAGATCAAAAGAATAGTCTGCTATGGGTCTACTAGTTTTAGTTCATATAGATCTCTATGGTCATACAAGAGTGAAAAGTCTATAAGTTGAAAGGTACTTTATGTGTTTGATTGATGATTATTCTATATATACATGGGTTACATTTCTTAGAGAGAAAAATTAGATACATTAGATAGATTCAAGACATTCAAAGCTTTGGTTGAAAATGAAGTAAACTTGAAGATAAAATGATTAAGTTTTGACAGAGGTGGAGAATTAACCTCCCATGAGTTTAATCTTTTTTTTGAAGTGCATGGAATGAAGAGACAGTTATCTACCTCGAGAACTCCTCAACAGAATGGAGTTGTTGAAAGGAAAAACATAAAAGTTCAAGAGGCTTCTAGATCAATGATTACTAAGGCTAGTTTACCAAAATTCTATTGGAAATAATCTATTCATAATACTATTTATGTATTCAATTGAGTTCAATCAAGAGAAAATAGTATGAGCTATGGTATGGAAGAAATCCTAATGTTGAGTATTTCAATGTATTCAAAAGAAAATGTTATATTAGAAGAGATGAAGAAACTTTACGAAATTTTGATGCAAGAAGTGATGAAGGTATTTTTCTTGGATATTCTACTAAAAGCAAGTCTTTCAAATGTTTCAATAAAAGGCTAAGAAAGATTGTAGAAAGTGCAAATCTCAATGTTGATGAGATAGTGAAGAATTCAATTTACATTCATGGATATGAATTTGATGAACTTGATTGCATAAGAATTGAAGAGATTGTGGAAGAACAGGAAAAGGATAAGAAAGAAGAAAAGAATGAAAAAAATGAAAGTTAAGAAGATGATTTGGTGATGTCATCTAAGACACCTAGATGTTTATAGAAGAATCATTCAGAAAGTCAGGTTATTGGAGATAAGACTAAAGGACTAAAGGAGTATTAACTGAAAGTAGAGTTATTGTTGAAGTTAATCTTTGTTTACATTCTAAGATTGTACCAAAGACTGTAACTAAAGTACATAAAGATGAACATTGGATGGAAGCCATGAAAGAATAACTTATGCAGATTGAGATGAATTCAACTTGTAAATTGGTCCCAAGACCATCAGATAAAAACATTATTGGATCCAAATGGGTATTCAAAAATAAGTTGAATGAGAATGGAGAAGTGGTTAGAAACAAAGTAAGGCTTGTGTGTAAAGGTTTGTAATACCCCTCCATTTTGGCTCTTTTGTTCAACAATGTTTTTCTTTGTATGTTGTTTCTATCTATGCTTTGACTTTGGAACTTGGTTACTATTTGCTCATGAATTGTAAAACAATGCGAATAATTTATTTTGATGATATGTTACGTTATTCTAATGTTATCTTTGTGGCGTGTTTTGGATTAACTTAGCAGTTATTTGAATTAATGACGATTATATGCTTTTGATCATATTATTGACATATGTGTATCTGATGATTAATGATGCTTTACCTTTGTCAGTATTGATGTGACTGTATAGGTGAAAGGGATGGGTTGTATCACTCGCTTGTGAGGGCCCTACAATTCTGTGATCCCTCTTCACAGTGTGATTGTTATGATTATCCATGTACACCATTGTTTTGGTTATAGGTTTGCAGGTACAGGACTTCGTCTCCACCTGGTTTCACAGATTTGAACATGTCCATACCCCAACGGGATTATTATTAGGAGATAGTATCAAGGTGTTCCTTGTCAAACCACAACCTTGTCATAGTGGGTCATCAGTTTGGGTTTAGAATATTGTTGAGTTGTGCATCTTTGAGGTTTTGATCATGTTTTTATCTGAGGGAATTAATATCTATGAGGTAGAAATATTAATTTATGTATTTTAGATTAAATTATTATTTAATCAACTTTATTTTATTTAATTGATAATATAAACTATTAATTAAATTTATCTTGGTGATTAAATTTATTTGATTAAGTCAATTGACTAATTGATTAGATTTATTTTGTTGAGAAAATAAATAAATTAAAATTAAGATGTTGATTAGATAAATAATAGCTAAGATTAAATAAAACAAATAGTGAAAGTTCTTTTGAAAAATGCATTAATTAAATGGTTTAAATTTATTTGAAAATCAATTTTGTTTTTTAAATCATTCAAATACATAGAATTTTCATTTGGATATAATTTAATTTTTAAATTCAATAAAACAAAAATATCTCTAAATATTTTATATATTTTATCTGAGATATTATTTTGAATATTTTATTCATAAATAAATAATATATTTTATTGAGATATTATTTTGAATATTTTATTCAAAAATAATTAATATATTTTATTGAGATATTTATTTTGAATATTTAATTCAAAAAATGAAATATCTTCTAATTTTAAAATAATTAATATGAGATAATATTTTTAATTTTTATATTTAAAAAATGAAATATCTTTTTAATATTTTAAAAATGAAATATCTTGGATATTTTAAATTTGGTGGTTATTTAACCAAATTTGGGGGAGAAATTAGAGGGATTGGGATTTGGATTTTGGATCCTTGGAATTTGGTTGTGGATTTTGGAAGGGGAGATCAAGATTTGGACTCTGGAAAAGCTTGGAGTTGGAATTGGCAATTCATTTTCTTCTCAAGATCTTCATTCACACTTCAATTCACAAGTTTTCATGTTTTATTTGTTATGAAATTTATATTTTCAATTATATCTTTTGTTTTCAAAATTCTTTGTTTAAATCTTGATTAGATTTCAGAACAAATTAGACTGATGTTGAGAAATCAAAATTTACAATTGAAATCTTCTATTTTTAAACAATAGAAATTTGAAAGATACAAAGAGAAATTAGAAAATTTTGTAAATTTGGAAATCTTCATTATGTTCTTCATTATGAAATTAAATATTGTTGTGATTCATTTCCAAAATAATTTGTCCAATTTAAGTTATAAAAAGGAAATTTCAGACATATATATATATATATATATATATATATATATATATATATATATATATATATATATATATATATATATATATATATATATATATATATATATCTTATATTGTTTTGAAAAATATATATATATAATTTTAATTCTGGTAAAACAAGGACTGTATTTTATTTTGAAAAAATTTAAATGTGGAAAAAAACCAGACTTTATTTCCTGTGTTTTTTAATTTGAAAAAATATTTAAAAAAAAAATATATAAAATAAATTTTTGGGGAGTGGGGCTGTCCCCCACAGCCAGTCCCCATGAGGGAAGCGCTGACTGTGGAGGCAGCCAGCGCTGCCTCCACAGGCAGCGGCTCCCCCAAGGGGAGAGGCTGCGTAGCAGTCCCACAGGGACTGTGTTCCCTGTTGGGAGCTGCGCAGCAGCAACAGGGGGGTTTGTTTTAATTTTAGTTTATAAGTTTTTATTATATATATATTATATATAATATATATAATACATATATAATATATATAATATTTGTTATTTTTTTTAAAAAAATATGTATATATAATTTATAAATTATATATAATATTTTAATGTTATATATATAATTTATATATTATATTTGTTTTTATTTTTAAATATATATAATATATATATAGTATATAGTATATATTAATGGGGATTTTAAATTGGTAGATTTAAAATATTAATATATTTAAAACAATTACGTATTGTATATGCATTAAGTATAGATATTTTTTATATGAAAATTTAATGCATATTTATTTTTAAATATATTAATTCGAGATGGTTATTAAATGTTAATTTATGCATACATTGATATTATATTCAAATGATTTATTTAAGGGTCTAATTTTGACAATTAAGAATAGTTGAGAAATAAATTCTTTTCAATTAAAATGATTTATTTTTAAATTTGATTTTAACTATTAATTAATCAGAGAATCTTAGATTATAAAAATGATATATGTGAAGCATATAGTTAAATGACATTTAATTATTTAAAATAAGAATTTTAAAATGATCATCTCATTTGCATAGTTAAAATAAAATTGATATTTAGTAAATGACTTCATTTAAAGAGATTGATTTTAATCATTATGTATAAACGAATAAATGGAATTAAATGATTAAGTTTAAATACTTTAATGTTGCCAATGCTATTTATTTAACTAATTACATGCACTATGTCATTATTTGACTTGGGTTTAGGAAACCCTAACTCTAGTTAATTGAGTTGTCGTAAATGCTATGAAAGAATGTCTTCATTCATTTTTAATGTTGGGCAGTTAAGTCATCTATTATGTAAGATTTCCAAAGGTTCCTTAAGGATAGGGGTTATTGTATTATGATGTCAACCGTTTGTAATTTTCCTTGGATAGTGTGTATTGAAGTAATCTGTTAATGTACCCAGTTTTCACGAACGGGAATGATTGTGTATCCTTTAGCTTAGGAGTGGTTTTGTGTTCTGTTTCCTTTGGAAGGAGTGGACTTTGTATTTCGTAATCCTCCAAGTGTTTGGAGTGGATTTTGTTATATGTTACCTCCTTGGATTGAAGAGGTTGTCTTATCTAGTTACTATTAGATTGTGGTTTTGTACCGTGTATGTGGTGTCTATAGGAGATTGGCTCTTAGTGGGGGTCTGGCACATAGGGGGGTGCCAGGGTAACTCACATAGGGTTTAATCAAGTGATAACTTAAAAAGAATTAATGAAAAACTCTCAGACTAAATAAGATAACTAATGCCTCTCTCACGACTCATTCACTTTTAAGGTTTGAGCAGAGACAAGAAGCACAGTTTGTATGAGGGTCCAGCGGTTGGTAGAGTTGAGCCAGGATAACGTTCGGTTGCCTAAGACAGTTGAGCCAGGATAATGTTTGATTGCCTGAGACAGTTAAGCCAGGGAAACTCATATCAAATGTTGTGTAACACTCTTCCTATGTCAACCAGAAGTCAGTTTGTTGTATCACGTAAATGATCATGTTCTCTGGAAGCATTATAACCTTGTGATTAGTAATTTTGTATTTTTATCTATTCAGATCAGTTGTGAATTAGCTTGTGTCTAGAGGTAGATAGTCTTGTAGGAATTCCTTATTACTATCTCCTAGCACAGAGGGAGTGGACCTTTGGGTTCCACATGGTCGGGTGGCACGTGCACCTTAATCCGTTGGGTTGTCTTCTTGTTTGTGTGGATGAGATTTCTAGATGGAGAGCTCATGGGATCTAGTATCTTTTCATGTTTTTAATCATTCAGTTGGAAACTTGTATTTTATTACCCCTCATTGTTATCGAGGTGGAAGTTGTAATATATAACCATGCTTATTGGATTTATCTCATTCCGGGAATGAGGGATGCAATTTTATTGATATCTAGAATCAAGTGGTATTTCATATCCTTTGATGTAAATTATCATATATGGAATGTATGCATTCTTAATTCTTTAAGTAATTAAATGATATGTTTTCATTTCATGTCTCTTATTTGGAGTTCAAAGTAAACTCAGTCTCATAACCTTAGGGGTTGTTGGCAATTGGGTAGTGAACTTGTATGTTAATTGTACTTATTTTTTAAAAAATATAGTGTGGTTGAATAGTTAATTGCAACTTTCCCTAGGGTTGCATGGTGGGGCATTACAAGGTTACTCACAAATATAAGGAACATATTTTCAAGAAAATTTTTCCCTGATAGCAAGAATAGAAGCTATAAGGATGTTCTTATCATTTTCTACTCATAAAGACTTTAAGGTCTATCAGATGGATGTCAAGTTAGCATTTTTGAATGTAAATATGGATTATGCATTATGGTATCTTAGAGATGCTGAA
This sequence comes from Sequoia sempervirens, assembly GCA_007258455.2. Taxonomy (NCBI): domain Eukaryota; kingdom Viridiplantae; phylum Streptophyta; class Pinopsida; order Cupressales; family Cupressaceae; genus Sequoia; species Sequoia sempervirens. The sequence continues at coordinate 22,352,563 of VDFB02000017.1, forward strand.
TTTAATCTAAGTGCTTATATAGATGCAAATTGGGCCAGATCTGTAGATGAAAAAAATAGTTCAAGTGGTGGTACATTATTTCTTGGTTGTAGATTAGTGGCATGGTTGAGTAAAGAAAAAGATTTAGTCTCCTTTTCTACTATTGAAGCTGAATATACTAGTGGTGCATCTTCTTGTAAAAAAGTTCTATGGATGAAACAGACATTTAAAGATATTAAAATGGTGTATGATGCTCCTATTTCTATATTTTGGGATAATACATGTGCAATTCACATTTTGAATAATCTTGTGATGCACTCAAGGATGAATCATATATCTATTAGATATCAATTCTTGAGTGAGAAGGTCATGGAGAATGAAGAAAAACTTTAGTATGTTATGATGAAGGATCAGGTGGATGATATATTTATGAAGGCTCTTCCTAATGATACTTTTGAGTATCTCCACAAGAAGTTAGGGTTCATTTCCCATCCTTTCTTGAACTAGATGCATGTGGAGATGCATCAGTCTAGTGGATCTATGGATCTATCTTTCTTCTAGACTAATTTTTTGGTGGCTACCTCTCACGGGGAGTATGTAGTATTAGGTGTTGTCATTGTGAGTATTTTGTTTTCTATGTCAAAAGAGAAATAAATGAAAAATATATGTTTCATTTTCCATTGATGTCAAAGAGGGAGAGGAAGCATGTGAAAAAGAAGAGGAAGCATATGAAAAAGGAGAAGAAGCATCTGAAGAAAAGATGAAGAATATAAAAGACTATCTACTAAGGGGGAGGAACAAAAAGAACAGAAAGAAAAATATTGAGATGTGTATTCAAAGCTATATGACGTCTTTGATTGTATTTCACATCATGTGTTACCATTAATGAAAAAGAGGGAGATTATTGAAATAATGGAAATATTGAAGGTGTTTCCATTAATATTAACTAGTCAATTGGTTATCAACTGATTGTTGTTGTCATTAATGTCATAGATATAGGTTATTGGTTGTATATGTCGAGGATATTGAGAAAATTGTAATGAAGATTTGTTGCAAGTGTTCAATAGTTGCTCCAGGTTTTACTTCGGATGCGTTCCTATATTTGTATGGTTTATATATGTTGATCTTGGTTGTTGGAAGCTACTATATTTGTATTTTTAGTTGTTGATTCATTGTACAGTGCAAGTTGTGTTCACCAATTGTCAACTGTGGTTTTTCTATGTTTTTGGTTGAGGTCTAGGAGAAATATTGTTGGTCTGAATTTCTCTTTGATGAAGTTTTATGACTTGTGATTCTAGATTTGAGTTTTTTTTATTGTATTGAAGATAATTTTGGTATCTAGAAAGTTCATGCTTAATTATTTCATGTGTTTTACATTTGTTTGGATGACCTTGTGTGTAATACTATTTTTGGAGTTAGAGAAGCATGTTGGATCTATTTAGGTCATGATGAAGTGTGTGTTTAGGTCACCCCCATTCTAATTCCACCCTATAATGTTTTGGCATTGACTTAATTTTAATTTTAATTTGTTTGGATGAATTTGGATATGTTTCAAAGTTGAAGATGGTATAAATGTAGAATTAGTTATGGAAGAAGAAGAAAAGAAGAGATCAAAGGAAATAGAGAAAAGAGGAAAAAGAGATTAGAGATAAGTGTGAATTAGTATGTGTGTGTGATGCGAGTATGGTAGATCAATGTGAAGCCTTTAAATGTTAAGTTTCTAGAAGTAGTGAGCTAATGTTGCACTTTATCATTCATGCATGTGTCCAAGTGGATTGAGCAAATTATGGTGGGATCCTTTGTTGCATTGAGATTATCTTCTCTCTATAACAAGTCTTCTTTATCTTCTTTGTATATTTGTGGTAGTGATCCCCTTGAGTTGTTAGCCCTATTGGATAGTGAGTTCTTTTCTTGGTAGTGAACCTCTTATAATCTATTTTGATATTCTCTATAGTGTGAGTTAATCCTCATTATGGTTTTCCCTTATTAGGTTCTCCATGAAAATCTAGTGTTATTGTGTTTATGTGATGGTTTTCAGTTTTTGCACTAGTATTCATTGTTTAATCTATTAAGAAGTGTTAGGTGTTAGTTTTAGTGAATTAATTAAATTTACTTATTCACACCCCCTATCTATTGTCTTGTTCAACAATTGGTATCAGAGCTTGGTTCCTTGTTGAAGATCTTAACCACTTGAGGAAGGTTTGGGATGGCGATCAAGATGACTTATGATTATTTGAGGCTCGATGGAACTAACTATATTATCTAGAAAATATTGATGGAAGAATATTTGGAGTACTGTAGATATGATGTGGGGAAAGCTTATAAGAATCCTTACACTCTTCATACTAATGGTCTAAGCATGACTAATGAGATCAAAGCACATGAAGTGAACAATAAGCAAAGTACATTTTGAAGAATAGTCTAGTACATTCCTAGTTGATTAAGGTTTAGAATCTGAAGATTGTTAAGGAAGTCTAGGATGCTTTGGAAAGGGCACATTAAGGTGATGAGAGAGTTAAGGAGGAAAAATTGAAAAATTTGGAGACATAGTTCGAGCTTCTAGATATGTCTGAAGATGCCAATGTTAAAGCTCATGTACAAAGACTGGATGAGATAGTGGTCGGAATGTGAGTACTTGGTGCTATTGTAGATGAAACTAGAATTGTGAAGAAGATTCTTAAAACTCTCCTTGATGCTTGCAGTGAGAAGATGTGTACTATTGAACACACTATAAATTACAAGACCTACACTAAAGATTTGTTGTTGGGATTTTTTACATCTTATGAGATGAGGAAGCCAAGTCTAAGGAATGGATGAAAACAAAAAGATTATTTTAAGGTGACAAAATCTAAAGATCTGGATGAAGAAAACTTTGACGAAATAGAAGCTAACTTTGTGAGAAGGATGAGGAAAGGCTATGAAAATTATGAAGGTAAATTACCCTTTAAATTCTTTAGTTGTGGAGAAATAGGTCATCATGTTGCAAAGTGTTCAGAAATAGTTAAGAGGAACAAACAAAGATATGAGAATGAAAATAAAGGAAAGAAGATTAACAGAGCATATTATGTGAATGAGAATCCTATTATATCTAATAAATATTCTAAGTCTCAAGATCGTGATGATGATGAATGCTTGTTCTTCACTATAAAGGATGAACCTACTTCTACTAATTATAAAAAATTGGTGAAGGAAAGCCCTCCAAAGAAGGAGAAAAATGAAGGTACTCTTATCTCTTCCCTACATGCTAAACAAGAAAAAAACTATTGGGTTATTGATAGTGGTTGTTGAAATCATGTGAGTGGTGATAAAAGTAATTTTTTTAAGCTTAAAAATTATGATGGAGGCTTGGTTATGTTTGGAGATGTTACTAGTGCTAAAATCTATGGTATAGGTTCAATAAGTTTTGATGATAAGCATAATACTAATGATGTCTACTACATTAAGGGATTAAGGCATAATATTTTGAGTGTTGGTCAGATGTATAGTAAAGAATATGATCGTGTTTAAGGATGAGAGGTGTGAGATCCAAAAAGGATCTGGAACATTGATTTCTATAGGAAAGAAATATGAAGGAAATATCTATCAACTTAAAGGTGTTGATGGACAATGCTTTATGACTCAAATTAATGACACTTGGTTATGGAATAGAAGGATGTGTCACATGAATTTTGATAACTTGGCAAGGATCAGTGCAATTTAGGTCATGGGATTTATCAATAATTATAAAGCTTGTTAATGCTATCTAAAAGAATTTTCAATTTGGAAAGCAAGCAAGAAGTCACTACAGGTCAAAGGAATAGTCTACTATTGGTCTACTAGATTTAGTTCATACAAATATCTATGGTCCTACAATATTGAGAAGTTTACAAAGTGAAAGGTAACTTATGATTTTTATTGATGTTTATTCTAGATATAAATGGGTTACATTTTGTTAGATAAAAATAAGCTTCATTAGATAGATTCAAGAAATTCAAGCTATGGTTGAAAATGAAGTAAACTTGAAGATAAAATTATTAAGGTTTGATAGAGGTGGATAATTCACCTCCCATGAGTTTAATATGTTTTGTGAAATGCATGGAATAAAGAGATAGTTATCAACTCTGAGAACTCAATAAAATGGAGTTGTTGAAAGGAAAAATAGAAAAACTTAAGAGGCTTCCAGATCAATGATTAATGAGGTTGGTTTACTGGAAGTCTACTAGAAAGAAACTATTCGTACTATTGTTTATGTATCCAATTGAGTTCAAGCAAGAGAAAACAGTACAAAGACTCCCTATGAGCTATGGTTTTAAAGAATTCCTATTGTTAACTATTTCAAGGTATTTTGAAGAAAATGTTATATCAAAAGAGATGAAGAAACTTTAGGCTAGTTTAATACAAGAAGTGATGAAGGAGTTTTTGTTGGATATTCTACTAAAAGAAAGGCATAAAAATGTTTCAATAAAAGGCTGAGAAAGATTGTAGAAAGTACAAATGTCAGGGTTGATGAGACAATGAGGAATTTAATTGAAATTGATGGATATGAATCTGATGAACCTGATCACATAATAATTAAAGATATTGTGGAAGAATAGGAAATGGATGAGAAAAAAGAGAAGAAATATTGTTGGTCTAGATTCATTTTTAATGAATTCTTATGACTTGTGGTTCTAGAGTTGAGTTCTTTTGATTGTATTGAAGATAATTTTGGTATCTAGAAAGTTCATGCTTAACTGTTCTATGTGTTTCTGTATAAGATTGAATTTGCACCCCATTTGAAAATCCCCTTTTTTCCTTTACCCACCTTAGAAAACCAAGTTAGGACACTTAATTCCACCTAAGTCCAATACTTGCATCCCACTTGACACCTGTTTTGAGCATCAGTGGAGGAGTTTCTATTTGGGATGCCTGTACGACATGCATACATTCATGCGATGTGCTTACATCCCTAGCAGATCCATGTGGCTGAGCCCATAGAGGCATTACACTTCTCATTGGGAGTCAAGTTATAATGCCCCCCTTTGTCGATCGACCCAAATATGGTTATTTTTGTCCATCTTCTCTTCAAATTCATGCCTTCAACATGCATTCTAACTTCTACAGCTTCTTCACAACTTCAAGCACTCATTCTATCAGTCTACAAGCTCACTTTCACTCACTCCAATCATTCCAAGCATTCCATTACAGCTAAAGCAACACTCCATCACTTTGGTATAGCAATTTTGGGACAATACCATTGCAACAGAGGCTTGAGTACTCTCATATTCTCCCCCAAGCAGCCTTGAGTGCTCTTGGTGGAGGTGGGAAGCTTCCCTCTCCTCTCCTCTATCACTTGGTTGAGTTAGCACTTTACTATTTTCTAGTACTTCTTTTCTCTTTACTACATTAGTTCCTTTATCTCATTTTCATGGTTGTCCATGCAGGTGGGAACACCTAAACAGGGGTTTGACTGAGGTAGACCCCTATACAACCACCCAACATTCTCCTCTCTTTTTTTTGTGCAGGAGTACATGCTTCTCAAGGGATCAACTAGTGAATGAATTCCTTAGTGAGATTCTCCTTACTCTTTTCACCCTTTCATATTTGCTTTATAATATTAGAGAGTATTTCATTTACTTAATCACATCATTTTGGCCCTTTAGTTAGTCATCTAGGCAGTTAGCTAGTTTTGTTAGTTTGAATTTGTCTTGACTGTTGTATGGCTATATAGACACTAGTGTACTTTTGAGACACCAGCATGCCATGCTAATGTCTAGAGATCACACTTTTTTCCTCAGATAGGGATCTTCCTAAGGCATAGTGTTAGACCTAAAAACTAGCTCACCTAGCCCCTTCCTATGTTTTAGGTCTGTAGAGTAGCTAAGAAGCCTCATGATCCTCTTTACTCTCGTCTCATATTTCCTAACATTACACTTAGTTGAGGAAAGTTATGGTAGCCTCTCACATCTCGACTCTCCATGACCTGGGGCCTTGCATGTGATGATCCCCCTCTCTTACATTTTTGGTGAACCTGACATGAACCCTTTTGGTTCTGTTCTTGCAATCTTGATAGTTCCTTTCCTCATAATCTCAGACTATTGTAGGTGAGAGTGTTATGAGGTTGTCACCTTACAACCCAGCCTATGACCCCTAGTTGGCATAGTTGGAAGGTTCCAAAGGTATTGCATGATGAAACCTTAAATGGGTCATTGTCTTATTTGTTAAACTTTAGGGACTCTGTGAAAGCATTATCTAGTGTGCATAATGGCCTCCTTCCTGCATCAGCCTATCCCCTTTGTGTAGCCTATGGATAGTGGTACTAGTATAACCTTCACTTCATAGGACCTATTGATGGGATTTAATAAGGACCCATCTCCTCTTTACATTCCTACATGGATCAATAGAGAAATTGTAGCGGGTGTTCTTGTTGATCCAACATCACAAGTAAACATATTAATAGAGAGATTATGCTGATAAAAATCTTACACAAGGATGGGTACAATGCTCTAGTGAATACTATCCCCACACATGATGGGATTTGTGTGCCCCCTTTAGGTAGTATTGTCCTATCAGTTTTAGTCATAGCTAAGTCCATGAAACTCTTGTTTGACATCATCCCTAGGTCTAATCTCTTTAGGGTGAAGTTGGGTATCCCTTGGTTGGTTGCTATGAACATAGTATCCTCTAATGTGCTTAATAGACTTACCAATTATATCCTTCAAAGAAATGTCCATAGCTCACTGGAAAGTGGCTCCTGCATTAATTAGTCCAAATGGCATCCTTCTATATGAAAATGTACCCCATTCAATTATGAAGGTTGTCTTGTGTCTGTCTTTGTATTGCACCATAACTTGGTTGTAACCTGAATAACCATCCATGAAGGACATCATTTGAGAACCATTCATAATTTGTAGAACCTCATCCAAGGAAGGAACTAGATAGTTTTATTTAAGTTCTTGAAGTCCACACAGCCAGATTTCTCCATTCTTCTTTCACATTAGGACCAAGTTTTCCACCTAGGTTGAGTTTCTAAATGGAAATATGATGCAAGAAGATAATAGCTTTTTTACTTCTTTATGAATAACCAGTTCTAGAAAAGCATTGATTGGTCTTTACCTCTATCTAAAAGGTTGTGCATTTGGCTTAAGAGGAATGGCATATGTAATTATTGAAGTGTCATAAATATTGAGATCTTCATAACTCCATGCTATAACATCTTGATAAACATGAAACACATCAATTATAATTTTTTCTTCAAGAGTTCATACCTTGCCAATGAACACATTCTTTACTTCATCTAGAGTACCTGGATAGTATATGTATCACATTGGCTACTTATTGAGTCCTTCTTAGCCTGCTAATCTTGCTCCCTTATTTTATTCCAAGTCAAAGATCATTTCCAATTGCACTATTCCTCTAGTAATTGTGTTTGGCTTAAGATTGGTTATCCCCTCCATATCTAACTCTTCCTCTTGTGGTTCTATCTCATCAATTATCTAAGAGACAAATACATCAAAACTAGTAATAAAATCTAGAATGTTTTATCATCTTTGAATAATTGGAAGTTTGTCACCTTATCCAATATAGATGGGACTAGGGTAAGCTCAATCATGAATCCTTTCAATCCTAGTAGTGATAATGGATCTAAAGTGATGGCTTCCTCTACCAAAGCATCAACAATATGATTCTTGCTTTAGGGTATCAATTGAATATTAAATGCATCAAATCCTTCTATTAGGTCCCATACTTTGTACCTATAATTTGTCATCCTCCTATCATGAAATGAGTATTGTCTCCTAACTTGCTTGACAATTAATTCTGATTCCCTTAAAATGTGTAAAAATCTAACCCTTTTTCTTAGATCCATCAATAATCCATGTATCAAGCCTCATATTCAGCAACATTATTGGTGCAATGAAATTGTAGTCTATGTGCAACAACGAAGGTTTTACTTGTTGGACTTATCAATTCAAATCATGTTCTATCTCCTTGATTAGACATAGAACCATCAAACCATAATGTCTAAAACTTAGCAAAATGTATACATTTCATATCTCTTGCATTCTTTCCCCTACTTGATGAAGGTTCATCTTGCACAACATATTGTTTATCCCTTTGCTAATTCTATATTTCTTGAACATCAATCCTAACTTTTGGTGGAGGATTAATACATCTTTTCACTTACTCTATAGCTGTTTGATAAATACAACATTAAAGTTCAGGATGTGATGCATTATGAAATCTACAATAGTTAGGAAATAATAGCTCTTCAAAGTTCATTTTCCTACTAAGGTTGATATGATCCTCTATACACTTATGAATGAATTCCTAAAAATTTTCTACTAAACTGAGGTTAGTATTACCTTGCTCAAAATACTCATCTGATTCTACAACTGCTTCTATATTGTTGGAACATTGAGTAAGTTCCTTAGGTGTATCATGTATCATCAAAAATTCTTTTGATTTTGTTTCAACAATAGCTACAACAAAGATATAATTTTATAAACTTTCCTTAGAAACCAACACTTCATTTGATGTATTTTCGTATTATGTGATCAGATACTTCAATCTTGGCTCTCATTCATTCTTGATATAATTGGAAATCCCCTTCCATGGGAGCCACACATGAGAATGATCTATAGAGGTATATCCATTAAGTTCTCTTGTAAAATATCTTCCTATAATCATCCGATAAGTGTTTGGGATATCAACTACCTAAATATTGATGATTTGTTGTACTCATGAGTTTGATGCAATCTGCATAGGGGTGGGTGAAAAAAGATGGGGGAACAAATCGGGGCCAAATTTTAAAAAAAGTTCTAATAGTCTATAATGCGAGCATGTTATAATGTGCTTGCACTATGCCTTGGTGTGCTAGGCTTGAGGCTTGGCCACATTGAGCCTATTCTCTGTTAATATTATAATGTGAGAATAGAATAATGTGCTCACATTAGGAGCTATTAAACAAACAAAAAAGGAAATATAATTCATTTTTGTTGTGACTATTTTTTCTACTTGCCATGGCCAAAAGCCCTTCTCTTTTGCACTCGCATTTTGGGAGGAGACAATCTTGTAATTTTGTCATCAATTTGTTGCTTTTTCATCACTAGGATACCACCACATCGATGGGGAGGTCAAAGAGGTAAGGATTGTTTGTTTTTTGTTGTGAATATTTTAGTTTTGGGTTGTTTTTTATATTCATTTGTTGAATTTATAGGAAATTATAATGGTCTTGGAAGACATCTTCAAAACCCTCCTAAAAATCCTCAACAACCAGAGCAAAAACAAAATGAAAAAAATCCTCAAGTTCAATAAACACAACAAAAATCTCCTCCACCTAATGGACCTTCCAAAATTTTGAAGAATTTTAAGTACCACATGTACCTTGTCTATGTTTTAAAAACCTTTTCCCCATATGTGAGTAGAGTTTTGATTTTGAAATCCTTCAAGTCTTCTAATGGTATGTTGACTTGTCCTACCAATTTTTGGCTCCTTAAGTAATTACTTGAGCCATTGTATACATTCAACTACTGACCCCTTTGGTTTAGAGTGTTGATCACCCAATTAGCTGATTAATTTTAGTTGTGTCCTTAATCTGGGTGTTAAAATTTTCCCCTAGAAATGACCTATGCTTAAGTCATTTGTCTGTGAGGGTCATGTCACCATTAGCCTAATATTTGTTGATATTATGGATGCACAATCCTTGAAGCTGTAGAATTTGATGGAGGACCTTTAAGCCAGGAAAGATAATCAACCACCCAGAAAGTGTTGCAACTAGGCATGCACAATGGAGATTCTATATTGATGAAAAAGATATGTTACAAATGAACAAGATGCCTGATTATATAGGCAAGAGCTAAACCCTAATATGCATGAGATGTTTCCATGTGTCTTGATCTAACAACATGTGACAACATGTGAACCCTATCTAGATGATCATTAAATGTTGAGATAAGTTCTAGAAGGACAACTCATCTTCTAGAAGGAATCTTATCTCCTACAAATAAGGAAGGGAATATTATCCCATTTATTGAATGATTTATCTAATAATGCAACCTAGGACTTAATTAATTAAATGCAAGACCTAAGTTAACTTATGTTAGTGTAATAATTAATTAATTACACCAACACCCCCCATAAGTGCAACTTAGGAAGGAAAATGCAATGATTATGCAAGATGATGATGGGTCCTAGCTACAAGGCAATGTTAGGTACCCATGTACATGAAGATGCAGAAAATCTCCCACAAACAGAGAAAAGGGGAATACCTAGTAGGAACAAAACCCCTCTCCAAAAAGGAGATGAAAAAGAAAAAATGTGAGATAGGATGGGAAGGATGGAGGACTCCCAAATACCCCCCAAGTACACCATCCATCAAATGCATACAATACAATCAAAAGCCCCCCCATAGGAGGGAAAGAGAGAGAATATGTAGCCCCCCCAAAGGATGTGATCACCTGCAAAGAAGGGAAGTGTTTGAAGATAGAACAAGATCCAATGTCGACAAACAACTTGTATCCCTTTCAGAAGAAACAAAACCAACTGCAAGTGGAGAGATGCTTCCCATTTTGGATAGGAATTGAAGGAAGGAAGAAGGTGGATGTCAATGATGTCTCTGAACTCTACTCAAATTTCTCTGTGCTTGATGATGAAAATGCCATAGTCCCAAAAAATGAAGAGGGTGACAAAGCAGGATGATGCAGAAACTGATGCTGAACACTATCCAAAGATAGATAGAATGGATATGATGGATGTGATGAAGACTTGATAGGCCCCCCTGAATGAAGTGTCCTCAAAACCACTGAAGGAAGTCTAAAGCAAATCCAATGGTAGATGAAGAAGAAACCTCAAATCCTGAATGGAATAGCAGGGAAGAAGTCTCAGATATGAAATATTTGAAGAGAAACCAAGTGCCTCCAGGATGGTCTCTGAATTCCCAATCAAGGTTGAGACAAAGAAATGAGGAGACTCAAAACAACTCTCCAAAGCCAAATCTGAATAGAGGAGTGATACCCCCTCAAGAATGTTCTCCAAACCTGTAGAAGTAGCCAAGTCAATGATGCCTAAAACAAAGACATCTTGTGATGCCAAGTCTAAAAAACTAAATGTGTCTTGATGGATGATGATGGTGGAAGCCTTAATCAATGAATCTGGACAAGGAATCACTAATTTTGAAGGGATACCAACTGTCTTTGATGGAGAAGAAGCACCTGAGGGAACCTTGTCAACCTCTTCGGAAGGATCAAGGAAATCAACCTCTTGCACAATAATATCATCATAGGGAACTTGATCTGAAGCAAGACATTCTGAATCATGATCATTGGGGAATGGTGGAGTATCTAAATCTCCATAGATCTCCCAAAGCTTAGTCCAAAGAATGTGAGGACAATCAGAATGATCAACAACATTCAAAACATCACAATCAACTTGCATAGAAATAATCTCCAAAATAGTATATCTGCTGCAACTCCAATCAAGCTCATGAATATCTTCACTTGGATGAGGAACAATACCAAAAAGATGTGGTAACAAATCAAGTGAATGAAGATGGTGGTAGATCCCATATCACCATTGTAAATAGTTACCCTTGTGCAACATAACCAGAGAAGGAGAGTAATATGCAAGCCCCATAATGAATTTTCTTCACAAAAAATAAAGACACTGACCTTCAACATCAAATAAAGACTTCCAAATATGATGTACAACTGAAGGGATTCAACCCAGATCAAAAAATTGTTTCCCAAGCTTCAGGATGTCTAGGGTATTGAACAAATGCACCAAACTAAAAAAATCAATGCAAGAGTACCTAGAGCTAAAACTGATCAGGGGATCTGGACTAATGAAAAAAGCTATGAATTGCCTTCTTGATGCCACTAGAATCACTGAAATCTAATGAACGGTTGAGAAGATATGCAGCTTTGAGTCTAGATTAGGGTTTTTTCTTCAGTTGGATGTAGAATTTTCTATGAGAAAAATTTCATAGAACTGATCTCACCACTGGAAAGTACGTGAAATTCCCTTTTCGATGGTATATCATTTGCTTATTTTTGATATACTGGGTGAAAGTTGTGATCAAATGAAAAAAATGCCTATTTGAGGCACTCTGTAGGCTAAACTAGTGCAAAAATTAAGCACCTCGGGCACTAGCTCTTGGTCGATGATATGACCGGCACTAATATAATGGAAAAAAAATGAGGCTCCACCGTTGGTGGCGGTGGAGCGGAGAGTGCTAGTGGGGCCGCTCCCTATAGCGGAACCCTTGGGCTATGACGAGACTGTCGGCAGGTGCAATGGTGAGAACTACTATCGGCACTAGCGGGAGGATGCTCCAATGGTGGAAAGTGCGGGCACTGGTGGGAGGACACTCCGGTGATCAGTTGGTGACTGAGGTCGTTGGCATGGGTGTAACTGGTGGGAGAAGATTTGTCGGTGGGAGTCCGAAGATAGCGGGATCTCGGCCAGCGGAAGACTCTGGTGATGGGATTGTGGGGCCTACCAAGTGGGCTGACAAACCCGTACCACTGTGTAGGCTTTGAATGCGACCGACGAAAAGAATATAGTCTATAGACTTTTTAAAAAATAAAATATTTTTATTTGGTTTTTAATGTTGCCTTTGATTGGAAATTAAAAAATCAAAAAACTTTTGAATATAAATTTTTGCAGACATAGGATGCCGATAAAATAAGCCCACAATATATGATGCTGACAGGAATTTAAAAAGAACCCGCAGAATATGAATCCCGATGCCAAAAAAAAATAAACCCATATATTTAATCAAATGCCGACCAAGATTAATAATGGAGGTCGAGCAAATATTTTTTTTGCAACTATATAAAATCCGCAAATAATATATTTTTTGCCAAAACAAATGAAATAAGTGCCCAATTTTTCTGAAACAAAAAATGGCCTGCTTATAAAAAAAATTTGCCTTAGAGGACAACTGATTGGGATGATTTTTTGCTACAAATTGTACGGATAGTATGATTGATTTTGCAAACCCTAAAAATACCTCTAAAGCTCCTGGGTTGATGTATCTGATTTTGATGAATGGGAAGGTGATCCTAGGGTTTCGAGGCCTTCTAAAGACAATGGTGAGCTTGGAATTGACTCTATCTACTTTAGAAATCAGCTTAGTCCTTGGGTGGAAACAAGTAGCCTTCAATGGAAACCTTTAAGCCTGCGAAGAATCTCGCACACCAACTTTCTTGATCGAGGGTTGACGTTTCACTGGATAAGCTTTGATACCATGTTGAGATTATGGATGCACAATCCTTGAAGCTATAGACTTCGATGGAGGACCTTTAAGCCAGGAAAGATAATCAACCACCCAGAAAGTGTTGCAACTAGGCATGCACAATGGAGATTCTATATTGATGAAAAAGATATGTTACAAATGAACAAGATGCCTAATTATATAGGCAAGAGCTAAACCCTAATATGCATGAGATGTTGCCATGTGTCTTGATCTAACAACATGTGACAACATGTGAACCCTATCTAGATGATCATTAAATGTTGAGATAAGTTCTAGAAGGACAACTCATCTTCTAGAAGGAATCTTATCTCCTAAAAATAAGGGAATATTATCCCATTTATTAAATGATTTATCTAATAATGCAACCTAGGACTTAATTAATTAAATGCAAGACCTAAGTTAACTTATGTTAGTGTAATAATTAATTAATTACACCAACAATATCATCCCCTTATTTAATGCTAACCTTTTCATGCATGCAGGTTTAGTGATTCAAGATCATGGGAGGAGATCTTGATCGTACCCCACTAGCTTGCAGACTGAAAAATGTCAGCCTGTTATGTAGTGCGAGAACATTGAAATGATGACACATGTCCTCATATGAATGTGGGATACATTCTCCACTATCTAGCCCAGTGCTCATAGTTGTAAACCGATGGCCAAGATTGAGTGTTGGGAACAATCTTCATCTTTCCCTGCTAGCTCACGAGGAAAAGATGGAGGCTCATTAAAGGACATGACATCAATTAGATCCTAACACATGGATCAATCCACCCAGTTTGTAAGAAAAATGAAGTATCTTGATGGATGAGTTTCCATATAGGGTGGGTTAACGCCATTTGTTGAAGACAAAATAAGAATGCTCTATTGGATTTCAAACCCAGTCAACTCAAAGTGAGCCATTTGATCTACTATCTCATCATGAGATCAATGACCGATGTTCAAAAATGATAAAATTATATGTGATTGTTGTTTCATTCTACAACTATGGGGCATTAATGACCTATTCTCTGTAGGTGCAATCAAATTGACCTTTGTGCATGTGGAGACTTAATTACTAGCCATCATGAAGTAAGATATACATATTTCCATGCATTTGGGAAATAAACAGTGACAATAAGCATGCCAACAAATTGTCTGGTTTGTGCGTGTGTTCTTTAATTTAAATTGATGATTGCTATCATCACTTTCTTTAATAAATACAAGTGGTGATTTTTTGTTTTCACCATATAAATTGGTTATCAAGTCTTTGAGTTGTTACAGAGAGCTGAGGTTATGAGTGTAGATTTTTTAGTTGCAGAACGAGCAAGCTTGGTGCTTCATCAGTTCTAGTCTAGAGGTCTTCTCAGCTTAATTCATAGAGGTCCCATGATGAATACCTCGAGCGAAGACAATGCACTCATGAGGATACCCAGGAGAAGGAATTTGTACCTATTGCTACCTTATGTAGCTATCATTTGAAAGGCTAGGTTGAGAGTTCAAAGGTAGTAGTAGAAAAAGGAGATGAAACTATTGGGCCTTCTAGTAGAATTCAGCGAAAGCTTCAATATGGTTATGGATCCTTTGGACTAAAAAAATTTCCCATTAACATCATGAAGAGCTCATCAAAAAATAATATGGAGAAAGATTCTAGATAGCATTAGTATCTTTAGAACCTCGATCAAGCTCCATCCCTTGGAGCTAAGGTGTTGTCTGTTCAACCTTTAGCGGTCAAGGCTCCTAGTGAGCGTGATGGTGTTGTGCTAAAGAGAGAAGAGGATGAGGAATGGGTTTAGGTTTCATCTCCAACCCTAGCTATGACAAGATAGAGTGGGCATGTTTATTTTGGTGTGCATGTTGCTAGTGGAAGGTCTTCTAGTTGATGGAAGGGTGGTGGTGAAGTTAGATTTTTGTGTTGACTGATAATTTTTGTGGTGGTTATTTTCTCTCTATGTGAGTGGCTAATTTTTGGGGTGTTGGATGTTGACTATATGCCCTTGTGGTAGTATGATTATTAGGTTTGGTGCTTCATGGCAGTCGAGTAATTTTTGTGGTACTTTATTTCTTCCTTGTGGTGACAGTAACAATTGTGGTTTCCTCATCTCAACATAATTATTATGTGGGGAATTTTGAAATGCAATCAAAATTTGCTATGAAATGAAATTTTTTAAAGTAACTGCATTTTGAGCTGGAAGCTTGTCTACTCCCTTACTCTATAAAAGGGAATTCAAGGCTCATTTACAGGGGTTCTAATTTTTTCAGTCCTTAGGTCTAATAGGAAAAGGGTAGAAAATAGAAGAATACGAGAAAATAGGGTATTCAAATTGTCTTGGTTTTGAATCCTACATATGAAAGTCTTAAAGAGTTTTATAGAAATTACTAATATCGAAAGTAAATTCCATACATAGTTCATTTACTCTTCTCTATAAACCATTTTAAAAGTTCTAAATAAAATATCTTTCATCTTTGAATGTTTAATTTGAATGCATGCCTTCATTTTTTCTTTGGTTCAATGAATCAACTAAATGTTCAAATGAGGCCATGAATTTGTAATGATTTATTGAGAATTTTGTAAGAAGTGATGAACTATGTGTAGAGAGTTTCCATAATGCAAGTTGTTATGGAAATAGTCCATAATTATCAGATTTAAAAATTTCTCCATGACAGATTGTAAGATGCATGGCTCCATTATCCAATTGATGAAGACACTAGTCTATTTGTCATGCTATTCACCATTTGAGTAATAACAAACTATCTAGACATAGATTGAGAGTTAGAATACAAATTTCTTAAAATTCAATTTCAATGAGGCATGTATGTGAAGTATCTCCCTCGTTCTTGGTGGATTAATGGATATTTTCTTGGAGATTAGCCAACCTTTGAGTGAATTATGTTTTTTACCATTGATAGGAACTGATTTGTGATTTAATTTATCATTCATTGAGTTTTTCAAATTAAATATTTCTAAGGAACACCCTCCTTGGTCCCATAGAGCCTAAAGTGCAGAATATTTTGGTCTTCAACTAAATCTTGTCAGTTGATGATTCATTTTAAGGGTCTTGAACATGGGGGTTGGCTACTCTTTAAAGATTCATTAGGTGTACTAGGAAAAACACCAATAGAATGATAAATTTGTTGGGGATATTCTCATTATCCAAATCTAGAGTCAAAGGGTGAAATGAACTTGAACATCTTTTAAATTGGATAATAATAGATTCTTTAACCTAGAAAATACTTTGAGTGCAACAAATACTAAAGGATCCAAACATGACTCTATCATGGAAGATAGCCCAAAACGTGTACTACTTGTAAATAAACTTCATCTCACTTGAAGTTCAAGCCTCTGGAAAGAGGCGGTGACTCTAATTCAAAGAACTTGTTAAAGCATACATCAATTGATTGGATCTGTAGTCTTCAAGGTAAAGGATAATCACCCACTACAATTTACTAGGTATTTTTATAGAATTTGAAGAAATAGGAGCATATTATTGGTAGATCAAGATAATTTCCCATGCTTGAGATGTGTTTGATTCCCTAATAGGTGAATTAGCACTAGATGAGGGAATATTGGGGGTATTTTAGCATGCTTTTATGTATAAGTTAAAATTATGTCTTATGATAAAAGAAGCATGTTATATTGTTAGATGTTAGGAAACATTTGTAAGGAATAAATATGCTAGAGGCTTAGGATCACATTTGTAAAAGGAATTGAAGTAATATTGTATAGTTTTCTACTATATTCCAAATCATTTTCAAGGATTAAGGGTGAGTTGTCAATTTACACCATCTGGCATGGACATGGAAAAAGACAGGCAAGGTGAACAGTTATTGTCTCACCAAAGAAATTTTAGTCCTAATAGGTACAAGGCTATTAGCTTTGATAATATTTGCGGTTACCCAATTATTGTACCACCAAAGATCAGGGACAAAATTCCAAGGTTCAATGGTGAAAATTTATAATCAACAAGCAAGCATGTACATGAATTTTTTGATGTGATGGGTGATTATGAGATAGATCCTGAAGATGTTGTTATGAAGCTATTTTTTTAATCATTGAAAGGAGATGCAAGGGACTGGTTCTCTTTTCTACCTACTTCTTCTATACATTGATAGAATGAATTTAATGTATTTTTCATGGAGCAATTTGGTGAAAGGATAAATCCAAGTGTTGCAAGAAATAATTTCATGGATATTTCTAGGGATAAGGGGGAATTGGTCCCTGCTTTCAACCTTAGATTTTCCAAGGTCATGAGGGAAATCCCTGAGCACATGAGAAAAAATAATGCAGAATGTTTGGTTGTGTGTTTGGGAGCCTTTGATAAGAAGATGAGCTTCTTGCTAAGAGATAAAGAGCCTACCAACTTAAAACACGCTTACCAAGAGGCTATGAACATCAAGAATAATTTGAAATACTCAATGAGAGTACCTATGATTTCTAGCACAACTAGCTCTAATAGCATTCAGGATATTGAGCCAAACCAATTAGGAAGTGAAAATGTTTGTCAAGAAAAGGATACCATAGTTGTTTCATCTATATTACTCCCAATAGATGTAGGGAATGAGCAAGCATCAACCTCACATCAACCAAGGATGGGAAGGAGTGACTTGATTTTCTCTATTGGAAATTTTTATGAAATTAAAGGAAATATAAATGAGCCACCATATGACTTGTTTTCAAGATTCTTGGATGTTCTGATGGAGATACCCAAGAGTTTTAGGCCTAGTAACTTAATCTATATTAATCTATTTTTTGAAGCCTACATATTAGGATCAAGCTAGTGGTCTGAGAATCATAAGCCTCACAACTTGATCAAGTAGTGGATTGGATTAACATTGTGGAAGAAATTGAGCATGGTCGTATGCCCCTAGTTGTTTCCCAGAATGTGGGAAATAATTTCCATAGTGAGGAGAATTGGAGATTGATATTGATAGATCAAGGAGAAGCATCAGATTCTAAGCAACTAACTATTGAATGTTGTTACTTTACAAGCAACATAGAAGAAAGTACTTGTAGTAGTGATGAGGATGAAGAGACAAAGTGTGAGAACAAGGAGGTAGTACGTAATTATCTTCCTTGGGATATCATAAACTATGAGTAGATACAAGAAGTACGTGGTGAAACCTCACAAATTGATTCAGTAAGGACTAATCATGCATCAATTAATGATGGGAATGCACTTGGTTTCAATGATATGGCATAAATGAGGAATCAAAGTGATGAGATCAAGTTTGGATAGTCTTCTATTGAATATGATTCCTCTTATGAAGTGGAGATGGAATCCCTTGCTTCTAGTAGGGGATATGTTAATAGCCTTGAGGGGGTGTGTTTTCTAGGCAGTGAAAAATTCTCCTCATGTGAAGAATTCTTTGAATGTAAACCAATTGCTATGAGTGAAAATGATGAAGAAGATAGTGAAAGTGTCTCTCTATTCCTCAAGTGACTACATTGATTTTGAGTGCATTGAGGATCAAAATTATTGGGATATTGACAATAAGAAAGATAAGGTATGATTGACTATCATGAAGGTATGGGAAAATCCTTTGTTTGATGAACTTGTATCTAAAAGTGAAGTAATAAATGGTGATTCCTATTGGTGTAGAGGAAATCCTCTTTTTGAAGAAAATTTTGATGAGTACTTAGCAGAAACTACTAGCACATATGTGGTGTATGACATAAACAGGGGTCAAGGTGACCTTACCTTTGAAGATTTCAACCCTGATTTCATCATTTCCCAATTGAATGGAAAATGTGGCGAAAAAAACATTGCTAAGATAGTTTACCAACATATGGTTGAACAAGTTATGCATGATAAGGATCTAGAGGCTGACTCAAATTTGCTGACACCTAAATGTGATAGTGACTCACATGATGAGGAAGATAAAGATTATGATGTCAACTTTGAATATAGCATGGAGCAAAAAAAGGATGTAGATGATTGTATTGATTTTCTTATGGTAGTTAGCCATGTGCTTGAAAAGGTGATTGAAATATCACCCAGCCATGTTTTACATGATAGTATTGGCTAGGGTATTAAATAAGGTTCACTCTTCAGTGATCAAAGGGAAAATCATTATGAATGCATGAATTCTAAAGTAACATCATGTTATGTTGAAGAGGAAAAATATATTGGTATCACAAGATTATTTCATCCATGTGAGGAGTAGTTCAAAGCAATAGATAACTAGGGGAATAATATGAGTCAGTATGAAGCTGCAATGGAGTTTTTTGTAGAAACTCCTTACCTTATGGAACTTCTTTCATCTCATGAAGAAAACACTTGTGAAAAATAGATTAAGGATATTCCTAATTATGTGTTTCTTCTCCCTGATCTCATAAAAGATTGGACAAGTATAAGCTAGAGTGCTTATGAGATTTTCAAAGTTGATGAGCAAGTGGAATGTGATTCTACACTTCATGATAGTGTGTAGTATGAGAGTTTCATCTTCCCAATTCAATTAGATGAGCCTATCATGGAGAAGGATAAGTGTGGTAAGGTCACATAAAATGTCATAGGCAGTATTGATTGTGATGTTGTTGATGGATTGGAATTGCATAATGTTCATGTGGACCCATTGTCAGTAAAACAAGACAATGTGTTTGACAGAGGAAATAATTGTCCCTAAATTTTTGGGACCAGGGGCATCCGATTTATGGAGGTGAATTGCAATGTATATATTTTTAAATAGTGTACATAGGTTTTTATAGTCTGTTTGCTTTCTATCAGTTTTGCTTCCATTGTCCAGGCATGCTCTTGGGTTTTGGTCTTCTACCCTAGTTTTCTTCAACCTAAGATTTGGATTCTCGCTATAACCACTAGGGGTATATGTGCCCAAGCATGAGCCACAGATGGAGCTTCCAAAATTTTGAATAATTTTAAGTACCCCATGGACCTTGTCTGTGTTTTAAAACCCTTGTCCCCATATGTGAGTAGGATTTTGCTTTCAAAACCCTTCAAGTCTTCTAATGTCACATTGACTTGTCCTACCAGTTTCTAGCTCCTTAAGTAATTACTTGAGCCATTGTGTACATTTGGCTACTAACCCCTTTGGTCTGGAGTGCCAATCACCCAGTCAGTTGATTAATTTTAGTTGTGTCCTAAAGTCAGGTGTTAAATTTTCCCCTAGAAATGACCTATGTTTAATTCATCCATCTGTGAGGGTTGTGTCACTGTCATCCTAATATAGGCCCCTTATTTAATGCTAACCTTGTCATGTATGCAGGTTTAATGATTCAAGACCATGGTAGGAGATCTTGATTATACCTCAATAGCTCACAGACTAACAATGTAAGTTAGTTATGTAGTGTGAGAACATTGAAATGATGACGTGTGTCCTCATATAGATGTGGGTCCCATTCTCCACTATCTAGCTCAGTGCACACGGTTCTAAACCAACAATCAAGATTGAGTGTTGGAAACAATCTTCACCATTCCCCACTAGCTCATGAGGAAAAGATGGAGGCTCATTAAAGGGAATGAGATTATCAAGATCTTGACAAGTGGATCAATCCACCTAGTCCATGAGATAAATGAAGCATGTTGATGGATGAATTACCATTTGGGGTGGGTTAATGCCATTGGCTAAAGACAAATCAATGATGCTTTGTTGGATTTCAAACCTGGTCAGCTCAAAGTGAGTCATTTGATCTTCCATCTCATCATGAGATCAATGATTGACATTCAAAGATAATAAAATGGCATGTGATAGTTGTTTCATTTTGCAACTATGGGGCATTAGTAGTCTATTCTTTGCATGTGCAATCAAATTGATCTTCATGCATGTGGAGACTTAATTACTAGTGATCATGAAGTAATATATGCATATTTCCATGCATTTGGGAATTAAACAGTGACAATACACATGACAATGAATTGTCCAGTTTGCATGTGTGTTCTTCATTGAACATTGATGATTTTTATCATCACTTTCTTTAATAAACAAAAGTGGCGAGTTGCTATTTTAACCATAGTAATTGGTTATCAAGTCTTTGATTTTTTACAAAGAGTTGAGGTTATGAGTGTATATTTTCTAGTTATAGAATGAGCAAGCCTATTGCTTCATTAGTTCTGGTACAAAGGTCTTCTCAACTTAATTCACAGAGGTCCTGCAATGAAGACCCAGAGAAAAGACAATGCACTCATGAGGATACCTAAGAGAAGGAATTTTTACCTATTGCTACCAGATGTGACTATCATATAAAAGGCTAGGCCTAGAGGTTAGAGGTAGTAGGAGAAAAAGGAGAAGAAATTGTTGGGCCTTCCAATAGAATTCAATAGAAGAATCGATATGGTCATGGATCCTTTGGATGACAAAAACTGCCAATTAACATCATGGAGAGCTCATTGAAAATTGACACAAAGATAGATTCCAACTACCATCAGTATCTTGAGACCTCGGATCAAGCTCCATCCCCTAGAGCTAAGGTGTTGTCTATTTAGCCTTTAGCGATTAGGACTCCTAGTGGGCATGATGGTGTTATGCTAAAGTGAGAGAAGGACAAGTAAGGGTTTGAGGTTTCATCTCCAACCTTTGCTACAAAATGAAGTGGGCATGCGTATCATGGTGGAAGGTTGGTGGTGAAGTGATATTTTTGTGTTGACGATAATTTCTGTGGTGGTTATTTTCTCTCTACATGTGTGGCTACTTTTTGGGGTGTTGGATGTTGACTGTATGCCCTCATGGTAGTATGATTGTCTGGTTTGATTCTTACATGGTGGTTGAAGAATTTTTGTGGTACTTTATTTCTTCCTTGTGGTGGTTGTAGCAATTTTGGTTTCCCTATCTCAACAGAATTATTATGTGGGGAATTTTGAAATGCAATCAAAATTTTCTATGAAATGAAATTTTGTAATGTAACTGCATTTCAACTCGAAAGCTTGCCTACTCCCTTACTCTATAAAAGAGAATTTAGGGCTCATTTATAGGGGTTCTAATTTTTTGAGTCCTTAGGTTTGATAGGAAAAGGGGAGAAAATAGAAGAATACCAAAAAATAGGGTAGTCGAATTGTCTTGGTTCTGAAGCCTGCATATGAAAGTCTTAAAGAGTTTTGTAGAAATTACTGATATCAAAAGTAAATTCCATATATAGTTCACTTACTCTTCTTTGCTATATTTCATCTTCGAATGTTTCATTTGAATGCATGCATTCATTTTTTCTTTGGTTAAATGAATCAACTAAATGTTTAAATGAGGCCATGAATTTGTAATGATTTACTAATAATTTGGTAAGAATTGATGAATTATGTGCAAAGAGTTTCCATAATGTAATTTATTATGGAAATAGTCCAAAATTATTAGATTTAAAGAATTTCGGCTTGACATATTGTAAGATGCATGACTGCATTACCCAATTGATGAAGAAACTAGTCTATTTGTCATGGTATTTTCCATTTGAGTGACAACAAACTATCTGGACATAGATTCAAGGTTAGAATACAAATTTATTAAAATTCAATTACAATGAGGCATGTATGTGAAGTATCTCCCTTGTTCCTTGTAGATTAATGGATATTTGCTTAGAGATTAGCCAACCTTTGAGTGAACTATGTTATTTACCATTGATAGGAACTAATTTATGATTTAATTTATTGTTCATTAAGATTTTCAAATTAAATATTTCTAAGGAACACCCTCCTTGGTACCATAGGGCCTAAAGTGCAAAAGATTCTAGTCTTCAATTGAATCTTATCAGTTGGCCATTCATTTTAAGGAACTTGAACATGGGAGTTGGATACTCTTTAGAGATTTCGTAGGTATACTGGGAAAAGCACCAACACCACCCATCTCTCAACTTCCTCCAAGCACTCAACAAAATTTAATGGGTGAAATTGAAAACAATAAATTTTTTTTTGAGTTAATCATGAGGTTGAACAATCCAACAGGTTCAACCATAAAAAGAAAAAAATTCTCAAATTCACTTAAAGAAATTTTAAAACATGTAGATGTAATCAATAAACAATTAAGTGGTTGGCAAGATAGGAGGTAGATGGATAGGAATTTTTATTGGCATAAATTATCATATAAAGATGTAAAAGATCTAAAAAATACAAAATTATATTTATGCTCATTATTCACTGACACACACACAAATCAAAATCTTGGCCTCAATGAGAAGAGGTTTACTATTCATTGGTGCCACCACCAATGGATTAGGAATTATTTTGGATAGGTGGTACATGGTTTTTGGGCATGTGCAGGATCATGGTATGCCAAACAGGCCCTTAAGTGGCAAAAAATTTAGAAAAATCAGTGTTAGGCAACTTGACGTAAATATTTGAATAAGTTATCTATATTATTTCAAAAATATGTAAGAATAGAATTTATAGAAAATTGAATGTAGTTTCTAAAATATTAGGTTTATTTAAAAATAAATAAAATCTATTTGGTGAAAATTTGAAATTTCAATGCAGTACTTAAATTTCAGGGAAAAATAAGAAGTAGGTTCAATCAATCTAACCATAATAAAATGATAATATTTTTTGTAAGATTTTATATATAAGTAGAGGACTCATGTCCAGATGTGATGCATATTTTTTGCAATTTTTTCCAAGTAAATAATTAATTATGAATTTTTATTACAACTTTTAGAAAATATAAAACTGCCTCTGTGACCACCTTAACTTGGTCAAAAATTCATGAAATTTAATTTTTCATTTTTAATCCTATAGTATGTAAAACATAGAATGTGACGATGTTTTGGATTCAAAAATATGATACCGTTTGAAAGTTATAGATGTTTTTCAATCAGCCTATCGATCGACTTTAGTTGTAATTTTAATAGAAATGAATAATAATTATTTATTAAATTCAAATTAAATCATAATTTATATTTTTGGAAAGCTAAGAATCTCCTCTAAAAACCCTTTTCATTTCATTAATTTTGGGTGAAAAAAAAGTCATCAGCCACATACCCTACAAATATTGCCACTTTTTGGCATACCATGATCCTGCACATACCCTTTTAATTAGCCACCATGCAACAACTGCAAAGTTCCACAATATGTCTTGAGGAAACTATATTGTGAGTTCATCTTGAACAAAATCCTAAATTATTTTGATATGAGGGACTTTCAGGGGAGAGGTCGAGGGTCAGATCAAGATAGACACAGTGCAGAACAAGATCCTAGAGGTAAAGTGAGATGACCTCTCGCTAGGCTAGCTCATGAGCACATCAATATCCCTTCCATCACGAAGGAGAGTGCCAAGGTAGATACTTTGCAGGCCATCAACTCTTTGACCTAGAGTTTCATCTGACATGCCAACCCTATACTACAATGCTAACCAGGGGAGTCTTCAAGTGGTGGTCTTTTATCCCATTTGTGTCAGGCTTGTGGGGCAACTTATTTATATGATCCCACTAACACTCAGGAGGCTACTATGTAAGATACATCTATAGCTATGGAGATGGAGAGCACTAGTACAATTTGGAAAATAAATGACTATGTGACTAAAAAATTTAGTCACATGACTAACACTAGTAGTATTTGTAAAATAAATGACTAATTAAATAACTAAATAAATGTGCTCATTATTAAAATCTTGGCCATAATTTTGATTTTAATAAACATAATCTAAAACCTTCATCAAGACCTTATTTTCAATTGTAGCCCACCATAATTAATAATAAAATATTACAAATAAAATTACTAGTAAATATTTTTTGTGGAATAAATATTTTGTTTTGTGGTGTCAACATATGAACACCAAAGTTTCTTCTAAATTGACGAAAAACCACCAAATTATAAAAATTAATAAAAACCATAACAAAACCTAAAAAACTAAAACCCAAAAACCTTGAAAAACAAAAAAATAAGAAAAAGGAAGAGAAAAAATAAAAGATAAGAATAAGCAACCAAATAATCTAAGAGGAAAAGGGACCATTTTTTATATAAGAATAATTTTCATTTTAATAAGCATACTCTAAAACCTTCGTGGAAACCTTATTTTCAATGTAGCCCACCAAAATGGAGTAGTGAGTCAAAACCTTATTTTCAAGATAGTCTGCCAAAATGGAGAAGTAAATCATGACACCTAATTTTGGATTGCAACCTCTACCCATTTTTTTTCATCGAATATGAATTGTGTAGAATCTTGTGGTAAGATACTTTCCATGGTTTTAGTTAATTTTACTTTTCAAATCTTTATGCGGTCAGGCCATATGATCCATACGATCCATTATTTTTAATAATTTTACTAGCTGCTCATTGACTAGCAGTGATTATGTTCTTTTTTAGGCTAATTATGGAAAAGCATATCCATATTGTGTTGCAAAAGTTAAGTATTTATATAGAGAACTTGGAATCAAGATCTATTTATTCTTTTATTTTCCATTATGAAATGTTAAAAGTGATCTTTTCTTTTTTAATTTTCCACTATAAAATTGCATAGTTCATAGAAGAACTTACTTTTATCTATCAAAATGATATTAAGGGACATGTAGATTTAGTTGTCTATACAAATTTCAGAATTTGAACTCTTAAAATTAGCTTCCAATTTCTAAGGGGGCATGAAAATCACTTTTGAAGTTGAGTGTAAAAAATAGAGTAGCACATAAAGAAAAAGGATGAACAATAATAAAGTGAAAAGTGGCTCTTATATCAACCATGTAGAGTACAATGAAAGGAGCATAGGGATGGTAAGGGTTTAACATTTACAATGTAGTGGAACATTAGTTTAGTTGTACAGTAGATGTCATCCTACTTTTTTTCAGAACTCTTATTGAATTCCCAAAAATAGGAGCTCCCAAATGACACTAATAAATATTATAAATAGAAAACAAACAACAATATTTTCATATAAAAACAACAAGAGCTAATTCATAGGCCCTATGAAAATCTCTAAACTTTTTAGCTCCCCTTTGATACTTTTCTACATACTTACAGATTACATCTCCATGATTAATATGGATTGGAAGGGTTGAAAGGGAACATGTTAGTCTTTTCCATTTATTGGGCAATAAAGAGTTTGAAGTGTCTGTAATAATCAAATGTACCTCTTTACTCTAGATGCTTTATTCACATTCAGTTATTAATATATCTAGATATAAACCATGATGACTTAAATTAGAACTAGAAATAATCTCATGAAAACTACAAGAAGAGATTAGTGATTACATGATTCATGGAAATGAAACCAACTCCATAAGCCAAAAAAATGAAATATACAATGAAAATGAGAATGTAGGCCTTCAAAGGAGTTGTCATGGATAAAAAATCATCCTCCCTTAGATCTCTTCTAAGGATGCTTGAAATCTCTTAAGTTATCCACAATATCCACATGCTATGAGCTATGATACAAAGATTGTGCATAGTTCTTCTCAGTTTATTTAGTTTGGTGCTATTATTTTTATCCTATGATTTAGGCTTCAAACCAACCCCTCTCATTAGTATTTTCCTTC
Source organism: Sequoia sempervirens (assembly GCA_007258455.2). Lineage (NCBI taxonomy): Eukaryota > Viridiplantae > Streptophyta > Pinopsida > Cupressales > Cupressaceae > Sequoia > Sequoia sempervirens. Next base: position 22,379,130 of record VDFB02000017.1, read on the forward strand.
TAGAACTATCTAGAAGAGGGTAATCAAAATCAGTACTAGAATATCTAAAAGTTGAAGATCCTTTCCCTCAAACTTAAGCTTTGTTCTCAACAAACCATAGCTAAGACAAGCCAAGAATTAGTTTAAGGGAAGTTGAATGAAAACTAAGAACAACTAAAATCCTTCCTAAGAAAAGTTCCCTTTCCACTATAACTATTGGTTCTAGTGTTTCCTTGTTCATTTTTTCTAGCATCTCCTCATTTTTCATTTCTTGATAGAGAGCTTTTGAAAGATGTACAAGATGTTCTTCAATCTCAACAATCAATGTTGAGATAAAATGGAAGAATTTCTCTTTCAAATAAGGTGCTAAATCATTTATCCTTGAAGGAGATTTATGTACATGGAAAAAAATTAGGAGGTCTTCCAGAATATTCTTGGACCCATCATCTATGGCATCTTTTATTTGACTAAACTCAATTCCAAAATAAGTGTTAAGGTGACCAAACTAGTCTTAATCATTTGTCATCATAAATCTAAAACTCAACCTAGGTAAATTGACACTTTTTAGGTCCCCTCTCTTGATAAGCCAACCCTCACTAGTAGTTAATTTTTGCAAATGGGTTTCAACATCCTTGTAACTTGCCAGACATGTTACTATGGCTTCAAGGCATTTACCAACCTTAACTCTAGTTGACCTCCATCCTCATGCTCTTGTTTCAATTTAGTTTCTTCCCAACCATAAAAATAATAGACTAATAAATGGTAAGCCTTGAAATCATGGTGCAAAAAACTACAAGAGATAGAGAAAGCATACAAAATTAAAATTGTGACTTGTAGCAGTAAAAGAAAAGTAGTAGCCAGTTTGATATACAATTAGAAAAGGGAATTTTATGAGGCAGCCTTAAGGAAGCAAATTAAAAAATTAAATAAAATAATGCTTCATAATCCATTTAAATGTTCAGTTGTATAGTAGATTTCATCCTACTTTGTTTGAGAACTCTTACTGAATTCCCAAAATTAGAAGTTCCCAAATGATGCCAATAGATATTATAAATAGAAACAAATAACAATATTTTCATATAAAAACAACAAGAGTTGGTTCATAGGCCCTATTAAAATCTCTATCTTTTTGGCTCCCCTTTGATACTTTTTTGCATTCTTATAGATTACATCTCCATGATTAATATGGACTAGAAGGGTTGACAGGGCACATGCTAGTATTTTCCATTTATTGGGAAACAAAGAGTTTGAAGTGAGTGAAAGAATCAAATATAGCTCTTTACTCTAGATGTTTTATTCTCATTCGATTATTAATATATATAGATATAAAACATGATGAATTAAATTAGAACTAGAATAAATCTCATGAAAAATACAAGAAGAGATCAATGATTAGATGAATCATGGAAATGAAACCAATTCCATAAGCCACAACAAAAAAAAAAAGCAATTAAAATGAGAATAAAGGCCTTCAAAGGAGTTTTCATGGATACAAAATCATCCTCCCTTAGATCTCTTGTGAGAATGCATGAAAGTTCTTTAGTTATCCACAATATCCACATGCTATGAGCTTTGATACAAATATTGTGCATAGTTCTCATTTTATTCAATTTGGTGCTATTATTTTTATCTTGTGATTCAGGCTTCAAACCAGCCCCTCTCATTAGTATTTGTCTTCCAAAACTGTCTAGAAAAGGGTAATCAAAATTAGTACTGGAATATCTCAAAGTTGAAGATCCTTTCCCTTAAACTGAAGCTTTTTTTTTGACAAAATAAATCTAAGATGAGCCAAGAACTAATGGAAGGGAAGTTGAATGAAAACTGAGAGCAACTAAAACCTTGCTAAGAAAAGTTCCCTTTCCACTATAATTGTTAGTTCTAGTGTCTCCTTGTTCATTTTTTCTAGCATCTCCTCATTTTTCATTTCTTGATAGCAAGCTTTTGAAAGATGTGAAAGATGTTATTCAATCTCAACAATCAATGTAGAGATAAAATGGAAGCATTACTCTTGCAAATAAGGTGCTAAATCATTTATCCTTGAAGGAGATTTATGTGCATGAAGAAAACTTAGGAGGTCTTCCCGAATATTCTTGTACCCCTCATCAATGGTATCTTTTATTTGACTAACCTTAGTTCCAAAATAAGCGTTCAGGAGACCAAACTAGTCTTCATCATTTTTCATCATAAATCAAAAACTCAACCTTAGTAAATTGACACCTTTTAGGTCCACTCTCTTGACAAGACAACCCTCACTATTAGTTAATTTGTGCAAATGGGTTTCAACATCTTTGTAACTTGCCAGAGATGTAACTATGGATTCAAGGCATTTACCAACCTTAACTCTCTCACACAGATCTACAAATCCATTAGCTATTATTTGTTTCATCCTACTAACAAATAGGCTTTCAAAAAGTTCATCCCACAAACTCCTTGAGTGATTCAAAAAAAATATCACACATGCATTGCCATGGAAACTCAACATTTGAACCAAAAACAATTTTTAGCCCTCCAAGCTCCCTTCGAATGCATATAGACTGTCCAATGTTTCTTTGATTAATGTCTCATTCTCTACAAATTCCTTGCCACTTTTCACAAGATCAAGTAAATACTTTCCCCAAAGCCTATCTGCAGGGAGAATATCATCCACACATGTCTTAAGCCATGCTAAGCAAGACTCTGATATAAATTTTCTCAGAAAAATCATCATGGTAGCTTGTAGCTTCTCTTTATGAGATTTCCACAACTACACCTCATTTTTTGGGTTTGAAATCCCACCAAACAACTGTGATTTAGGTGGCACTACCAACAAAGTCTTATAAAAAAGAGGAAAATCATTTAGAACCTCCAAGAAGAGTTCCCTAACTTGACATAGTGTTACTTGTATGACTCTTACCAACTTACAAAAAATGGAATTGACTTCCCCCACCTTATTGTTTTATCAGTTGGACGTGTCTTCTTGTTCCAATGATGTGTCGATGGTTCTATTTTTTCATCGGTGTGAGGACCTTCTATTGGTAGGATGAGGTCTCATGTTCCCATGATGGTTCAATGGGGATGTCTCCAATGATGACATCCCAATCAGACCATCGTGGGCATAGGAGACCTTGTCCCACCAATAGAAGATCCTCACGCTGATGAAAAAATAGGTTCCAATGATGCGAACAAACTCCACTAATGACATCCCCATTGAACCATCACAGGAACAAGAAACCTCATCCCACCGAAAGAAGATCCTCACGCCAATGAAAAAATAGAACCATCGATGCATCACTGGAGACACGTCTAACTGATAGAACCCTTGGTGTGTGATGTCTTCTAGCCATTTCTTTCAGAATGAAGTAGATGGAGTTCAGGGGTTTTGTTTCAGATGATATGGAAACTTTTCTTTGGAACCAAATAGAGTTGAATGGGTGTTTCAAACTCAATCAAATCATGTTTAAAACAGCCCAACATGAAGACAAGTGTACTTAGAATATTTTGATTGCTTTTATGATCATCATGATTTGGTTTAGAGCTAGGAAATTGAAACAAAATGGTGATAAAGAACAATAGCACATGGGAAAAAAATGTGTTAGGCTGTTTTGGGAGAAACATGCCTTAAACATTAGAGATCTTCAAATTTGGACAAAGATTTAAAGAGGTTCCTTGCAAAATCCATTTTGTGCATAGTCTGTAATCAATCATTTCATTCCACGAGAAGACATCTCTTTGAGGAATTCTATCAAAAAATTTAGGTGTTTTTTCTATGATTCCACATATTGCATATATGTCTACCAAAGAATATCCAACTATAATATCCAAGTATCTTTTTAATTCCTCTATCTTTCATCAACCTCTTTACTATTTGAACCTCGTATAGATGTTTTAGAGAAGAAAATAAGTTGCAAATTTTTTAGGATCCAACTAAAAGTATGAATGGTTAATCAACCATGCACATCTAATGATCAAGTATATATGTAAATTGTAATGAAATAAGGGTTACTAACATGTGAAGTATGTGCAGCCCTCATCCACTAATCCTGCATGATTGCATGCACCTAGAACCCAAGCAAAGCTTACAATGTTAGGATGTGTTCCACAGTGCATTAATTCAAATATTTTGAGAGGTTCCTTGCAAAATCCATTTTGTTCACATTCTACAATCAATCATTTCATTCCATGAGATGACATCTCTTTGAGGAATTTTTTCAAACAATTTAGGTGTTTTCTCTATGATTCCACATCTTGCATATATTGTCTACTTAAGCTAGTTTTTCCTATAGTTGTTGTTATTTGGTGTTTTCAATGTTTTAGAGTTAGATTTTGCTATCTTCCTGAATGTCTTTTGTTGTAAAATCATGTTTATACTATGCTCACCCAAGTTTTGGGGATGAGGATGACAAGGGATGGTAGGACATGTTTTTGGTATGAGGGTACTTTTGGGTCATTTTTTAGGGGATGGTAGGGGACGACTATAAAAATAGGGAATTTTTTAAAAATATAGAGAAATTTCAAATATTCATATCATAACATTGATAAAGCATTCATCATAGGCATCGTAGAAGATTAATACATAAAATTAGACTTGAATTCATATTTTTCATAAGAATTGACAAAGTGAGAAAATTCAAATTATTTTATTGTCAATGTGCATACATATTAAGTAAGAATTATAAAAAAATTCCCAAAGGCCTCAAGTTTCAACTATAAAATGACAAAAAAAAAAATATGTGGTTGTCCCTAATTTACATATGCAACTAGTAGGTTTGTATCAAAATTGGATCTCAAGTTTGTGTCACTACTAGATGCAAAGGTAGGGGAAGTCTTTCAATCCCCAAAGTCCTTGGAACATTTCCAAGATAGGGATGGGGTGCTAAGGTAGGGGATGGGTCCCCATGGAGCATTGAGTTTATATGGTTTGGGGTTTCAAGGTGGGGTTTTACATGACCATGAAAAACATATGTGGTTGGGACAAAGGTATACACCCCTCTTAATGATTACACCTTATCATCTGCTAGAGACCTCTAGGTGACTCCTGGCAATGGTATTGTGATGGATTGAGGGGGAAAATAGTAATACAAGTCATTGTGATAGTAAAGTGGAGGTCAGTATCTACAATATTTAAGTCTTGTAAGATTCTAACTTGGAATCTAGAGGAACCAATTAGGAAAACCCTAGTTTGATCCTTCATAAAAGAGTTTTCAATACCAATACATAAATGCAAAAATGCATTTGATTGAATTGTATATTTGAATAGCTAGATATTTCTTCTTGAATTAATCATTTTAAAACTGGTGTAGGAGCATCAAGGTATTTGTGAAATGATGATTCATGGAGGTCTTAGGTCAGTTTGAGTTTTGAGTCTAGAATTCATTAATAAGGTCATTATTGACCAATTCATATTGTAAGCATGTGCAGGAATAATGAAGAGTGTTGGAGGTAGTGGCAGATCTGTGAGAGGTTGGTAATGTCATTTTTCAATAAACCCTACCCCAAGCTAGTGTAAAGTGAGGGTTTTTAGTTACAGAGGTTAGATGAGATTTTTCCAATCTAAATTTTTTTTATTAGGGCCCTATGTTGATTGGTAAGAAGATCTGAGTGGTTGCTTGGAGTTTGAGGAAAGAATTTGAGGTACCTCCTTTGAAACAAAGACCTAATTAGTCTATTAGTATAGTGTTTTTTCTAGGTTTTGCATGAGATGGTCCAAAGTTACCCATGATGGTTTTGAAGGTAAGTTATAGTTTGCCTTAAAAGGTGTCTAAAAGAGTAGATAGATTGATTGTTGGTGGTTCATTGTGAGATAAAGTCAAGAATCTGGGTCTATATATATACTAGATGAGTTGAAGATTTTTTGCAAAGGAGTGATTTGGAAGAGTTTTTTGAATCAATTGGTTGATTGAATTAGCTTGTTTTGTGATGATTTCTTCAAAGAAAAATTACTTTGCATCAAAAAAATTCTATCATATTGAAGCTTGATGGGAAGAAGGGTCCATTGAGAGAACTCAAGGGGTGTTACTTGCTAGGAGGAGAGAGGTTGTAGAGAAATTTTTGGCTTGAACAAGTGACTGAGCTCACCTTCCTTGTATTGAAGAGGATGTACCGGGTATGTATTTCCTCAGTCAAGATTAAATTATAACTAATGGTTTTGTGATGAGATGGTGTTGATGACAAATCATATAACTATGATAGTTGAAATTATTTTGGTGGTCATATGACATTCTTTTTTAGAACATTTATAAAGAAAGTATATATTAAAGTTTGTTGTGCTGAAGAAGTGAGTAGGCTACATTCCTCCGCTTGCCTCAAATCTTGATTTGGGTGGTGAGGAAAGAGGTGTAATGCCTTATGTTTCCTCACACTTGTTCCTTATGTTACCTCACACTTGTCCCAATCATGCAATCACCTTGATGACTATTACCTCACCCATGTTCCATTCATGTATTTACCTTGATGACTGACTGACTTGTTCTTAGGGCTTACACCTTACAAGAAAAATGAAGGCCCTTTGACCTTTTAGATCATCTATGATAATTTAATCACATCAACAAAAAACCAAGGAAATATTTAAGTACTTAGGGTTTTGTTGAACATATCACTACACTATTTGAATATTTTGGTTTGTACCTATTTTAATCTAGATGCTATGCTTTTGGCCTTGAGATTGAGTGGGACTCTCAAAAATTACATTTTTTGGTCCTGGCAATAGACTTTTAGTATGATATGGTTAAGATGGTTTGATTGAGAATTTGAGAACAAAAAAGGATAAGCCTCAATAGTTTATGTCATTTAAAGATTGGAATAAAGATTGTTGGGAAGGATAACTTAAGACCTTCAATTTGCACCAATTATAGATCAGCTAGAGATCTGACCTATACCTCATGTAACTCTCCATGACTGTAAATATGATATTCAAAATAGAAATATATACATTATATGCAAGATTTTTTTGTTTAGTAGATACTTAGGGAATGTGTAAACATGATAGTGAATACCTTGAACTAGTTAGTTTTATCCACTAGTTACTTATGATCAACTAAGGACATTTATATTTCAATTTTAAATAAAATTTCAATATTGAACTTCAACATTTAGACAATTGCCACCTGCACTACACTTAAATGGAGTCACCCTTTTAACATATTTCTTTGATTATACTTTCATCTCCTTTCACATTTGAGTATACTAACTTATTTTAAAAAAAAATTGATTTCAATGTTCTATCCCATGGCTCAGTTTTTTTTTTTGTGTTGAAAAAAAAACAAACACTAAGATTTAGTTTCATGTTGGATTTTCAGAAAGCTACAATGTGAAAATAGCTTCTTCAGAGTCTTCATTCTATTCTATCTTTGCAACTTTGTTCTTTCCAAAATTTATTTTTACATACTAACAATGACCATGAAAAAATTATTGTAGGAGTGGGAGGTTATTCTTACATATATTAGCCACTTTAGTGGCTAGGCATGAGTACCAGTAAGTGATTATTACTTATTAAATCAGGTTTAGGTGACAACTAGAGAATATTAATGTTTGATAATTGACATAGATTACTTGCATTCAAACTATTAATTTCCTTATTTACAATTTTTTTTTAGATTATAGTTGTATGGTTGGAGAGTTTATATATTCATTATTTTAAAAATTTATAGTTTGTCTATAGTGACTTCACTGCCAGTCCTTAACAACTATTTCAAAATCAAAATTTTCACTAAAAATTACATTCACCATCTTTTACGAAGAACTACTAACTACCTTGCAAACCAAAAAATCCTTTTCGTTTCCCACAATTTTGTAAAACCCCCAAAAACTAACTACAAATATCCAAAAAACTCAAATTCATGGCAAAGGATTATGCAAACTGTAGAGCTACTCACCACAGTTTCCATAGAGGTCCCATTCTTCTTCTTCCTTTGAGGTCATGGCTCCAACTTCTCTAGCTACTCCAACTTCTTCAGCTATTTCACTTCAGCCTTTTCCTTCACTATCATTGCCTCAACCTCTATTAATTCCACAATCACTTTCAAAGCCTCCCACCTATGTGTTTTTCCCTCTCTCCATATGGCTTTATGTTTTCTTTCTGGCCATTTCACAAAGGGTATGCACTTCATTGTTTCTTCATCCTCTTCACTTTCAATTCCCTCACCAATATTCATCCCAACTCCCAAAATCATCCATTCCAATAGTGATTCCATGTTCTTTAGATAATCCTTATGCACTAGTGCCTTCATCACCTTTTTCACAACTTCAATTGGCTCTCCCAAATCTAAGCCCTAAGCCATTATGAGCGAATAAATGTCCAAATTAGTTGTGTACCTATGTTTGAGCTAGCTGAATCCTCTTCCCAAAATTAGTTACATTGACTACACTAATTTTTCATCATTGTACAAGAAACACCCCATCATTCTCTTTATCGACGGTTCTCCATAAAAGTGTGAGAGTTGTTTCTTCATATTAAATGTGAAACTAGCGTCCATCACCTTTGCACCAATAGAGCCACCACCTCATGTACACCATTTTCACACCTATTATTTTCCACAGTAGAGGAGCATTGAGAAAGAAATGCCTCAAGAATTTAATAACTTCATTCACATTCCTTTCTATAAATGCTTAGCATATGTCAGTCATTAACACCACCTGACTCCACACACTTCTCTCATTCACTTCAATAATTAAAGCCTACAATTACTCCATTTTAGATCTCCCTAAATGCACACCTATTTTTGTCTTGTCATTAGGGGAGAACATTCATTTTAAATATCTCAACAATGCCTTGTTCTATCAAATCAATTAGAATAATCATTATCATTGTATCAGTGAGACTATGATTCTTCTTCCATCAATAGCAACCTTCTCCACTGATGAACAAATTTCCTTAAGTCTATTAGTAGGACACTAGATAACATCACCCCAATGCACCCCAACTCCACATATATACATTATGCACTTGATAATCCATGGTTATATCTAGCCATCAGGGGAATGAAAACATTTGTTCCACTGATGTTCATGTGTCACAATGATGTGCTTAATTTTGTTGACTCTATCAGTCTATTGGGGAGAGTGCCTTAGGAGTCAGCCTAATTGGGTATTGTTATACTGATACGAGGTTATGAGCTACTTTCATCTAGCCATCAACAAGGCTATAATGGGGGTTTCGCTGATGAGACATTATTAGGCCAATAGTGCTAATTTTTATTTAGGGATGGGGAAATTTTTATGGAGCCTCATACTATTATGGTCTCATGCTTACTATTATGCTTTTGATAAAAAAATTTCTAAGGGAGCGAACTGTTTGACAAAATGATTTGGTAGACATGTATGGAAACTATGGTAGCATAGACAAGGCAGTGAACTATTTGAAAAATTCCTCAAAGAAGTGTGGTCTCATAGAATTTCATGACAAGAAAATTCAATTAGCAGTTGCTCCTAGTTATTAGTTATGCAATGTGAAGTAAAGCTTTGAGTTTGAAAGGTGTGCAATGCAATGCAATCAAAGAAGTGAATATAAAACACATAAATATATTTTTTACAATTAATTAGTTAAACTCTTTATTTTATTTTCTCTCTATATCTCTAGGCTATGGAAATTCCTTTCAATTTCAAAAAAAATAGTTTTTATCTATTGTTCTACATTTTTTTACCTTTTTTTTTTAAATCCAAAATTTTCCCAATTTTTGAATGCATGGGGTTATGTTTCAGAGCCTTAATGTCATTTTTTTTGTACATTCAAATGCATTTCACCTTCATCTTGTAGAAGTAGTAGTGCTCTCATATTTTGTGCAAGGTAATGTAGTGTTTATATTTGTGGACTGTATCTGATTAGCATGAAGCTAATAGTAACATTGTAAGCAATGCAATGAGTGTTGGTTTTTTAGTAAATTAGATTAATCATTGCAATTATTTTAAAAAATTTCCTTTTGCTCTTATTTTAACACACACATGAAAGTACTATTTAAGTAAGTAATGGTTGTTTTATTATGCAAAAAAGGGTTTAATCATTACCTATGTAATATAATGTGTTTTTTTTCTTTCTTTTTGCAAAAATGTATTGATAAACTTAAAGAAGGGGATAAAGTTAGGGAGTCAAATTGAAACGAATGAGAGATATGAATGTAAACAATCTAAAGGTCACAAATAACATACCCCTTGTTTATGAAGACAAAATAGATGGAGTTGTTTTGTCTGATAGAGAAAGAGGGAACCTCACACGATGGCCACTAAAATACTTGTAGAAAATGACATAGTTGAACATATTTATCATGTACTAGTTAATGTTAGACATCTTGGTTCACTACTTTATGCAGTATTTTGAATGTGTTGTTTAAGGATCTTAATTGTCATGGTGTATTTGAAAGAGTTGGAATCTCTTAGACAACTTTGACATTTTTTATTTTATTTACATATATGCTCTTAGACAGCTTTGACATCTTGTAACTTCACACACACACACACACACACACACACACACATTTTCATTAAATTTTTAATTACAGATTACCTTTATTTATCATTATGTTGAATCAATCTTTTAATTCTAGCATGTTGTAGCTTATTCGTATATGTAATATTTTTATTTACTTTTATGTTTTAGTTCAAGTTTAATATTATGTTAATTTTACATTATAAATTTTATGGTACTTAATTATGCATTTCATGACTATATTTACTACCAATTAATGAAAACTATCAAATAAAAATGACCAAATTAATAACTAAATATATGACTAAATATGTGACTAAATTAATGACTAAATATGTGACTAAATATATGACTAAATTAATGACTAAATATATGACTAAATTAATGACTAAGTAGATGACTAACATAATGACTAAATTAATGACTAAATATATGAATAAATTAATGACTAAAAATATGATTAAATAAATGACTACCATGACTAAATTAATGATTAAATCAGTGAATAAATCAATGACTAAAGCAATGACCAAATCAATGACCAAATTGATAACTAAAAATCAATGACTAAATAAATGACTAAAATAGTTTAGTCATAAATTTAGTGGTGTTATAAATGACTACAAATAAACCACTAATAGTCATGTGACTAAATTTATTCATTTATATACAATTTTTAGTAGTTTATTTAGTCATTTATTGAAGTTTGTGTACTAGTAGTACTTGACATTTTGAATGAGGCTTATGGAATCGATACTCAAAAAAATGTTAGCATGTTCATTGAATTTAATTTATTAAATTTAAATTTTGAAATGCAAGATTAACTAATTTAGTTTTATGATTTTAATAAAATTTTAGGGTCATAGTGTTGATATTGGATATATCGTCCCTACACCTACTTGTTACTCCACTGCATCTACCATTGACGTATGTAACTAGTAAACAATTATAAATTTATTACATGTTAATAGCATTGTTATATGAATTGTATTGTAATATATGATTTTGGATGTTCAATAGGCTAATATTGGAGGCTTCAATGGAATACCTCCTAGTGCTAGTGGATTTAGAAAAACCTACACACATGTAATAGAATAAATAGTTTAACTAATGAATTGTACTTAATATATTTGTGTAGTTTATATTCATATCATTGATTACATTGCATTGCACATCTTTCAAACTCAAAGAATTACTTCAAATTCCATAACTAATAACTAGATGTTGATAGATGACAAAATCTCTACGAAAATATAGTTGTTTAGAAATTCAACATAAGAAATGATGCAATTACTTCACATAGCATAAGTAATAAGTAGGAGTAGTTTCCAATTGTATTGCTTGTCATGGCATTCCATGAGACCAGTTTTTACTAAGGTATATTTTCAAATAGTTCACAGCCTTGTCTATGCTATGGATGCTTGGAAGAAATATATGAAAGAATAATAGTAAGCATTAGTATACACAAGGTAATGAGTTGTTTGAATAAATGCCTATAAGAAATGTGGCCTCAATGACACAATTTATTTGATGCATTTTTTCAAACAGCTCACTACCTTTCTATGCTACCACATTTTCCATACATGTCTACTAAAGAATTTTATCAAAAAGTTCATTTCCTTATTGCTATTTCTAAAATCCTTAAAAATGTGTTTTCCAAAAAACTATGGATGCTTGGAAAAAATATATCAAAGAATAATAGGAAGAAATAGCATGGACAAGGTATTGAGTAGTTTGAAAAAATGCCTCAAAGAAATGTGGTCTCATGGTGATGGAATTCCATTCCATCATGCCATGAGACCACATTTATTTGAGGAATTTTTCCAAACACCTCACTTCCTTTTCTATGTTGCTACATTTTCCATACATGTGTACCAAAGAATATTATCAAACTACTCACTTCCTTGCTACTATGGCTAGAAGCCTAAAATAGGTTCTTCCCAATAAACTATGGATGCTTGGAAAAAATATATAAAAGCATAATAGTAAGTAGTATCATAGTCAAGGTAGTGAGTAGTATGAAAAAATTACTTGAAGAAATGTGGTCTCATGGTGATGGAATGCCATTCCATCACCATGACACCACATTTCTTTGAGGAATTTTTTCAAACAACTCACTTCTTGAAGAATAGAAACCAACCCTTTAGCCAAAATTTCCCTCCAAATTCTTCTCAAGGTCCTCATCCTCATCCTCAATTTACTAATCTATGGAACCTTCTGGTTTTTATTCCACTTGTTCATGTCCCCACCCCTCCCTCTTCATATCATGATCACCCTCCATCTCATAACCAAAACCATACTACACCATCCACCCCATCCCAACATAATACCATAGAGAAGGAAATGAATTGTTTGGAAAAATGATTCAAAGAATTGAGGTCTTAAGGTGATGGAATGCCATGACACATTTTTTTGTAATGGAATTCCATCACCATGGGACCCCATTTATTTGAGGCATTTTTTCAAACAATTCATTGCCTTCTCTATGCTACCACAATTATCATACATCTCTATGAAAGAATTTTATCAAATGGTTCACTGCCTTGCTGCTATGGGTAAAATCCTAGAAACAAGTGCTTTCAAGCAAGCTATGGATAGGGAAAATAGTAAGCATAATAGTAAAAAATATATAGTTTAATAAGTACTCAATTTTTTTTAATTATTTCACACATTATAAGCCATGATGTGGATCACTATATTAGTTTTTGTGATTGAATAATTTGTTGTTTAATTTCTAGATATTGGAAGCAAGTACACCATGTTCATAGTGTAATGGAGCTTAGTGTTTCATCTGCTAGAATCCTCAATTGCTCTCACGGAGGAGGTATGAGCCATAGTACTAAATTTCAATTTACATTCATTGTTATAATTTTTAGTTAGTCAAAAATCAAACCATCATTGATTCGTAGTTTAATTTCTCTTTGGATGGTTTCTATAGGGCTTCAACACACCACAACATGGGCATGCAAATATTTCCCTTGAAGAGAGAGATCATCTACTAGTGGTAGGTGATTATTTTGTTAAATATATAATTTTTCACAATGTAATTTCTATATATTAATGTATTTACTTCTTATTGTGATAGATAAAGCTTGAATAGGAACTAAACCCTAGGATGAGCACTAGGAATACTCCTCAATCTCAAAATAAATGAGTGATAGACCTATTGCCATCTGGCTAGCAAGCAAAGGGAAATAATTTATTTTGAGAGGATGTAGAGCAATCACTTTTGATTCTAGAGCTCTTTTTGTATGCATGTATGGCATTTTTGTCCATATTTTGTATTGGATATATTTGACATTGTATGCCTATATGGCATTATTGTAAGCCTATATGGATATTTTGTATATATTTTATATTTATATCAACATATATTGATGTATTCTTACATGGCTATTTGGTTAATAAAAATATTTTTTATCAATGGTGTCCATATTTGCATTATAAATCCATGGTTCAATACATATGAATTACATGTATTCAAGTGTATACTTTACAACTTATGCGTGTCTATTTTGTGGCTTACATGTATTCCAATGTATACTTTCTGACTTATGTGTTTTCATGTGTATACCTTGTATTCATGCATATACTTTGTATTAATTTGTGTATACTATATATTTGTGTGTATACTTCAAGGCTTATGTGTATTTTAGTACTTGTTCTTCCATTATTCACATGCATGCTTGACTTATTCACATGTGTACTTATTAATCGGTTAGCCTTAGCATTGATCATTGCTTGCCTCCATGTTTTGTCTTGAATATTTATTGATTGATGCTAAACAACTTCAATATTTCCAGGAATGCTAGTAGAGTAACAAATTACAAAACTGAAAAAATTGAAAAGGAAAGATTAATTGTAAATAAATGAACTAATTATTAACTTGATAATTGATTAAGAATGAGTATAATATATATCAAGAGATGAACCTTCCAGAATGACAACTTCCAACAAGAAAATAAGCAAAGCATTCCCAATACTTTGAAAGCAATAATCTACCCAAAATTGAAATGGGAGAGAAGGCTTGTTTAAGATCCTTGAGCAATGCATTTCCTAATGCTCCCTTATTCTTACATATCTTAATTCAGTTTAATTCAAATAGGTCCATCAAATACTTTATCTAAAAGAGAAAAACATATTATCAATTGGTATTCCATGAGATGTTTCATAAAAATATTCCAATATATTTAATCTTTTGATTGGAACAACTCAATTAATCAAAGGATACAAAATCTTCACAACACTTGCAAAACATAATATGCATTATAGATGATGAGTAGTTAACTTCTTGACACATTATCATACAAAAAATTATCTTGAATAGTCTTTAAATATTTTCATAGCATAATCCTCATAGTACATAATGAATTGTTATGTTCTTGATCTATCACCATATAAACACATCAAAAGATGTATATGTCAAATTTTTGCATTATTATTTCTTGTATAGGAAATGGACTTGGGAGAAAGCTTTAAAATTTATAATACAAATAAGAAATGGACTCTAGGGTGAAAAATTTATTTATCACAACAAATAATAAATGTATGTGAGAGCATCACTTGTTTCTCTTAGATTCCAATTTTCAAGCATAGCAAATGATTTCAAATGAAAATGAAAAAATTCTTCAAAACCAAAGTTGTTAATTGAGGAAAAATAAAGTGTTTTCATGTTCCACTATTCTACGCATTTACAATTGGTTGTATATGTTGGAAAGAGACACTGCACATGCTTTATGGTGTTGAAATTGATGGAAACCCTAGTTAGCTAGATGATCTTCACATTGCAATTTACTCATATGATAGATTGATTGAAGATCAATGATGATATGTTTAAGTTAGAATAGAGCATCTAGTAGATTTGTGTTCTTCGATTCATTTGAAAAAAAATTGTTATTATTTTGTGTTGTGGATCTCAAGGAGTATTTTTCAATGTATAATCCATGTTACTTGTAAATCTTGGTGCCTCATATCAATTTGGGTGAAATTTAGAAGGTTAGGTTAACCAATTTTCTGTTCATCAGTGTATGAAGGTTGACTTGGTGAATATAATGTGTCATAGATAGTTGATGAGTTATTGTTTAAATATTTTTGTATTCGAGCATTTTGGTGTGGGTCCTCACTATGTTTTGGATGACTCTTGTGGATGCGCATTAAATATTATGGTTGATTTGACCTGATAGTTTGCAGAATATTTCTTAGTTTGTTGAAGCCGACATGAAGCAATTAAATCCTAAGTAGTGGATATATATAAGTGATCAATTATATTATTTTGGTGTATTTTGATATGAGTTGATGTATGTTGTGAATTTTAGAAGGTTAGTAGAGAAATTATGCACAGTTTCACTTTTGCATTAAGGATTTTTGCTACAAGTTGAAGTAGAATAGAGTAGAAGAGTAGAATCAGTCAGAAGGTCCAAAATTTGATTGTTTAGCCTAGCTGGAACTATAATCAAGCATTTGTAGATGCTACTTTATCAATTCAAATCCTTGGAAGTATTCCAAACTTTGGTAAGGTAGTGTGACTTTCAATTTTTGAGCATTGAGCTCTAGGAAGTGTGGTTGAATGCAAGTGCATTCTCATTTTGTAAACTTTTCTTTTGAATATACTCAAAAAAATATTGTGGATTGACCTCCATCGTGGTTTTTCCTCCAATAGGGTTTCCACGTAAAAATATCCTTGTGTTATGGTGTTGTGGTTACTTGTCTTATGATAATGCCTTTTTTTATTTTGGTTGAATGTTATCAACACTTGAAGGATCATATTAATAAAGTTAAAAATTTCACAACACTAATTCACCCCCCCTCTTAGTGTTACTTGATTCCAACAATTGGTATCAGAGTTTAGTTCCTCGAAAGAAGGTTAAAAGTTTGGGGAAGATCTTGGAAAGTGTTTCAATGGATTCAACCAGTCTTCAACAACTTATGGTGGCCCTAGATGATCTTGATTAGGGAAAATATAAATTTTGGGAATTAAAGAAAATATCATGAATGCTAAGAGATACATTGAGTCATTGAAATAAAAAATCAATAAGTCCAGAGAGAAGATAAGGGAACTATGTGATTAGATCAAGCAAGAAGATAGTAAACAGATTGTAGATGAACAACTAAGTCACACCCTAAAGGAAAAGATAGAAGAATTTGAAAAGCTTTCTAGGGATAATGTAGTTAAAAATTATGAGATGGAATCTATTATGATGAGGATGACTAAGGAAATTGAAGACATGATGAAGAATGAAGAAAAGATTTCCCAATCCCTAAAAGAGAAATCTAAAGAATGTAGCCAAATTACTAATGGATTCATTCAGTTGGAACTTGAGTTAGAACAATCCAAACACAATGAGGAAAATATTGGAAAGAATATTGATGATCTTAGAGATGAACTTGCTACAACAAATGAATTCAAGGAGAAGTTCAAGATTAGCTCAACCAAGCTTGATGAGTTGATTAAAAGTTAGAGGACTGATGGTGACAAGTGAGGTCTTGGATATGAAAAAGGAGAAAGTTTTAGATCTAGACAAATGAGATTCAAACAAGGAAATCAGATGAAAAATGCTAGAAGGTATTTGATAAGACAACCTAATGCTCAAAGGTTTAATGGTAACTATTATGTTTGTAATAAATTTGGTCATATGGCAATCCAATGTAGAAGTAGAATGAATTCAAGTGATCCATCATTCTCTATTTAGTGCTTTAATTGTAACAAGTATGGTCACAAGTCAAATGAATGTAGAAATGTGATGAAAAGCCTTTATAGAGATGTTAGATGTTATACATGCAATAGATTTGGCCATATTGCTAACTAGTGTAGATCAAGATAAATTCACTGGAACAACTAGTCAGGGCAAAGAAATGTGGTGTGCTACAATTGCAACAAAACTAGTTATATTGCTGGATTTTGTAGAAGAGGGCTAGTAAATCGAAGAAGAAACATGCAAAAGGATGAAAAGGGAAAAGGGATAGTGAATATGTAGATCAAATTGGGAAGTAGATGAAGAGACATGGGTAAAGAAGAGTCCCTCTATTGTAGAAAATGAGCTAGAACATAAATTAGCTTCTGGTAATTCCTTCAAGAATTAGGATAAGGCCTCTGGCCTAGGGGAGCTATCAAGAAAATCCTTCAAATCCCCTGCTAGTAATTGACACTAGGATGTGGATAAGTTTAGTGATGACATTGATGATCTGGAGATGTTGTTGAATAGTTGGAGAGAGAATTTATGTAGAATATGATTTATGTGAATTGCTTCGAAGTCAGCTTATGGAAAATCTTGGAAAGATTAAGAAATACAAGAATAATAACTTTAAATATGGTAATATGTTACCATGTTTGTTCTTTTATTTCATGAATGAAGTTTTAGAATTGGGAAAGTGTTTTGGGAAAGAAGTAATAAGCCTATAGTTGTTCAGATTAGAGACATGTTATTCGGCCTTGGTGATTTGCAAGCCAAGAAAACTACAATCTGAGGATATCTCAAGAACTTTTAGAATGAAATGAAAGCAAGGGAAATAATTTCTACTTCTATTGTGGAAAATTATAAGGACACAATTTTTTTTATGGTGGAAATTGATCAGTGCTTGATGGAAGCAACAAAACCTAGAACTAGATGGATTATACCAATGGGTTATGAAGTTGAGGAGAGAATCTTGGAGCTATATGCACAAAATTTGTTGAGTAAGACTTTGAATTTTTTTGAAGAAAGGTTTGGAACCTATGTAGAGAAGAATATGCAAGTTCATGAGCAATTGAAGAAACCAAGGATAGTCCAGAGAGTAATGAAAGAAGTGGAAGTTTTTGTAGAAAGCATGGGCATATCTTGAGAAGTTGTAAGAGAAGCAAGAAGGAAGAGAGAGAAAGATGAAAAATAAGAAGGAAAAGAGCCTACTAAAATTGAATTTGCTAGTCCAACAACATCCATTTCCCAAAATATATCAACAAGAAGCTCAACACCCCTATTTGGTCATGCAAAGAAGTATTTCCCTACAAAAGCTCAAATTAAGGCATCTAGTAAAAGGAAGAAGGATAAGAGCACAAGAGTGTATACAGTTCTTTCAAAAGATGAAGAGATATAATTTGATGAAGAAGTTAGAGAAATAAAGCATATGGGAACCCAAGCTACAACAACAGTCACTAAGGACAATCCCTCCAATGAAAAGGAGAAATCAAAGAAGAAGATAAAGCCTAACAAACCAGGTATGTTTGTAGAGGAAGTTGAAAGTGGT
The DNA here is from genome assembly GCA_007258455.2 of Sequoia sempervirens. NCBI lineage: Eukaryota > Viridiplantae > Streptophyta > Pinopsida > Cupressales > Cupressaceae > Sequoia > Sequoia sempervirens. Next base: position 22,397,725 of record VDFB02000017.1, read on the forward strand.
ATTTAATTAAAGATGGAAATATTAAGCCCCTATGTAAAGTGTATGGTACCTTTGATACTATTTGTCAAAGAGTCCTTGAGGAGGCTACAATACAATATTTGAACAATTTCAATATGATTCTTGTTGAGATAATGGTATAGTTGCCTAAGGAATTGTATGAAATTATGGAAATGAGGAGAGTTAGTGGCAAAACTAAAGAGGAGTAGCTGAGAGAATGGGTTCTTGAAAATCTAAGTACGGTAATGTCTATTGAAGAAATGAAGTTAATCCTAAAAGAAGAAAAAAGAGAATTCAAAAGAAAAACAAGGATAAAACAAGATTATAATGGGTAGGAACTAAGAAGTAGAAAAATAAATGGAAAGCATTCTGAAGGAACTTCTATTAAAGAACATAATTGATGTTGTTTCTGAAGAAGAGCATGTGGAAGATATTTCATATAGCCTAGTAAATGAAGAGGTTACAGTTAGGGAAACTTAGATTCCTTGTGATGTGCATGATACAGAAGAAGCTATGGAGAGTGAAGCTCCTAAAATTGTGTCAGTTGAAGAAAAGGAGCTATTAGTTGAAGAAGTTGAAGTTCCAAATGTTAAGCAAAAATTTGTGGCTATGGAAACAATAGTTGAGGAAAAAAAGGTTAAAGTTAAAGAAGTTTTAGTGGAATCAAGAGACATTGTAGAGGCAATAAATAAGTATTTAGAAGATCAAAAGGGAGAATTTGATCTTGAGTTGGGAGATGCCCCTGTTCATTTGTCTACTTTGTCCCCAATTGAAAAAATGAAAGTCACATCTTTTGCACAAGCTAAGGCTAGGGAAGAAATCTTGAAGTATCACATTGAGGACAATGAGTTATTGAATCTTGCATTTGGCATTTTGGAGAATATCATTCCTATTAATGTTAAGGATCCATCTGGTTCTTCCTCTCGTGAGCTAAAGAAGCTTATAAATTTGGTAAGTACTCATTTTGAGTGACTTGAAAAGTCAACTATGGTCAAAGTTCAAAAGGAATTTGATGCTAGAAAGATCAGTAGGTTGAAAGGAATGATAGCTAATGATAAATCTTTGTTAGCTACTTTTGTGAAAAATGTTCAAAGTAAATTATCAGAAGGTGGAAGGATTTATAAGTCATGTTTTTTTTTCAAAAATTACTGAGGAAAATGAGAAGAAGGTTAAGGAGCATGAGAAATAGTTAGCTGCTATTTCTAATGATTTTGATCCTTTAACTATTTCTATCAAAGAGCAAGAAGGTCAAGTTATATCCTTGAAAAAATTAAGAGCTTTAAGCATGATAATGACAAAGTTGTGGAAAGAACTAGTGAACTTAGAGGCCTAATTGGTCAAAAGATGGAGACCATGTTCAACACTTTGAAAGTACATGATGCTATCGTGGTCAATGATCCAACAAGCCTTGAATCTACAAAAATGCAATATTATTTACTTTTTGGTCAGATAACTATTCTAGAAATTCTCAAGAAGTTTTGGGACACAAGATTGAACCTGTTGAGGACAAATTTTCTAGATATCTTCATGTTTGTGTAAGTTTTTTGAAATAAAGTTCTTACATATGCAACTTGAAGTTTTTGTTTATAGGAGATTTTGTATGTAGTTTTTGTATCTTTTCCATTGATGTCAAAGGGGGAGATTGGAACAGTAAAAAATGTATTTTCATCTAAGGGGGAGTTATAGTTTTGAGCTATGGATGAAGATCTTTTTGGAGTCTTGGTTGGAAGTGTATTTTTGTTGGTATTGATCCAACACTTAGTCACTTTTTACTGTGTTACCATCAATGCACTTTTTACTGTGTTACCATCAATGCAAAAGGGGGAGATTTTTGGCAAGAGAAATTGTACATGATTTATGGTGTTGTCATTGATGGAAACCCTAGTTAGCTATTCAATCCACACATTGTAATTTACTCATACTGGTAGAAAAATTGAAGATTAGTGATTATTTGTTAATCTAGAAAAGAGCATCCGGTAGATTTATGTTCTTAGATTCATATGAAATTTTTTTGTTATTATTTTGTGTTGTGGATCTTAGGGAGTATTGTTTGATGCATAATCTATGTTATCTATAAATCTTGGTGCCTTGTATCAATTTGGGTGAAAGTTAGAAGGTCTGGTGAACTAATTTGTTGGTCATTAGTATATAAAGGTCGACTCGATGAATGTAGTGTGTCATGGATAGTTGAGGAGTTATTGTTTAAGTTTTTTTTTATTTGAGCATTTTAGTTTAGGTCCTCACTATGTTGTGGATGACTCTTGTGGATGCACATTAAATATTATGGTTGATTTGAGCCAATAGTTTGAAGAATATTTCTTATTTTGATGAGGTCGACATTAAGTGATTAAATCCTAAGTAGCAAATATATATATATGTGGTTGATAATATTATTTTGGTGTATGTTTTATATGATTTGATGTATGTTGTGAATTTTAGAAGGTCAGTAGAGTGATTATGCACAATTTCATTTATGAATTATGGGTTTTTGTTGTAAGTTGAAGCATAATAGAGCAGAAGAGAAAAATTAGTTAGAAGGTTCAGAATTTAATTGTTGAGCCTAACTAGAACTATAATCAAGCATTTGTAGATGCTACTTTATTAGTTCAAATCCTTGGAAATATTCCAAAATTTTGTAAGGTAGTGAGCTTTTTAGTTTTTGAGCAGTGAGCTCTAGGCAATGTGCCTAAATGCAAGTGCATTCTCATTTTGTAAAATTTTCTTTTGAGTATACTCAAAATAATATTGTGGATTGACCTCCACCATGGTTTTCCCCTAATAGGGTTTCCATGTAAAAAAATCCTTGTGTTATGTTGTTGTGGTTACTTTTCTTATGCACATGCCTTTTTATTTTGGTTGAAAGTTATCAACACTTTAAGGATCATATTAATAAATTTAAAAATTGCACAACAATGATTCACCCCCCTCTTAGTGTTGCTTGATTCCAATAGTATATTGTTGTAAGGGAAATGAGGATAATTAAAAAATGTCTTGTGCTTGCTAGACTTGAGGATGATCATATTCTTTTTGTGTGGAAAACTTGGAATTCTCAACTGTCATGTGAATGTTTCTCTTTTTTATTGTTTTGCATGTCATCATAAGGGATTGAGTTAGTTGAATGTAGCTCAGAGTGATTCAATGTGTTTGAGTACTAAAGAGAACCATGCCTATCATAAACATACCTATCAAGATGCACTGGAATAGTTTGTTTGGTCACACGAGTTGCAAAACAAAACTTGCAACACTTTGCAAATTTACACTACTTGTATTTGATATTTTTTCCATCAAGTGAAAAATAGACACCATGAGAAGATGACTCCAAGATAAAAGAAACTGAGAGAAATTATTGTAGAGGAGCCTAATTCAATTTCATAGGCTTAGACAAATATTTCATAAGTTTCATAGTTTCTGAGTAATATCCCATCAAAGATTGCAACCATTTTGCACTTTGGACCCTTAAGGGATTGAGCTAGTTGAATTTGGATCAGAGTGATTCAACATGTTTGGGTGTGAGAGAGGATATTTACTAGCATAAAATTAACCATTTTGATGCATTGGAATAGTTTTTTTTGGTCACATGAGTTGTAGAATAAAAGTTTCACCAGTTTGCAACTTTACACTATTTGCATCTGACACTTTTTCTTTCAAGTGAAAATTGGACACCATGGGAAAATGACTTTGAGATAACAAAAAATAAGAGAGGTTATTGTAGAGGAGCCCAACAAGATCCTGTAAGTTCAAATAGATAGTTTGTAAGCATCATGGTTTACAAGTAATAGCCTGTCAAAGATTGCATCCATTTTTCACTTTAGACCATTAAGGGGTCGAGCTAGTTGAATGTGGCTGAGAGTGATTCAAAATTTTTGGGTGCAAAAGAGGACCACACCTAGCATAAATGTACCCATCTAGACATGTTGGAATAGTTTGTTTGGTAACACAAGTTGTAGAATGAATATTGCACCACCTTGCAACTTTACACAACTTGCATTTGACACTTTTTTTATCAAGTGAAAACTAGACGCTACAGGAAAATGACTTTGAGATAACAAAAATTGAGATTTTATTATAGAGGGACCCAAGACAATCTCCTAGGGTTAGATAGAGAGTTTGTATGCATAACAATTTCAGAGTAATAGCCCATCAAAGATTGCTTCCCTTTTGCACTTTGGACCCTTAAGGGATCAAGCCAGTGGAACATAGCTGGAAGTGATTCAATGTGTTTGAATGTGAAAGAGGACCATTTGTATCATAAAAAATACCATCTATATGTGTTGGAATAGTTTGTTTGGTCAAACAAGTTGCAAAACAAAAGTTGCACCACTTTGCAACTTTACACTACTTGCATTTGACACTTTTTCCATCAAGTGAAAATTGGACACCACAGGAAAATGAATTTGAGATAACAAAATACAAGAGATTTTATTTTAAAGGTTCCCAAAACTATATTTTAGGCTTAGATGGAGAGTTAATATACATCACAATTTATGAGTAATAGCCCATCAAAGATTGTTGCCCTTTTTCACTTTGGACCCTTAAGGGATCAAGTAGGTTGAACATAGCTAAGATCGATTCAGCATGTTTGAGTGAAAAAGAGGACCATTCTTAGTGTAAACCTACCCACCTGAATGCATTGGAACATTTTTTTTGGTGACACAAGTTGCATAATGGAAGGTGCACCACTTTGCAACTTTACACTACTTGCATTTGACACTTTTTCCATCAAGTGAAAATTGGACACCACGGGAAAGCGAAATTGAGATAACAAAAAATGAGAGAGGTTATTGTAGAGGGGCTTATCACAATCCCATAGGCTTAGACAAATATTTGGTAAGCATCATGATTTTCAAGTAATAGTCTATCAAATATTGTTTCCCTTTCTCACATTGGACCCTTAAGGGATCGAGTAAGTTGAACATAGCTTGGAGTGATTCAGCATGTTTCGATGTGAAAGAGGACAATATCTAGAATAAATGTACCCATAAACATGAATTGGGACAATATGTTTGGTCACACAAGTTGCAGAACAAAAGGTGCTCCACTTCACAACTTTACACTGCTTGCAATTAACAATTTTTCCATCAAGTCAAAATTGAACACTACAGAAAAATAACTATGAGATAACAAAAACTAAGAGAGGTTATTGTAGAGGGGCCCTACATGATCTTGTAGTCTCAAAAAAAATTCCCATAACAAACATGGTATCTAGGTAATAGCCCGTCAAAGATTGCTACCCTTTTGTAATTTGGACCCTTAAGGGATCAAGCTAGTTGAACATAGCTCAAAGTGATTCGGCATGTTTGGGTGAAAAATAGAAGCATACCTAGCATAAATGTACCCATCTAGACATGTTTGAATAATTTTTTTGATCATACAAATTGCATAACAAAGGTTGCACCACTTTGCAACTTTACACTACTTGCATTTGACACTTTTTCCATCAAGTGAAAACTGGACACCATGGGAAAATGAATTTGAGATAACAAAAAAGGAGAGAATTCATTGTAGAGGGGCCTATCAAAATCTTGTAGGATCAGACAAAGAGTTTATAAGCATCATTATTTCTGAGTAATATCCCGCCAAAGATTGCTGCCCTTTGGCAATTTGGACCCTTAAGGGATCGAGCCAATTGAACATAGCTAAGAGTGATTCGACATGTTTGGGTGTGAAAGAGGACCATGGATAGCATAAATTTACCCATTTGGACATGTTGGAATAGTTTTTTTGGTCACATGAGTCATATAATAAATGGTGCACCACTTCACAACTTTACACTGCTTGCAATTAACACTTTTTCCATCAAGTCAAAATTGGACACTATGGAAAAATGACTCAGAGATAACAAAATCCAAGAGAGGTTATTGTAGAGGGGCCCTACACAATTTTGTAGGCTTAGATGGAATACTTGTAATTGATACATTAGCTAGGTAACAGGCTATCAAATAAATTTCAAAATCTAGGTAAATATCATTACAAATATTTATGTGAATAGACTGTATGCTATATTGATATTGATATTTATCCATCAAGTTGGATTTTTTTAATAAATTAATAAGAACTAATGTGCATACTTAAAAATTGATCCAATGAACCATCCAAGTCTGCTCTACTCTTTATTGTGTCAAGTATTGCCTCATGGTTAGACTCACAAACCTTCCACAAGGTCTTGTTCAAAGGTCTACCCCCATATTTGGTTAAATGAACATTGTATGGCATGACAAGGTTTGAGTAATGAAGAATCTTTCAATGCGTGTCAACATCCTAAAATAACCAATATTTAACACTATTATGTGGGTACCTTCTAAGCCACATTCCAATAACAACTGAGCTTGTAGGGCATTCAATGTTTTCTCCATCTATAATTGGTGCCTCTAATTTATTTTTTGCCTCAACACAATGACATAAGTAATAGTTTTTTCCCTCTTTATTGTCTTCATCTGCAATAACTACATAAACATGCCTTACATTGATATGTGCAATAAATTAGATGAAATTAGTCAACATTATAAATACACTACAAAGCAAGATAATAATAGGAATTTCAAAAACTATGCAAGTAGATATATTACTTGGTTGAACTAGATCGGATATGTGGTCAAAGTCAACCGATGAATCCATCTATTTTAGTTCCAATGTTGTCAGAGTGTGATACATGTGAAGTGGGCTAAGATAACTTAACGACCATTTATCAACTAACTCCTTTGACTCAAAATCATCCCAAGATTGCATTGTACATGAAGAACAAAAGTGTTCCATCTTCCAGGTATTGATACTCCATGAACCTACATTTTAGCTAAGGAAAGAGTGTATCTCACTTGATCCTATTAGTGTACAACAATCCTGATATGGTGCAATGTTAGCATCATCCATCAACCAAAAGAATTGATAGACTAAAGACGTACCTTCATTACCTAGGCCCATCGAAGAATTACACCACTCAATGATTGATTTTACATTAGTCAAATTTGCATTGTATTTATACTTTAACTCTTATTGTGCTAATGCTCTTTTTACACATGCTCCTGCACCATCATGATCCCCCTTTCCATGCTTGGCCTTATAAAAGTTTCGCATATGTTGAACACCTATAATAACATGCATCCTACTAAACCAGTAGAACATGTGTGAGTTCTTGAACTATTTTGCACAACTATCCAACCATATTATATGTCAATCATATACTATGCCACTCTAAGACAAATCATTTTATTTTTCAATGCTACCACATTTTGGATATATTTCTATGAAAAAATTATTGTTAAAAAATTAAAATTCCTTGTCCATGCTTCCATTTTGACCTTATCTTGCAATCATGGCATGCCACATTACCAAATTTCTTTAAGGAATTCCATCAAAAATATTATGTGAGCATTGGCAAGCTAATGAGCTCACTAGCTTGCCAATTCAGTAGAGTTGACAAGGTAGGAGCAGTGTGAAATAATGACTCATATAAATGGGGACTCATGATGATGTACATCATCATGAGTCCCCATTTATATGAGTCATTATTTCACACTGCTCCTACCTTGTCAACTCTACTAAATTGGCAAGTTGTGCATCACCGTGAGTCCCCATTTCTATGATTCATTTTTACATCACCATGAGTCCCCATTTCTATGAGTCATTATTTCACACTGCTCCTACCTTATCAACCCTACTGAATTGGCAAGTTGTGCATCACCGTGAGTCCCCATTTCTATGATTATTTTTTCATGCTTCCCCTACCTTGTAAACCCTATTGAATTGGAAATTTTTATATCATCATGAGTCCCCATTTCTATGAGTCATCATCTCACGCTAACCCTACCATGTCAACCCTACCAAATTGGAAAGCTATTGAGATCACTAGCTTGCCAATTCGATAGGGTTGACAAGTACATCACTATGAGTCCCAATTTCTATGAGGCATTATTTCACGCTAGCCCTACCTTGTCAACTTTACTAAATAGGCAAGCTAGTGAGCTCACTAGCTTGTCAATGCTACCACATTTTGTAAACATTTCTACAAAAAAATTATTGTCAAACAATGCAGATTCTTTGACAATGCTTCCATTTTGACCCTATCTTGCAATCATGGCATGCCACATTAACACATTTCTTAAAGGAATTCCATCAAAAAAATTATGTGAGCATTGGAAAGCTAGTGAGCTCACAAGTGTGCCAATTTGGTAAGGTTGACAAGGTAGGGGCAGTGTGAAAGAATGCCTCATAAAAATGGGGACTCACGTCAGGGACTCACAATGATGTACATCACTGTGAGTCCCCATGTCTATGAGGCATTATTTCATGTTGCCCCTACCTTGTCAACCCTACTAGATTAGAAAGATTGTGAGCTCACTAGCTTTCCAATGCAGTAGGGTTGATAAGGTAGGGGCAGCATGAGTAAATGCCTCATAGAAATGGGGTCTCATAGTGAAAAATCATTGTGAGACCCCATTTCTATGAGGTATTTACTCATGCTGCCCCTACCTTGTCAACCCTACCACATTTTCTTGTGGCATGCCATGATTGCAAGATAGGTTGCACCTTTCCCCATGTTGCTAACTTAGCCTTGAATAAAGAGTCTTGAAATAGTGGAGAGAAGGTCTAGAAAGCCTCATAGCTAGACTAATGAAGGAAAATTTTAAAATATATCACAACATAAGTGATGAGGAAAATTTAGAAATATAGATGAAAACCAAAATAGATTCAAAGATCTATCAATATGGGAGGAGTATATTCCAATTTTTTACAGACATGTATAGAAAATTTTGTAGCGTAGAAAATGCAATCAGCTAGTTGATAAAATTCACATCACCATGAGAACCAATTTCTTTGAGGCATTTCTTCAAACAATTGATTGTATTTTCTATGTTGTTTGATAAAATTCTTTGGTATACATGTATGGAAAATTTGGTAGCATAGACAAGGAAATCAACTACTTGGTATAACTATTTGACAAAATACCTCAATGAGATGTGTCCTCATGGACTAGAATGATTACAAGATATGCACAAAATATATTTATTAAAAAGGCTTTAGAAAATTTCAAGCACATGCAAATTGTAGGTGTAAAACCAAGTTCAACTACATTTTCCAACATCTCCCATGCCTATACCAAAATGAAAGCTTTGGAGAATGGTATGCACATCCATAGTAAGGGATTGAGAAATGATGGATTATTTTACTTCCTTATAACTTATGTCATATACACGTGTATAGAAAATTTAGAAGCATACAAAAGTTAAGTAAATTGTTTAACAAAATGCCTCAAAGAAATGTGGTTTAAAAATGTAATTGGAAAGTGTAAAGAATTGTGTAATTTAAAATGTGCATTGACACGCTAAGGTTATAATGGAAAAAAAATAGTGATCAACATGGAATATGCAAAATAACAAAAATCAATGCAAGCCGAAATAGAATAAAAGAAAAAGTGTAAAGACATCACATACCTAAAAAACCAAACTTTTAAATGGATTAGTTCTACCTAATTATGTAGCCTTTGCTTCCTCTTTCTTCAACTCCTCAACAATTTGACTTGTTCAAAAGTTGGTTCCCCTCCCAAATTCAATTGTATATCACTCTTGAATGCATTTCAGACTTGAACTAATATTATATGACTTTCAACATGAAAAATATACTATTTCATACAAAAGTGCTGGAAAGATCATGAAAAAGGTGGTGGAATGTAAAAAACATGCATGCACACTTCACAAAATCATCAAAATTATTTTTTGTTGGAACACATGTAGAACCAGGAGAATATGCATACTATGGGCCTTGAGATCATAGGTATATTGAGCTTTTTACCATTTTTAGAGAAACAAAAAATGTTCTTGTGTTATAATGCACTCACATTATATTGAGCTTTTTACCCTCTACCCTCTACCCTTAACCCTCTACCCTCTACCCTCTACCCTTAAACCCCCTACACTCTATTTCTCTCCCACTCCCTCCCTTTCTCTCTCTCAAGTCTCCCCCTCTCTCAGGTATATCTCTCTCAATCCATCACTCCCATCTCTCTCCCCTTTACCCTTAACCCTCTACCCTCCACCCTTTATCACTCTCCCACTTAGTTCTTATAATAGAGACCTCAAAATTCTTGATATTTTGAGAGCTTTTGTGCTTGATATTAGCATGTCACATGTCACCCACTAGTATGGGTTTTAGGTTTTACTTAGGTAACCTAGTTTACTAAATGATCCATCTACAAGGCTTTGGTGTTTTATTTTTTGTGTTGATTGATTTTCCCAATTTCCGGTCACATAAGTTGTACTTTGAGCCATCGTTACACATTGATTACCTTCCCCTTTCACTTAGGTTATTCAGTCATTTCTTTTTGCAAAGCATTATAATTCTACCAAGGTCAGATTCTAATGTTTTGGATCATAAATGATTTAAGTTTAAGTCATTGATCTCCAAGGGTAAATCCTTGTTAGCCTAGTCAAGGCCCTCTTTTATGAATAACTTCATTTTGTGTGCAGGTTTGAGGATCACAAGATCATATGATTCAATCTAATCTGCTCCCCACTAGCTCATACATTCTAAGTGATGACAGTTTATTTATGGTGAGGTCATAAAAATGCTGACACATATTATATTGGACATGTGGGCCTACCCATTGTGTTTCATTCCAATGCTCAAGCTTTTAAGCACAACAATGATGGTTGAGAGGTAAAACATGATCACCACCATTCCCCACTAGATCATAGAAAAAATATGTAGGCTCGTTAAAAATAGCGAGACTCACAAGACTCACGAGAAGCTACCATGTACACTCTATGGCTACTGATAGGTGGAACCCACAAGTGAGTGAAGAAGGTCTAGTTGGAATGTTTCTATTAGCCATTTCTCCAAGTTGGATTAGTGATGTAAACTCAAATTCCATTGACTCAATCTGAGTCATTCGAGAAGGCCATCTCAGCTAAAGATTGATGATGCACATTCAAAGCTATGAAGTATGCCCATTGCAGTTGTTTCACTTTGCATGATTGGGATTAAATGACAGAGGTGACCTATAAAATTATTCAATTCTCTTCAAAAATTTTGTATAAGGCCCATTCTTTCCAATTTGAGATTTGAAGACATGTTCAAGGTGATATAGAGAATTGAAAGAACCAATTTACAAAATTCATTATGGATGGTATTAGGGTTTATCACAATTGAAAGCTATAAGTATGGAAAACAAAGTTTTATGCTTTTTCATTTTTTCTAAATTAGGGATTGCTCTCAATTTTCTTTCAGATGAATGTGTTTATTGCTTTGCTTTTATTGCTTTGAATTAGGGTTAATTTTTCTTTAAAAATTCCATAACCCTGTGAAGTATTCTAGAATTAGCATTTTTTTTGAGTCTTAGGTCGCAATTAGGAAGTCGATAGTTGAAATTCTTCTTGTTAAAACCCTGGTATATGTAAAACCCATGGCTCCCAAAGTACAAATTGCCACCTCTTTAACACAGTCCAGGTCATTCTCCCAAGATGTAACTAAATTGCTTCCCTCATCTACGAGTAATAAAATAGAAGGAAAGGTCTTGTTTAAGGTCCCTACTATGAGAGAGTGAGTGATAGATAAATCTTGCATTAGAAATTATGTTGAGGCACCCTACACTATATGTTAGTTGTTTCAACATTGGTTTAGAAACAAGAACCTTGTAGCTCCTCTCACTAATCCTTAGAGGTTGGATATGGGAAAGGTAATTGTTCCCAATGTATACATGGATTTTGATATTTTGAAGGATATCACCTCGAAGTATGACGTAGTTTCTATGGTGGTTAGGACATTTGATGGGATAGATATGGTAAGAATAACCACAAAATAAATGGAAGAAATTTTTGACTTTCATGAGTGAATTCCAGATATGGTTCCTTTGGACAAGGATGATATTAGAAGAGAATACAACAATACGAAGGTGTTCATTAGAAAAAGGATGTTGCCTTTGCATATTCAAATGACCGATACTAAGAAACACAAGAAGTAGATTAAAACTAATGACAAGGAGCTCAAGGCTTTCCCAATAAGCTATTTTGCTAGTTATTTCAAAAAGACTCTATATTCTCTATGCAAATATCATTGGTTCTACCCCACCTGAGACTTTACAAAAAGAATACAATTATCTAGCCACACATTTGCAACACCCACCATACAACATTGTCTATGATTATGGTACCTATTTGGTAGAACATATCCATAAAGGCCTAGTTGAGATGAAGGACAAAAAGCAATGGGTAAAGTTTTGGTGGTATTCACTATTGATGCATATGTTTTCACATAGGTTACACAAGTTTTTTGAAAAGGATATCACTTTGATGAGAAAATGAGGAAGGTGTTGACTTTCCTATTCAATGATGGACTCAAATTCTAGATAAAGATAACAAGAAATAAAAAAATTCAATGTTTCAAAATGTTATTGCATCTAGGATAAGGAGGTCCCTAATATTTGAACCCCCAAGAATTCCCAGAGAAATTCATGAGTTCTTGAGACCCATGGAGATGAGACTAGACTTGAATTTGAGTCATAATTGGGGAGACTTGATTTATTTATCCTAACAAAAAAAAATTTAGGGTATATGGAAATCATCTAGATGCATATGTCTTGTTGAGGGACGTGCCTTTGAGAATACGATTCCTCAAAAACATGAGGCAACTAGGAGCTTCAAAAATAGTGCATATATCAGATACAACAAGGAAAGGATCATTCTTTGTAGAGTGGACAATGTTCGCTGATTATATTTTGGTAAAGGGGGCATGGAAGCAAATGGTACATCTATTGGCACCTTCTAATTTGATGACTATGCAACTCAGGAATCATGATCCTGAAGGCTTCATTAGTGAGTTGAAAGTAGATAACAAAATGGGTATTTTTGTGCATGTTTTTTATTATCCTGAAAATGTCATTAGGAATGTTTTTAGCCTTGAAGAACAAGATGAAAGGAAGGCTAAATACCTTGCTTATAAGAATATGGTAGAAGTAAAATGGAAGGACTCCCAATATAATCCTTTGACAAACATACCTAATGAATTCAATAAAGTCATGCATGTTATGGGAAACTTTGAAAGTGTAGTGGCTATGTTAAGGGAACAATTGGAAGTCACAGATAAATGAAAGGAAAGGGTGCTTGAAGAAGATGTTGAAGTGACATTGGAAGAGAAAGCTACATACCAGCCACCCAAGCAATTAAGAATTTATTCTAGGAGGAAGAAAGCAATAGATGAAGGAAAAAGCTTGCCAACACAAGTCACTTCTAAGGGGCCAAAGGTGGATTCTCCTAAGAATGAATTGTCATCACCACCCACATAGGCTCCTTTTCTTGTGATTGATCTTGATTCTCTCCCTACAAGCCCTATCCTTCCCAAGTTGTCACCTTTAAAGAAGCAAAGGAATGAGGTAAGAGGAGTGGTTGAGTACTCTAATATAGAGGAGGATGACATTTATATCACTCCAGAGGATATACAGTTAGGAATTCCTCCTCATAAAAGGGAAATTGACTCAAGTTTAGGATAGAGTAGTCTCAGATTGGGAAAGCTTGACATGAGTGGTCTAAATACTATAGATGATTTGATAGTAGAATCTTGTAAAAAATTTATGGAAGATGATTCCTTTATTGGAACATTTGCATTCAAAGATTTCTAGTTCAAATATAAAACTATAGAATATGCAGAGAAAGTGGCCACTGAAAGGAATTTGCATCCAGAATTGCTTGAAAGTTTCATCCTAACAAATATGAAAAGCATTATGAAGGACGAGTTTCTAAAGATTAATGCCCAGGAGGGAAGGGAGGTTGAAAAGAAGAGTGATGTGCTATTGTTACTAGAATGGAACATTACTAACACTATTGTTCTAGATTCCATAAGGAGGGCTTAAAGGCCTCTACTGTAAATAGAAGAAGAATTTGAGATGACATTCTAGGGTTCAAAATTTAGTGAGGATGGGGATGCATTGGAAATATGGTCATTATCTGTAGGATCCAGAAAATGAGCCCTTATAGAGCCATCAAATTTAAGTGGACAATTGCTTGTGAAGATAGTTACTGATACCCCATCTTTAGAGGTAGATGACATGGTTTTTACTATTTATAGGGTCACTAAAGAAACTATGGAAAGTATCACCCTAGAGAGGGATGATTTTAGGAACAAATATCAAGAGATTCTCAATGAATCTGACAATATCTAGTAGAAGGTAGTTGTATTAGAAATTTAGTTAACATTCTATAAAAAAAGGGGAGAAGTGTATAGAGAACAAGGTCATCCCAGCTCAAGTCACCCACCTCTAATTGCATCTTCTTAACATTCACATCCAAGCCAAGCCTTAACAATGGTACCATATAGTTTGGGACAAGGATCACTCTCAGTTAAAGAATCGAGCCACCAAAGTCCTAGCTCATCTAATGAAAAAAGAAGGGAGAAAATTCTTCTACAAATTGAAACATATAAGGGGTTGCTACAAAAGGCTCAAGGCACAATGCATGAAAACATATCAAAACAATTTCATACTATTTTGAAATATTTGAATGAAAAGATCCAAGTTAGAATGAATAGTGTGCATGACAATTATGCTATGAAGATGCAAGCAATGGGATTGTCCCAAAGAGACAAACAATTAGCCATGCCAATCTCGAATAAGTGGGTCCCAAGAGTTAAGAAATTAAAGTTAATGGTAGTAGGAGCTGTCCAACATGAATATAAATATCCCCATGTGTTTCTGACCTATACATTTTTATGTGAATTGAGTGAGAAAATTTTTCAAGGATACATAGCCCCATTGGAAGGAAAGATAAGAGACTTAATTGCTCAGTATGATTTTATAGATTTTTCACCATTTCCAAATATTTTGCTCACTAACTATCAAGTGGAATCACTATAAGTATGGAAGAAAAAACTAGATAAGGTTATAGATTCCTAGGTGAATGAAATCTATAAGGAGATTGATATTAATGTCTTTAATAACACTTTGGGAAAGTTGACATTTATTGTTAGCTTTCTGGAGGAATTTGACAAGGAGTCCAATTTTGTAATCACCAAGTACTCCCCATATAGGAAGACATTAGATAAAGTTATTGATTTCAATTGGCCATCTGATGAGGAATATGAAGAATGGAGAAAAATATTTGTTGGCCGATTTGGTTTGTAGACATGGGTGTGAAGCATATAATTGGTCAAGTATTGTACAGGTCTAGCCTTAGAGGTTACAATGTATAAAATATATGTTTCATAGGAAGGTATTACTTATTGGTGATGTGGAATGTTGACTGAGATGTAAATTCATATTTGGTTTACATCATTTTGTCATCTTGCTCGATGAGATGGACATGCTATGATGAAGAAAATATTTTTTGACATGTGCTTTTGGAAAGGTAAAGTTTTTCCTTATAACGAATGTAAATAGTCTTTTTCTCACATGTATTCCCTCCAATTTGTAGAATGAAAATATAACTGAATTAGGGAATATTTTTTGTAGCGTCCCAATTAGAATGTGACGTGTGTACATCAATCCTAAAGCTTTTTTTTGCTCCCTTGTTCTATAAAAGGGAATCCACATGGCCATTTGTGCAGATCTTTTGTTGAATTTTGGAGGTGAATTGTGAAAATTGAGAACACAAAGTGAATATGTTGAGTCTTTATCTAATGCTTTGAGTCTAGGTAGCATATTTTGTTAAATACATGGTTTCTAAATAGATTTGAATGATAATGGATATTTTTTGAGTCTATACTCTCTCCATTTGGATTGTGTATAAAATTATTAATGAAATTCTATTCAAAGGTCATTTCCTTAATTTTTATTGTTCCATACTTTGATATATGTTTTGATTTTAGCTCTTCTTCATAGAGCAATTTAAAATTCTTGAATCAAATCATGAATTCATATGCATGGTCATTGGATTTAATAAGTAGTCTATAGAATTTGGTGATATATTTGTGAATCACAAAGTGATGTCACTTAGATCTTGAATGTTCAGAATTAAATATACCTTATATTGAAATTTTCTCAAACTCCTAGCTAGTGGATAATGGCACTAACCCAAATATCTTTAAGTCTTTCCCATGGTTCCATTTACTTGACTTAAGAACAATCTTCTAAATAATCATTTATCTATCTTTTACATTGTTATAGTTTGTATTATTTTATGTTCTAAACTTAAGATGTATAATTCATTCAAGTAAATCCCAACTTCTTGGATAATTTCTTCTTATTTGTCATGGGTGAGTATGTATCTACTTGAATATGCAATGTGTACGTGATGTATTTGAAGAAGTTATATAATATACATTATGGGTGTAGACACCTAAATTTGGACACTTACATTTGTCCAAATTTGTTCCTCTTTATCTAAGCATCCTCTTATTTGTGTTAATTAGGTAATATTGAAATTATCTAATTAATATCCCCTTAATCTCTTCTAAATCCCTAAGGTATTTAGTTAATAATTAAATACCTCACCCCCTTTACTCTCATTTTTATCAAATGAATTAAATAAATATAACATTTATTCAATTCCTCATATGTCACATCATTTTTCTTAATCCTAATCAATCTCCCAATCTCTTCATTAGCGATGTGCACATTCCTAATCCTTTATTAGGATGTGTCACATCATCCAATTTTTGCAAGTTGGCTTCTAATCTTTCTTAACCACTAATTATCTTCTAATTACTGATCAGTTAAGCCTGATCAATACCTTGGTCAACACCCCCATTTCCCAAAGAATTTTTAATTCTTTTTATTCATCCTAGACTCCTCTCTTCCCCATATGAATTTTTAATTCACATTTATCCTTCCAAGACTCTCCTTATTCCCATGCAAGTTTTAGAACATTTGAATTATCATATCATTCATATGTGCCAAAGTCTTCTAGAAATTTTGACTTGTCACATCAGTCACATGTGGGTAAGTACTTACCTTTTTAGGCACCTTGTCTTATCAAAGGTACTTCTCACCTCTATTTTTGGGAACCTTATCTTATCCAAAAGATTTCTCAATCATGTGAATTTTAAATTCTCTTTTATTCACCCAAGATTCTCCTTTTTTCCCATGTGATCATTGAGAGGTCACATCACCCTTATTCCAAGGTACTTACAAGTAGCTTCTCATCACATATCATCTTCCACCTCATGTGTCCTTATCCATCTTTCCCATGGTGGAAAGATCTCAATCGTCCATCTTTTTTGGGCTCCTCTCCATGAAATGAAAGAATTTTCTTTCATTCTCTCATTAACAAAATATTCATTCAACAAAACATTCAACTCTATCTCTCATCTCAAGCACTCAAATATCTTGCATTCAAGCTCTCATCTACCATTATCACACCTTCAAGCTCATCTTGCATCCAATCTAGCCATCTACTCAACTACCCACTTGAATCATTTGAATCTCCAACAAACCCTCACCATTTTGTATCCATTTTCATCACATCTTGGCATCGAAGGAGAAAACATAATAAAAAATCTAGGGCCAACCAAAAGCATCAATCCAAGACAAGGTATAATCAATTTCTCTTTTATCTTTCTTTGTTTTGGATTCAACTAGGCTAATAATGAGGTGTTAGTGTTGTTTTCCTATCTAGTGGAATCTCATTTTGCATCTATTAGAGTAGATCTAGATCACTAATCACATTTCTGGCATGCTTAGTGGGACACACAAATGGGTCCCTATCTTTTACTTTTTTTTTTTTTTTTTGATTTTTTGTAGGTTTAGGTGGCAAACAAGCGACCCTTCCAACTTTTTTCTATAGAGGGGTGAACCTACCTTGACAAAGGGGAAAAAATACCCCTACAGAGGGGTGAACCTACCCTAAATAGAGCTTTCTGCAAGGTAAAACTGTTCTTTTTAGCTCTTTTCTTAGGTCATTTTCTAACTATTTTCTGCAAAGGGGAAAACCCAACCTTACAGAGGAGTATACCTACCCTAGAGGGGTGATCCTACCCCTACAAAAGGGTGAACTTACCACAAGTAGGGGTGAACCTACCTAGGCAGAGCCTTTGTGAGGTAAAAGTATCCATCTAAGCTTCATTTTGGCTTCTGTTTTCATCATTTTCATATTCTAACCCCTTAACATCATCTATTTATGTGTGTCTTTATATTTTTTCTAACATTCATGCAACTTATTTCATGATTGATGAAGAAAAAAGAACAAAATAGCTAACATTTTTCTTGCAGGATGATCAATTTATTAAGTTTTTTATCATTTTCCTTATCGCTTTCATGGATTAATCTAGGCACATAGTTTGATTAAGGGCAGTAAAATCTAATGTTTTCCATGTCTATAAGTCCATTTTGTCACCCAAGAGGACTCTATTCAATCTAATCTTTCCCATTGCACTTTGTGTGAGCCGGGGGAGTAGACAAAAATGGTTAGTGTTTTCTTCTTTAGCCGAATTTGCTTGGGGATTTCATCAAGCCAAGGGATGATCCCAACCATGTGCACCGATAGGGTATATAAAGGGGGAGAGCCAAATTTTTACCCCAATCTATTCATGTTGTGTTTGGTAGAGCGTCGAAACTAGGGTGATACATAGATAGACATGAAAAGCTAGTTTGAGCCTTTAAGTATCTCACTGGGGTTCCCAACTCAAGTCTTTAGATGGGCTAGTGTTCATGGTTGTGCCTCACATATCAAGAGTATATCAAGGACTCCCTAGATGCCATGTTCATCCTAGATTAAGAATTGTGTCGTCCATACCCATCATTACTAATCTTAGGACTGTGTTATCTATATTGTCTTCTTCGTGTGAAGCCATTGCATATCTTATTAGTTGAGTTAGTATTTTCCTCTTGCTTGCTATTTGTTGTTTCTTTTGGTCCTTTCCATAGCTATTTTCACTTAGGTCAAGTCTAGATCTATTGTAGAGGGGCAAACCCACCCTAACTTTAGTGAACCTACCCTCTATCTCAGGCATTCCTTAGCTTTCTTTTGTCAAATTGTCAAAATTTTCACTAAACGGGTGAACCTACCCTATAGACGGGCATACCTACCCTATAGAGGGGTGTACCTGCCCTCTAGAGGGGTGTACCTACCATTGAAACAGTCAAATTTTCCTTTTGTTCAGTCAAACAACTTGTTTCTTAGGTTGGGAAAACCTACCCTACCTTTGGGTGAGCCTGCCCCATAAAGGGGTGTACCTACCTGTAGAGGGGTGTACCAACCCTAGAGAGTGGTGTACCTACCCTCTAGAGGGGCGTACCTACCCTCCAAATAGTTATCTTTCCAAAACAACTTGTTCCTTGGGTTGGGTGAATCTACCCTATCTTTGGGCAAACTGGCCCCATAAAGGGGTGTACCTGCCCTAAAGAGGGGTGTACCTACCATAAATAGGGGTGTATCTACCATATAGAGGGGTGAACCTACCCTCCAGATAGTTAGTTTTCCATTTTGTTCAATCAAATAACTAATTTTACCCTTCATTTAGTCATTTCAAGCACCCTTCCTCACATTCCAAGCATTCTTTGCCTCATTCTAAACCTATATCTCCTCATTTTGAGAGTCATTCATTCATTCCAATCATCTGGTCACTCATTCCAAGAAAATTTCTCCATTCTAAACTTCCTCTCATTTTGAACTCTCATTCAACCATTCCAATCAATCATTTACTCATTTTGTGTAATCTTTCATCCATTCTGACTTTTTACCTCCTCATTTTGAAATTCATTCATCCATTCTTAGCAGTCATTTACTCATTTCGAGTAGTTTTCACCACCATATATCATTTTTTTCTCACTATGAGTAATCGTTCATCTATTTTGAGCTTTCATTTCCTCATTCTGAGAGTCATTCATCTATTTAGCACTTGTCTACTTTTTTCGAACATTCTTTCATTTTTAATCTTTGTCTCCTCATTTTGAGAGTCATTCATCCATTTTGATTAATTGTTTACTCATTTTGAGTAGTCACTCATTCATTCTGAGTTTTCATTTTCCCATTCTGAAAATCACTCATCCATTCTTAGCAGTCATTTACTTGTTCTGAGTAGGTTTTCACCCCTCTTGATCATTGGTTTACTTGTTATGAGTAATCATTCATCCATTTTGAGCTTTCATCTCCTTGTTTTGAAATTTTTTTATCTATTTAGATCAATCATTTACTCATTCTGAGTAATTGCTCACTCATTTTGAGCTTTTGTCTCCTCATTTTGAGAATCATTCATCCATTCTTAGCAGTCATTTACTCATTTTGAGTAGTATTTCACCCCTCCTTATCATTCTTTTACTCATTACAAGTAATCATTCATCCATTTTGAGCTTTCATATCCTCATTTCAAGAGTCGTTTATCCATTCTACTCAATCATTTACTTGTTGCAAGTAATCTTTCATCTATTTTGACCTTTTTCCTCCTTATTCTAAGAATCATTCATCCATTCTTAGTACTCATTTACTCATTTTGAGTAGTCGTTCACCCCTCTTAATCATTCCTTTACTCATTACAAGTAATCGTTCATCCATTTTGAGTTTTCATCTCCTTGTTTCAAGAGTTATTCATCCATTTCAATCAATTGTTTACTCATTTTGAGTAATCATTCATTCATTCTAAGCTTTTGTATCCTCATTTTGAGAGTCGTTCATCTATTCTTAATAGTCATTTACTCATTTCGAGTAGTCATTCATCTAATCTAATCAATCATTTACTCATTTCAATTATTTGTTCATCCATCCCTACCATCCATTTCCCCAATCTGATCATCCATTTTCTGATCTAATCATCCATCTACTCATTCTGATCATTCATCTACCCATTAGTAAGGTCATTCATTCATCATCTAGAAGCATCTCTAAATTACACATTCATCATCATTTTCTCGATCTAAATCCTTTGAACTTTGTTTGAAGTTATTATCCAAATTGAATTGGGTGTCTAAATCTAATTGTCATCATCAACATCTGCTTAGGATTATCATCTATCCTAAGTTAATCATCATTGTCAACCCAATCAATCCACTTTCAATCTAAAGGTGGATTTGGTGCCTCAATCATCCATTTATCCTTTAATATGATCAATCAATATCCTAAGTCACCTAGGGTAATCTCTGAACTTGGTTTAGAATCCTTCCCATCATCCTATTTGATCCATTGTTTGATCTTATCAATTGTCTCATCTATCAATCTTATCCAATCTAATCCTATCACATCACTATCCAATCACCTTCGACCCAATCAATCAACTTCCACCTCAAGGTAGATTTCATTTTGTAATCATCCTTTGATAATCAACTCTAATCATTAGAATCAATCCCATCGCATCACCCAATCATCCTACTCTAAGCCTTAATCCAATCCCGATATGAGCTTGACCTAAATCTCAATTTGAGCTTTAGTTTGTTTCCACCCAAAATCTTTGATCCATTATATTTATTCTTTCATCATCACCAATCCTTATCCTCCATCAATACTAGTCAAGGGAAACCCTAATTACGTCAATGATGATAATGAAAGTCTTGTTGATCAAGAGGTATATGACATAGATCCCCTTGGTGGTATCATTGCTAGTAAGATTTCTCCTACCACTTTTCACAATCCAATCATCCCTTCAAGCTATCCTATTATGTCTTCATCCATTCCTAATAATGCTCCTTATGCTACCTTTGATAAGGAATATTAACTATCTTCCTCATCCACATATTCATCATATCCTTCATCTACATCATCCTCTTATTTGACACCTGCATCCTCTTATCCTAATCTACCATCCCAATACTCCTATTACAATTCCCCATCCATGTCCCCCTGTCCTAATCCTCCTTACTAGTCTACCCATTCTAATCCTACATCCACACCTTCTTATCTTAATCCTACATCCCCATCAACCTATCCTAGTACATCCACACCTTATCCTAATCGACCATATAAACCATCATATCCTAATCTACCATCTCAATCTTCTCATCCTAATCTATTGTCCCAATATCCTTACTACAATCCACCAGCTGCATCCTCTTTTCTTAATCCACCATCCATGTCCTCATATGCTAATTCACCATTCCAATATCCCTACCTTAGCCATCCATCCAATCCTAACCCTTCATCTACTTCCAATCCTATATCCAATCCCATTCCTTTGTCTAACCCTAGTCCACCAATCCATAATCTGAGTCATCCATCAATCCCTAATTCTTCATCTATTCCTACCCTGCCATCTCAGCCTAGAGTATGCAAGTTTCTCACTCCACAAGTTCTCCAAGGACTTATGAAAAAGAAGACATCCCCCACTCCACACATTGCAGTCATGGAACCATGCTATCCCAATCTATCATCTATAGTCATTAGTGATGAGACCCCTCTCCATCCAACAACTATCATTGTTGTTACCCCCTAGCACCATTCAAACCATTGAAACTGTCACAAAATCCATTGAACCCTAATCTCCTACTCTAAGAGCCCCTGAACCCATCGAAGATAACCAAATCCAATCCACTCCTTCCACTCCTAGTATCACTAAAATCCATCCTCTTGAACCTCATGAATCCTCCATCCTTCCATCTCACCCACTTAAAGAGCCCATCCAACATTCCTCCATCATCATGCCACCCACACAAGATGAGTCATGCCAAGAGATTGATCCAAATCATACCAACATACCCCTCCTCTCAATCAAGATCTTTCCATCCCATCTAGTCCATCTCAAGATCATAGTCCCCCATCCATTCCATCCTATGATCCCCTTTGCACTCAAGATCCAATCACTCCATTGCATGACCCATTTTTTCCTATTTCCACAAATCTAGATCCTATCATATCACCTAATACTTCCTATCTAGATGTTGCTATCCCATAATCTCCATCTCATGATCCTCCATCATAGCCTAAACCTACTATTCCCTCACCAATTTTATATCCCCTTGGTACTCTCACCTTTTTCCATGGTGGTCTCCTTGCAGAAGAGAAATAAGGCATATATACCACCCATCATCCTCTACCTAATAATGGACTCACATCATTCTTCTAGAATAACAAAAATCCTATCATGGCTTGAATGTTCAAGAACATGAATTATCAAGGAAAAGGATTAGGCCTTCATGAGAAAGATATTTTAGAGCCCATCCAGGTCAAAGAAGAAATTTGTATCCTAGGTCTTGGACATATTTCTCAAGAATCACAATCTAAAGATGTCAGTACAACCTCTAGATGTCCTCAATGGGCCTCTTCCAAAATAAATATAGGCTCTTCCCATCGCCCAACTTGATCATTTTTTTCCATCCCTCCTCCTCCATCATATCACCTCAAAACAACCATCCACACTCCTCCTTCATTTTCTCCACCCATTTGGGACCTTACATCCCTCCATCAACCATCTCCTATCCTCCATCTACTCCATCAATTCTAGGTCCTTATTTCCCTCCACCCACCATCACACATCATCCTAGTATTAAGTCCATTTTGGTCCAATATATCCCAAAATCACCTCCTCCATCTTATCCTATTTATCATTCTTTCCATCCACCGCACATCCATGTCACCCATTATCAACAACCCATTCTCATGTTCCCTAATCAAGATCAACAAAGGAATGTACCGACACATGCTCTATCCACATATCATCCCCAAAATCCTACCCCCATCACCCCATCCACATCCCCCTCACATCATCCATCCCCTCACACCCATCCCATTGATAATAAAAGCACTTTGGATTCCAAAGTAAAAATGCATGAATCTAAACATCCACATGAATCAAAACATCCTCATGTCCCCTCTAAAAGACATGCTGAAAAGAAGAAAAATTCAATCCACAATCAAATCCAAAATCCAAATCCAATCCAAAATCAAACCCAGAATCCAAATCAAATCCATAGGCCACAAAGTCCCACCAAAGCAAAGATCGAAACCATGTGGATCCCAAAGGAAAAAGATGCAATACCTTCAAATGAAAAATATGAAATTACATCCAAATTTTCTAGTTCAAAAGCTAATCATTCTCATCCACCATCTCCTAAATCTGTTTTGGGTCCTTATGTACCAAAATTCACTATCCCATCTCCTCCATTATCCCCACATTCTCCATCCATTAGTCCTCCTATCCTTGCACATCCACCACCATATGTGCCAATGTTGGTCCTAAATTCATCTCCCCATCATGCATCATCCCCATCATTCCATCCATACACTTTCCAACATCCTATCCATCATCCCACATATTTCCCCCATCAAATCCCTTTAATCCATTTTCTTGCATAGTCGATTTATCCTAGTAAGGTTGTACCAACATCCCACAGTCGCTTCAAACATGGGCTCTTAATACTTCGTATGGAATTTGATGCTTCAGTCCTTCATACATATCCTTATTGCATATCTTCTAAATCCCATTACCACATCCCTATCCTTTTCCATCTCCATCTACATGCTATCCAAAAATCAAAAAAATCAAAAAGACAAAAAAAAAAAACTAAAGATAAATAAATAGTCCAATGGTGAAAACTTGGAAAACAAGTACCTTGGATAAGTACCATGATGAAAACCTGGTGAATAGGCATCATGTGTAAATCCACCATCTAGTTTCCTTCTGTACTTGGGGGCATGTACATACACTTCACCCATCTCCTCCATCCCCTTCGCATCCACATCCTGCCTATCATATCCCATTTCTCCCAATGCCTCCCTACTCCTTGTGATCTTGATATACATAGGGGAAAACATATCAACATGTTGTGGACACCTCTTGGCAGAAATTCCCTTCATCCATACACTATCCTAATCCTTCTTCGCATTTGTTTACCTTCCTTGTACACCTATCATATTACCATTAATCTCCCTTCCTTATCCATACATCCTATCCATATCCATCTCACTCATTTGTTAGCCTATCCTTCTACCTTCCATACCTCATGCCTCATCACACATGACATATTTAGAGTGTGAAATTTACTTCATTTGTGACATAAGTCCTTGGAGACATCATTCTTCAATCTTATCAATCCCCCCCATCTCCCCATCCTTATCTTCTTTTCCTTCCATCATAGCATCCCTTTTCATCTATCCATCTGGTAACCTATTCCTCATCCAACTCTTTATCCCTCTATCCAATTTGTCCAAACAATACTCTTAATCTCCCTATCCTTATCCCTCTATCCAATTCATCCAAACAATCATTTTCATCTCCCAATACTTATCTCCCTATCCATTTACTTCTATCCTCATCCCATCTCACAATTCCTTGTCATCGGTATCTAGCTATAGGATACTCCCCATCCAATCCAATGCCATCTATCTTATTGCCATCACATCTACTTTTTTTGCACATCTTTTCAATCCCCTATCCTTTCTCAT
Organism: Sequoia sempervirens; assembly: GCA_007258455.2. NCBI lineage: Eukaryota > Viridiplantae > Streptophyta > Pinopsida > Cupressales > Cupressaceae > Sequoia > Sequoia sempervirens. The sequence goes on from VDFB02000017.1 coordinate 22,422,945, forward strand.
CATTTATCTATCCATCATATCATCCTCCCAATTCATAATTTGATGCTTTGAATGACTATCCTATCCTTGAACTTTGTGTGATCATCATCATCCTATCCAATCCACCAAGTCTATCTTGCCTCATCATATCAGCCCCATCATTTTATCCCCTTATTAGGGTTATCTTGTCATCCCTTGTCCATCATTTTTCTTTGGTTTTTGTTGAACTACATTTCCCCTAAACTTTCAAGTAGGCAAGGTTGATCATTTTATCCACCCTTGGGGTTCCTTTTGTCCATCCTTTCTTTATAGTCTATCATCAGTCTTCATCATCCTCTTTCATATTTTTTCCATCCAATCCTTATCATCCATCATCGAAGTCTCCATCATCCTCCTCCCACTTTTATCGATTATCAGGCATCATCCTTTTATTGAATTACAAGGGATTTTCACTTTCACATAGGCAAGGCTAATCTTTGATTGGCCCTCAAGCCCCTAGGTCTTTAGGGTGTGTCAGTCTTGTGTTTTGTGTCATGTCATCAAGCTATTTCCTTATCTAGCTGGTTCTTCACAAATGAGATACACTTGTACAATTAAATCCAATCAGTTTTGAATCTCCTACATCATAATGATCTTTTAGTTAGTATCCATCTTTGGTCTCAATAGGATGCATCATTCCTAACATACCTCATCAAACCCATCCATCCTCTTGATCCTATGGCAAAGGATGTTTGAAATTGATTGTGATCTTTTGATGCTTTTGGATTTTGTTTATCATTTGAGCTCCCTATCATCACTTTTCATGGTCATCTTGATCCATCATATTATGGTGTGCTTTGACTAGTAAACATAGGGGCATATCTTGATATTTTCTTTGTTGTTGTCTTCTTGGTTTTCCTGCATAGTACCCACCGAGACTCTTTTGGTCTTGTGTTGTGTTCGGTCATCCTTTTGTGCTTATGGTTATTCCAATGCCTAGCCTGACCAAGGTCTTTATGACTTTTGGGTGTTGGAATAGCCTTCTCATCTATTGTGTTTGTTTTATGCATTATACATGAATAGGCCTTGGTTTTTCATACCCTGGGATCTTGTGTCTTATGCTATAGCAATAATCAGTGCTCTAAAAATGGAAAATTGCATTAGGATTTCATTTCATCTCCCATTCCATCCTCTCATCTATCAAAAATCCCTCCCTATCCATTCATCCTTCATCAATCTCCCTCCCCTATCCATCCAATCTCTTATCATCATCTCTTCAATCTTCTTAGAATAACATAGATTGGTTATTCTAAGAATCTTATCCTCTTTCATTTTTATCCTTTCATCCACCTCACATCTCAATACCATCCTCATCCATTCAATCTAGTATAAATCATCTAATCACATCCTTTGTCTTGTTCCTAGCCTTGCTACAAGCCTTCATCCAATCATCACCATTGTCATCATCATCATTGGGATGTATCCTTCCCTATCATTTGGTGTTGTTTCGAGATGTATCCTTCCCTCTTCAACAACCCTTTCATTTGTGTGTATCCTTCCCTAATCAACAACACTTTCATCATCATTAGGATGTATCTTTCCCTATCCCTATGTTGTTTCGAGATATATCATTACCTCATCAACAACACTTTATCCCTCATCCACCCATTTTGGCTTGTAGCTTGACTGGGAAAACATCACATTTTCCCTTCAATCCATTTGCGCTTCCTCCATCTCCTATCACTTGTCATCCTCTCTCATCCATCATTGTGCCTCATCTTCCTCATCTCCCCTTTCATCACCTCATCCATTTCGAGAGCACACCCATGTTATCTTGAACTAGCATTTCCTCTCAAGGAGGCATTCTTCATCCCTAATCTTCATTTTCACTCCCATCATCTCTTTTCATAGTCACTCCTTTAATGACTGGGGCATTTTTCCCAATCTAGCCATCTTCTTCCAGGTTATATGTTTTAATATTCTTTGAAATGATGCTACTTCATAACACCATCTCAAAGAGGGGAAAAATGTAGACACCTAAATTTGGACACTCACATTTGTCCAAATTTGTCCCTCCTCATCTAAACATCCTCTTATTTGTTGTTAATTAGGTAATATTACTATTATCTAATTAATATCCCCTTAATCTCTTCTAAATCCCTAAGGTATTTAGTTAATAATTAAATACCTCACCCCCTTTACTCTCAATTTCATCAAATGAATTAAATAAATATCCCCTTAATCTCTTCTAAATCCCTAAGGTATTTAATTCCTCACATGTCACATCATTTTTCTTAATCCTAATCAATCTCCTAATCTCTTCATTAGGGATGTTCACATGCCTAATCCTTGATTGGGATGTGTCAAATCCTCCAACTTTTGCAAGTTGGCTTCTAATATTTCTTAACCACTAATTATCTTCTAATTAATTATCATTTAAGCCTAATCAATACATTGTTTAACACTCCCCATTCCCCAAGGAATTTTTAATTATTTTTTATTCATCCAAGACTCCTCTCTTCCCTATGTGAATTTTTAATTCATATTTATCCTTACAAGACTCTCCTTATTCCCATGCAAGTTCTAGAACCTTTGACTTGTCATATCATTCACATGTCCCAAAGTATTCTAGAACCTTTGACTTGTCATATTAGTCACATGTGGGTAAGTACTTACCTTTTTATGCACCTTTTCTTATCCAAGGTACTTCTCACCTCTCTTTTTGGGAATATTGTCTTATCCACAAGATTTCCCAATCATGTGAATTTTAAATTCACTTTTATTCTTCTCTTCCCCATGTGATCATTGAGAGGTCACATCACCCTTATTCCAAGGTACCTATAAGTACCTTCTCATCACATGTCATCTTCCACCTTATGTGTCCTTATCCATCTTTCCCATGGTGGCAAGATCTCAACCATCCATCTTTTTATGGATTCTCTCCATAAAATGAAAGAATTTTCTTTCATTCTCTCATTAACACATTATTCATTCAACAACACATTCAAATATATCTCTCATCTCAAGCAATCAACTCTCTTGAATTCAATCTCTCATCTACCATTATAAAACCTTCAATCTTATCTTGCATCCACTCTAGCCATCTACTCAACTACCCACTTGAATCTCCATCAAACCGTCACCATTTTGCATCCATTTTCATCACATATTTCCATAGAAGGACCATACAAAATAAAAAATATAGGGCCAACCAAAAGCATCAATCCAAGACAAGGTATAATCATCTTCTCTTTTATCTTTCTTTGTTTTAGATTCAAGTAGGCTAATTTTAAGGTTTTAGCATCTATTAGAGTAGGTCAAGATAAATAATCATAGTGGGACTACCCTCCTGAGTTTTGTAGAGCCCAAACTGTAGGAGATAAAGTGATTGATGTTATATCTCATTCATTGGCCAATTATCTTGCACATATTTGAGAATTGAGATTTCCAAACTCATAGGTGTCTATTAGGATCTGATTGGTTCATTGTGAACAACCAATAGAAAGCCTTATTGTAGATCACTATGTTATATGGTGATATTTTCTTATAGATTTAGTTAAGTAAAATCATGTACTAAAATTAGCACAAATAGTTCACCTAAGTCTTGCTAAGTTACCTAGCCAATTTTCTTTAAATCTTGTGTCTACAATTCATGCAAAGGCACATCATATGTGTCAAATTTTGTCTCAATTTCTAAAGATTTGTCAAAAATTTTACAAATCATAGCAAAATTGCTAACAATTTGTCCCAAGGAATTTGGGTGGTGACTCTAACATCTTTGCACTAGTGTGAGTCAATGTTTAAACATATCAAAGAAGTAAAGAAGAAAGCTATAAATAAATCAAGGTGACCAATGGAAAGAATATTCAAGAAAAAATGAGAGGAACATGAGGCCACATGAAAAAGCATCAGAAACAAAAATTGAAAGGTGAATTACACAAGAATGCAAACCCATGCAAGAAATGGATAAAGGAAAAAGAAATAGGAAAAGGTAAGTATACTCTCATCTTACCCCTAAACATGAAATGTGTTCTAATTCTAGTTCAAAATGTGAAATAAATTTATTGGACTTCAGTGATAATCATTCTAATGAGAGGGTGGAAGTTTTTATGAAGTCTGTTGTAAATGAGTACTCCTCAGATCTAGGCATGCATTCCATGAAGCAAAGAGAAATGGATAGAATAGAAAGGGACAATGTCAATGCTAGGCATGCGAGAGATGACGTATATATCACTCAAAATTCCCATACTTATACCCCAATTCCCTATCACTTGCTAATGTGAGATGATTATTCCAATGATCCCACCCTTTTTTAAGTTGAAAATGTAGTTACATATGATAGAGAGTATGCCTTAATAGATGAGGAATAAGTGTTGAATGATATGTGTTTGTTTAATCAACGAGCCTCTAAGTGCATCGAAAATAAGAAGAAGAGTGATGCAAAGAAGGAGACGAGAATTAGGGATGTCATGATGCAAAGGGATATGTTGAGAAGGAAGGAAGAAGAGATGGAGGCCCTGGACAAATTGGAAACTCAATCTGATCAAGAGAATGAGCCAGTTGTGAGGGAGATTGTAGGAAAAATCCTTGTGAACCCCACAACTTATAATACTACTAGAGACCCACAAAAAAATAAGGTTGAAAAGACTTCTACCTCATCAAATCCTCCCACTCCTACCAAAAACACAAAGTGTCAATCCCGTGAGGTTGATATAGGGAAATGACCTATAGGAGAGAAAAATGGAAATGAAGGGGTGCTTTCAAGAGATGCATCACAAGATGCTTATGTCCTAATGTTGGAAAAGTTGATGAAGGAAAATGAGGAATTGGATAGGAAGATGAAGGAGATGGAATTACTCATTGTGAACAAAGAGATGAAGAAGAAGCTCGGCTTCTGAGAATCTACATTGAAGGATCTTGTCCCTAAAGCCTAGAGCCCTCAAGGACATGCATCCTCCTCAAGCCATCATGATAGTGAAAAAACTTCACCCATTGGTAACCCCTCTAGTTCTTACTCACATCATGAAGATAAGGCTAGAACCTTTCACTACAATTATCAACATGATTCCCAACACAAAAGGTATGGATATAATAGTGAACAAAGGAGACGAAATGATAGTAAAGATGAGGAAGAAGGACCTACTGGGAAAATATTATTGCATATTGATAGGTATAGGCAGCTATGTTTTGAAAATATCCTAGAATAACCCAATCCAATACAAAACAATTCTAGGAAACATGTGCCTAAATTTACTGGCAATAATGCTCTTAGTGGTGAAGACCAGTTGAAGCATTTTCAAAGTTTTATAGAAGAAGTTTAGTTGTGGGATGAGGATGTGGATATGAAGTACTTTATGCAATCTCTAGCGGAAGATGCAAGGGATAGGTATAGAAGCTTTCAAGATGCAAGCATTGATTCTAAGGATTCTTTCTTTCAAATCTTTAGAGAGAAATATGCAAACCAAACTGACCCATGGTTTATGCTGAATGAATTTAATAATATCACAAAAGGACACAATGAGATGGCTATTGAATTCAATTTGAGGTTCCAGAAGGAAATGAATAAAGTCCTTGGATTCCTGAGGCCCAATGAGAGAGATGTTTGGTTGTATATTGTAATGCATATGACTCTAACATGTGTTATTTGCTTAGAGACAAGAATCCATAGTCTTTGAGAGAAGCCTATAAGATGGCCATGAATATTTAAAATAGAAAAAGGGATGATCCCAAGCCTTCTAAGAATTAAAAGGCACAAACTAAGAAAGCAGTCAAAATTGCAGCCCCAAATGAAAAGTTGGATCAAGTCCTAAATATACTGCAATAGTAGGCAAAGAATGAAAAATATTAGTTTTAGAGGAATGAGAGGCCTCCAAGGCTCCAAGACTATCCTTACCATTCAAATTGGCACAATGGGAAGCCAATTTAGAATAATCAAAAAAACATTTAGGCTACACCTGACCCTTTACATAAGAATACAACAAATGTCATTTAATACTTACCATGGTGTGGAGTATTCAAGATGGCTCACTTGTCACAGCAATGTGCAGTTGAAAGCTCTTTGGAAGAAACCTAAGATGATCAAAGGGATTCTGATTCTCTCCATAATGTAGATGAAACCACAAATGTATTCTTGACCAAGTCAGATTTGGAATGTAGTTATTATTCTTCCAGTGATGTTGCTAACACAAATGATGTGGAAGTGTAGAGACATGAAGCAGGCTTATATCATCAACAAGTCCTTTTGAATGAGGAAAGGGATGATAATTACACTACTTATAATCTTGAAGCATGTAATGTTTCCCTAAGAAGACCATCCAATGAAGAAATTGAGAAGTATACAATTGAACTAGCTGCTAGATCTCAAGCAAGGAGTAATTTCCAATTCAAGAAAAGGGTAGTGAGTGGAAACCAATGTTACTTGGGAGGCATATTCATTAAAGAGAACAATGTAGATAGTAAAGGAGTCAAGGAAAATAATAATAAGGAAGAAAACAAGTCCAAAGAAGCTAAAGAAATAAGAATCTGGGCCAAGAAAGGTAACAAAGTAAAGGTTATTGCTGAAGTTACATAATAGGATCTTAAGGCCAAAGAGTTGAAGCCCACTATTGAGAAAGTTGACAAAAAAGTTGATAAGGTTATCCCTAAGGAAATAGTATTTCTATAGATACCAAATTACTCCACTATTGATATGTTTCAAGTCCTCTCTCAAATCTATGTTACATGCCCATTTCTTGAAATGATGAGGATCAATGACTATAAGAGCAAGAAAATGGCTATTATAAACAATGTTGCAGGGAATGGAAAACATAAAATAGAGGATGACCTACTTGAAACAATTAAAGTTCAATTAAAGGATGTTGAGGTAGGGGCAATTACCAATGAGAACCCTGAGATTTACTTGGGAACTACCATCATTGCAAACCCAAGTTTAGTTAATCCTTTCTTTCTAAGTTTGATCATTGATGGAAAAATACTCAGGAATTGTATGATAGATTTGGGTGCTTCAAAAAATGTCATGCTAGTCAAGATAATGGAGAAAATTGGCTTGAAGGTTGATAGCACATATGGAAATTTCTATGCTATGGATTCTAGAGAGGTCATCATTATAGGTGTAATCTATGAGGTTGCATATAGACTGGCAGCATTCCTTGAAAAGGAGTTGGTCATGAGTGTCATAGTGGTGAAAATTCCACTAACATATGGAATGCTACTTTCAAGATGATGTTGTGCTTCCATTGGAGGACGGATGCAATGTGATTTGTCATTTTCCACCTCCATTGATCAGAAAGATGTCAAAATTGTCTGACAATCAAGATTTTGACATATGATTGAGCATGTTGAAGAGCCAGAAGAACCTCAAATAATAAATTTTCTAGACACTAATATGTACACTTTTCATGTAGAAGAAGTGGAGCAAGAAGAAGGAGAAGTTAGGCCTCCCCCAACTATTAGAGATGTCTTTCAAGCACCACATGAACATGTATTATGGACACTATATTTTGATGGAGCCTGCTCGATGGAAGGCTCAAGTGTTGGAGTCATTTTAATTTCTCCCCAAGGTAAGACTTTTAAATATGCCTTCTTATTGCAGTTTGCATGTACAAAATAATGTTTCTAAATATGAGGCCTTGTTACTTGGTTTAAACTTATCCTCTAAACATGGAATAAATTTGATAAAAGTATTTGGGGATTCTGAATTAGTATTCTCTCAAGTCAAATATAGATTTTTCATTAAGGAAAAAATATTGAGATAATATAGGAATGAGCTATGTGATACTATCAAGTCATTCAATGCTTTTGGAAAAGATTGGATAGAAGAGGATAGAATTTCAAAGCATATTTTCTCGCAAATATTGTAGTTAAGCTTGATAATGTGAATTTTGATGGTGTATCATGAATTGAGGTACAAACAAGGCCTGTAGTGCCTGATAACATCTACAATTGGTAGGGTGTTTGACGATGATAATGACATATTGAGAGAGAATCAAGAGATTGACTTCAGTTCATATGTGGTGGAAGTTGATGGAAAGGATACATTATTTGGTAATGAAGTCATTCAGTTGTAAACCAATAAAATTCCTAAGAGACTCATTGCACATGAGAGGGTCTTTGATGGAATAGATATAGTAAATGCAAGAAAATCCATCGAACATAAAGAGGATTTGGAGGAAATAAATTTGGGAATAGAAAATGCTCCTAAAAAGGTATACATAGGAAAAAGGATGAAGCCACATGTGAGGAAAATGTTAATTTCTTTGCTACAAGAATACAAACATGTGTTCACATGGTCTTATGATGACATGAAAGCTTACATGGAAGATTTATTCAAAGATGAGATCCCTTTGAAGTCTAACATAAAACCATTTAGGAAAAAATAGAGGCAAATTAACCCTACCTTAAGGCCTAAGATAAAAGAGGAGCTCTCCAAGTTGAGTGATGTAGGAATTATTAAACCTATAAGACACTCCTCAAAGGTATCCAACTTGGTACCTATAAAAAAAAATAATGGCGACTTAAGATTATGTGTGGATTTTAGGAACCTCAATGTTACATCTTTAAAAGATAATTACCCTTTACCTAACATGGAAGCAATGTTGCAAAAGGTAAAAGGTTGGGAATTACTTTCCATGATAGATGGATTCTCTAGTTATAACCAAGTTACGTTGAGGGACTAAGAATAGTACAAAAAAATATTTACAACACCTTGGGGAACTTATGTTTACATGAGGATGCCCTATTTCCTTATAAATGTTCATGCCACTTTTTCAAAGAGCCATGGATGTGGCATTTTTTGACTTCATAGATTTATTTTTGGCTATTTAGGAAGATGATCTTACTACCCTAGTAAGAAGGAAGAGGAACACTATTCACATCTTAAGAAGATATTCATTAGAGCCCTAGAATATGGTATCTCATTGAATCCCAAGAACTGTGCCTTTCAGGATAAAGAAGAAAAGCTGCTAGGAATATTGTCTCGAAGGAAGGAATCATGATTGATCTAGAAAGGGTAGTAACTATAGATAAAATTACACCACCAAGAAATGTTAAAGGGATTTGATATTTATATGGGTAGGTAAACTTTATGAGGAGGTTTGTAACTAATTTTGCAAAGATAGCTAGGTCTATCTCAAAGATGCTCAAGAAAGGAGAAAATGTGGCATGGTCAAAATAACCTCTTAAATCTTTTCAGTCTATCAAAGATGCTATTAAAGCCACACCTATCTTGAAGACTTCTAATTATACCAATACATTTCAACTATTTACATTTGATTCTTTTGATACTATAGTAGGAGTGCTATTACAAAAAAAATGATGAACATTTTGAGCAACCAATTTCCTTTTTTAGCAAGTCCTTGCAAGTAGCCAAGGTCAAGTATGATACAACCAAGATGCAAGCCTACACCTTAGTTAATGCAACTAATAATTTCAAAACATATTTGATTGGTGAAAATTTTGTGGCCTACATCCCATGTGTCATAGTCAAGGACATTTTTACTCAGTAAGAAACTATAGGTAGGAGATGTAGATGGATTAATAGAATCCAAGAGTTCAACATAGATATTTAGATTTCCAAGTTTTTCAGAAGCCAAGGATTGGCTAAACTCATGGCTGAAACTAATTTGAAGGCCTTTCAAATTAATGAGGTTGAACAAGAAAACATTTTTCCCATCTGTGATATGCAAACATGTGGATGGTATAGAAGGATTGTTGAATATTTGTAGACCATGAAATTACTTGATGGAATTCCAAAAAATGAGAGGAGAACTCTAAAGTTGAAAGCAATAAAGTATGTAATCATTGATGGTGAACTCTAGTGGAGGAGCCCAAAGGGTGTGCTTCTTAGATGTGTGGATGGTGACCAAGCAAAAGACTTGTTAATTGAAATGCACAAGGGTGTGTGTGGGGGTCACTATATGGCTAGGACTACTACAAATAAGGTAATAAGGGTAGGATTTTGGTGGCCTATAGTATTGAAAGATGGACATAGACTTGGAAAGAATTGTGATTCTTGTTAGAGATTCATAGGTAAACTAAAGTTCTCAGGTAACCTACCTATCAGGCTAGTTTTAGCACTAGCCCCCTTCTAACAATGGGGTATTGACTTTATTGGACAAATGGTGGTGAAGTATAGTGGAGGACATGCTTGGATCCTGGTTGCAACTAATTATTTCATGAAGTGGGTGGAGGCCATTCCTACCATGAAGGAAACTAGTAAAATTATTATTTATTTTTTGATGAGTAATATTTTGAGTAGGTTTGGTGTTCCTGAAAGAATTGTCCTTGATAATTCCATGTGCTTTAGGTTTGAGGAATTTATGGAATTTTGCAACTAGAATGGCATAAATGTATCTTACTCATCCACATACCATCCCCATACCTTCCCCAAGGGAATGGACATTCTGATTCTAATAATAAGATACTTATGAAGATCATCAAATGGGTCCTTGAGAAGAATAAGAAAGCTTGGGACTCAAAACTACAACTAGCATTGTAGGAAAATAGAACCATAGTCAAGAAGGCTATTGGATACTCTCCTTTTAACTTGGTATACGGGATAGAAGCTATAATACCTCACAATAATCTGATGAAAATGTATAAATTTTTTCAAGAATATGATATTGACATCTATGATGAGCTGCAAAATAGGATGGATGAGTTGGCTAAGCTCAATGAGAAGAGGAGATAAGCTCATGAGAAGAATGAGAAAATGTAGCTCCAAGTTAAATATTTGCATGAAAAAAAGCTTGTTCGGAGAAAATTTGAGGTAGGATGTATGGTTTTGATGTGGAATTACAAACTAGAGGATAAAGGAAAACATGGGAAGTTTGACCCCTTATGTCTTAGACCTCACTTAATCACACTCATGGGGAAGATTCTTACATCCTCCAGTCACTATCAGGTGAATTTATTGAATTTATAGTACATGGACAATTTTTGAAACCCTATTTCTCTTGAAATAGGTTATGATTCCATGTACAGTGTATAGTCCTATAAATTTTGTATATAAGGTTTGGTGTGTTTGCTTTCTACTGCATTTGCTTGCCTTATCCAGGAAAGCTCCTAGTTCTTTTTAGTTCCTTTGTGTTTGGTCTACTTCAACCATGATATCTATTTATCACCATACCCACCAGGTGTATGTGTCCCCGAGCATGAGCCAATGATAGAGCCCTCAAAATTCTTAATATTTTGAGAACTTTTGTGCTTGATATTAGCATGCCACATGTCACCCACTGGTATGGGTTTAAGGTTTTACTTAGGTAATCTGGTTGCCTAATTGATCCATCTACAAGCCTTTGGATTTTTATTTTCATGTAAACTAATTTTCTCAGTTGCTAGTGACATAAGTTATACTCTAAGCCATCATTACATGTTCATTACTGGCCCCTTTCACTTAGGTTATTTGGTCATTTATTGTTGCAACACATTTTTATTCTACTAAGGTCAAATTTTAATGTTTAGGATCATAAATAATTTAATTTTAAGTCATCGATCTCCAAAGTTAAATCCTCATTGGACTAATCAAGGCCCTCTTTATGAATAACTTTGTTGCATGTGTAGTTTTGAGGATCACAAGATCATAGGGTTTAATCTGAGCCGCTCCTTGCCAGCTTTCGCATTCTAAGTGATGATAGTTTATTTATGATGAGGTCAGCAAAATATTGACATATGTTAGACTAGGAATCTAGGCCTAACCATTGTGTTTCATTCCAACACTTGAGATTTTAAGATCAATGGTGATAGTTCAAAGATGAAAGATGATCACAACTGTTCCCCGCTAGCTTGTGAAAAAAAGATACAAGCTCGGTAAAATTAGTGAGACCTATAAGAAGCTATCATGTACACTCTATGACTACTGATGGGTCTAGCCCACAAGTCAATGAAGAAGGTCCAATTGGCATGTTTCTATTAGCCATTTGTCTAGGTTGGAACTGTGATGTAAATTCAATTGCCACTGACTCAATCTAAGTCATTCAAGAAGGCCATCTTAGATGAAGATTGATGATTCACATTCAAAGCTATGAAGTACACCTGTTCCAATTGTTTCAATTCACATGAGTGGGAGTAAATGAAAGGGGTGACCTATAAACTTATTCAATTCCCTTCAAAATTTGGGTATATGGCATATTCTTGCCAATTTGGGATTTGAAGATGTGTTCAAGGTGATATATAGAATTGAAAGAACCAATTTGTAGAAGTCATTATGGCTTGTATTAGGGTTTATCACAATTGAATGTTGTAAGTATGACAAACATAGTTTTATGCTTTTTTCAAATTTTTGAATTAGGGCTTGCTTTAAGTTTTATTTCAGATGAATGTGTTTATTGATTTACTTTTATTGTTTTGAATTAGGGTTAATTCTACTTTTAAAAGGCCATAACCCTATAAATTCTTTTGGAATTAGCATTCGTTTTGAGTCTTATGTTGCAATTAGGAAGTCGATAGTCAAAATTCTTCTTGTTAAAACCTTGGTATACATAAAACCCATGGCTCCCAAAGTATAGACTGCCACCTCTTTGACCTAGTCCAGGTCATTCTCCCAAGATGTAATTGAATTTCTACCCCCATCTCCAAGTAAGAAATTAGAAGGAAAGGTCTTGTTTAAGGGACCTACTATTAGAGAGGAAGTGATAGATAAAGCTTGCTTCATAAAGGATACCAAGGAAACTTACACTAGATGGCAGTTATTTCAACACTAGTTCAGAAAAAGAACCTTGGATCTCCTCTTAGTAATCCTTGGAGGTTGGATATGGGAAAGCTAATTATTCCCAATGTATACATGGATGTTGATATTTTGAAGGATATCACCTCGAACTATGAACCAGTTTCTATGGTGGTCAGGACATTTGATGGGGTAGATATGGAAAGAATAACCAAGAAAGAAATGGAAGAAATTTTTGACTTGCATGACTGGAGTCTAAATATGGTCCCTTTGGACATGGATGATATTAGAAGATGATACAACAATACCCAGGTGTTCATTAGAAGAAGGATATTTACTTTGCATATTTCAATGACTAGCACTAGGAAACACAAGAAGTAGATTAAAATTGATGACAAGGAGCTCGAGCCTTTCCCAAAGAGCTATTTTTCCAGTTATTTTAGAAATACTTTGTATTCTCTATACCAAATCATTGGTTCTACCCCACCTAACACTTTATAGAAAGAATACAATTATCTAGCCACGCATTTGCAACACCCACCATACAACATTGTGTCCGATTATGGTGCTTATTTGGTAGAACATATCCACAAAGGCCTAGTTGAGTTGAACAAGGGATAGCAATCTGTAAAGTTCTAGTGGTATTCACTATTGATGCATATTATTTTTCATAGGAGACAAAATGTTTTTGAAAAGGATATCACTTTCAGAAGAAAGGAGGAAGGTGTTGACTTTCCTATTCAGTGTTGGAATCAACTTATGGATAAAGATGATAAGAAATACAATTTTGTAATGTTTCAAAATTCTTTTGCATCTACAATAAGGAGGTCATTAATATTTGATGCCACAAGAATTCCAAGAGAAATTCATGAGTTCTTTATACCCATGGAGATGAGACTAGACCTGAATTTGAGTCATAATTAGGGAGACTTGATTTTATATCCTAACAAGACAATTTTTTTGGGTATATGGCAATGGTTTGGACCCATATGTCTTATCAAGGGATTTTCCTTTGAGAATTGGATCCCTCAAAATCATGAGGCAACTAGGAGCTTCACAAACATTGCATCTACCAGATACAACAAGGAAAGGATCATTCTTTCCAGACTGGACAATATTTGGTGATTATATTTTAGTCAATGGGGTATGGAAGAAAATGGTACATCTATTGGCACCTTATAAGTTGATTACTATTCACCTGAGGAATCATGATCTTGAAGGCTTAATTAGTAAGTTGAAAGAAGATAAGAAAATGGGTATTTTTGTGCATGTTTTTTATTATCATGAATATGTCATTAGGAATGTTTTTAGCCTTGAAAAATAAGATGAAACCAAGGCTAAATACCTTGCTTATAAGAAGATGGTAGAAGAAAAATGGAAGGAGGGCCCCCAATATAATCCTTTTCCAAAAGTACCTAATGAATTCAGTAAATTCATGCATGTTATGGATAACTTTGAAAGTATAGTGGGTATGTTAAGGGAATAGCGAGAAGTCATAGATAAAGGAAAGGAAAGGGTGGTTGAAGAAGATGTTGAAGTGACATTGGAAGAGAGACCTACATACTAGACACCCAAGCAATTAAGAAGTTATTCTAGGAGGAAGAAAGCAACAGATGAAGGAAAAATCTTGCTTACTCCAATCACTTTTGAGGGGCCAAAGGAATATTCTCCTAAGAATAAATTGTCATCACCACCCACATAGGCTCCTTTGCCTATGATTGATCTTGATTCCCCTAGCAAGAATTTTCCCTCCTGAGTAGCCACCTTTAAAGAAGCAAATGATTGAGGTAAGTAAAGAGGTTAAGTAGTCTGATACAGAGGAGGATGACACTTATATCACTCCAGAGGATATACAACTAGGAATACCTCCTTCTAAAAGGGTAATTGCCTCAACTTTAGGACAAAGTATGCTCAAACTGGGAAAGCTTGGCATTAGTTTTCTAAATACTATAGATGACTTGCGAGTAGAATCTTGTAAGGATTTTATGGAAAATGATTCCTTTATTCAAACATCTACATTCAAAGATTTTTGGTGGAAATCTAAAACTATAGAATATGTAGAGAAAGTGGCCACTGAAAGGAGTTTGCATCTAGAGTTGTCTAAAAGTTTCATCCAAGAAAATGTGAGAAGCTTTATGAAGGATGAGTTTCAAAAGATTAATTCCAAGGAGGGTAGAGAGCTTGTAAAGAAAAGTGGTGTGCTACTACTACTACAATGGAACATTACTAATTCTATTGTTCTAGATGCCATCAGGAGGGCTAAAAGGCCTTTGCTGCAAACATAAGAAGAATTGGAGATGACACTTAGGGTTCAAATTTTAGTGAGGATTGGGATGCATTGGAAATATAGTCATTATATGTAGGATCCAAGAAACTAGCCCTTGCAGAGCCATTAGATTTAAGTGGAAAATTTCTTGTGAAGAGATTTACTAATACCCCATCAGATTTAAGTGGAGGTTCAGAGGTAGCTAACATTTCTATTAATGTTGTTGGGTTCACTAAATCAATTGTGGAAAGTCTCACCCTAGAGAGGGATGATTTCAGGAATAAATACAAAGAGCTTCTCAATGAATATGACAATAGCTAGTGGAAGGTAGCTATATTGGAAACTGAGCTAGAATTCTATAAACAAAGGGGAGAAGTGTAAAGAGAACATATTTAGCCAAACTCAAGTCACCCACCTCTAATGTCGCCAGTTACATCTTCACAACAATCACCTCTAGGCCAAGCCTTAGCAATGGTACAATATAGTTTGGGACAAGGATCACTCGTAATTGAGGAATTGAGCCAACTGGGTCCCAACTTGTCTAATGAAAAAACAAGGGAGAAAATTATGTTGAAAATTGAAACATATAAGGGGCCACTATGGCCAAATTGGACACTAATTTTTTTTTTAACTAAATCTTCACATTCAAGCACCTATAGCAGTTAAACTGTGATGAATTTGAAGATAATAAAAACTAGAGTCTTGTCATATTTTATCTATTGATTCTTAAAAAAAAAATCAAAATTTTTGGAATTAGATTGCACTTCTTTTTCCATCTCCCATGAAAATTGTTTTTTTTCAAAAAACAACATTTTTAAAAAATGATGCATACCATATAAAGCATAATTTTTTTCCCTTGAAAGATAAAATTCCAATTCTTTTGAATTTAGATTTGTAACTCGGATATCTAGTGCTTCCACTTGGTTAGATAGTTTTTTATTGAATATTTTTTCTCTAATCAAGTTTCAAATTCAAATCAAATACAATTTAGACATAACACAACTGTATAACACATAAATTTTACTGTATGTATTGATTTTTTTTTGTTGGATCAAGGACTCCAATATTTGGTGCACTCATATATATAAATATTTTTTATAATCTTCTATTTTTCAACTTGTGTAGAACAAAGAGTGTTTTTTTTGGTGAAAATCCTATATTTAATAAAACTTAGAAAACAAATAGATAATATAATCAAAACATATTAAAATTATATTCGTTGGATAGCTCATTTTGAGGGAAACTTAATACCAATTGGGTTTTTGAGATCTCCTCCATTTTCATTCTCAAATCAAGCCTCGAAGTGAAAAATTCTAAGCAATTTTGGTGCCTAAGAGGATGTAGGTGAAAATAAGTGGGTTTGGTCAAACAAACAAAAAAGTTTGGTCGAATGTGGATTCAACCAAACTATTTTTTGACCAAAACCATCTAACATACAATAAAAAAATAGATTTGAATGGGGTTCGGTCTAACATTCTAAAGATGTTCAGTCAAACCCCCTCTATTAAAAATTAATTTTTAATATTCATATAAATATAAATTATATTCTTTTTAAATTATGACTTGAGAGAGAGATATGGAGGGAGTGGGAGAGAAAGGGAGAATTGGGGTAGGAAGGAGATACTTGAGAGAGAGAGAGAGGTGGGAGTGGGAGAGAGATAAAGGGTAGGGGGTATAAGGGTTTAGGGTTTAAGGGTCAAGGGTAGGCAGAAGAGA